>VZRZ01000245.1:188654-210080 GCA_013398175.1 Climacteris rufus | reverse complement strand
GCTCCCAGCCCCGCCGCCCCAGCGAGGAGCGGCCCCGCAGGCCGGGCTCGCTCCGAGGCGCTGCTGGGGAAGATCAGATTTATTGTAAACACATTACAGCAGGGTTTGCACCCGTGTTTCTCTGTGAGCCTCTGTGCTTTGTATCTGGTTATCCAAGCCGACGATATGGGCATTCCCCCCCGTACAGTTGCATATATTAAGGCTTTTAAGAAATATAGTAAAACAAAAAATATGACCTTTAAAAGCATGGTTGAGTTGCATTCATTTTATAACCATCAAAGCAACTCTTTACTGTTGTAAGGTAGAAAAATCAATGATGCAATCTTTTTCCTTTTGCCTCGTGCAATCCGTAATTGAAATGGAAAATCAAATGAACGGCTAACAGATAATTGTTTTATCAATATTCCCTGCCTGCCCTACAAGGGTCAGCCTAGAATGATCATGAGCCACGGATATGATGAGGACAAAATGTGAAATTGAACAGCAAGGAGGCAATAAATCAACCTTGACAAGAAAGAGTGACCAGCATGTAGCTCTTGTAGGCAGCTTTTGGGACACTTTTTGTCTCAGGTGTCTGCACTGATTTAAAAATGTGAGAATATAATATTTGAAGCTCTACCAGCGGGTAAACAACTGCAGACTATTTCTAGGTTGAGGCATCATCAAAGCAAACATGCTGCAGCGGAAAAAAAAATGAGTATATTGGGGCATAGTGGGAAAAATCCCACAGTAAAACAACAGGGGAATAGCGGAATATTTTGGTGCTGTGGCAAGAAATTCTCCTTCTTCCTATCTGGTCTAAAAAACTAAAAATTATAGTAAATGTATTAAAATGCATTTTCAGGCTGCTCTTTTGCTGCTCCATTGGGCATGAAAAATGCTTTGCATCGCATTTCTGGTATTTTGGGAGCTCCTAGGTCCCGGAGCCGGAGCAGCCTGTCTCCTGCCTGGAGGCCCATCTGGTGAGAGCCACTGTGGCCCTTCCCAGACAGTGGGGCCAGGACACTTGAGCAGCTCCCAACAGGGATCCCAGCTCCAGGCCCCGCCGTGTTCGGCTGGTGGGCAGTGGGGGTGGCAGGGGTGGGGACGGGTAATGCTCCTCCTCAACAGCCCCCTTTGCTCATCGTTTGATCCTTCAGTTTTTCCACTTGAGACTGGACAGGTTTTTGCTTTAATTTTGAAAAGCACAGATTTAAAAGAATGAAGTGTGGGTGCATTTCCTCATCGTGACACTGAAAGGCAGCTCAGATCAAACACCACCAAGGGCTCCAGCCCCAGCCAAGCCATTGCTGAACCCTGGGGCAGAGCCTCATCTGATGCCAGTCATGAAGCCACGATTGTTTACCCCAGCTGAGAATATAGCAGGCTTTCATAGGTTTTTATAGGTTTTCCATAGGTTTTCTTGTTACATCAGGCAGATGTTTCTCTCCTGGACTACTGCAGATGTTGGTGTTGTGGCAGTGGAAAATGGCATGAGAACAGACTCACGAAAGGTGGCAGGGCTCAGGTTAAAAGCCTGGAAAGGCTGTGGGTCCCTCCTGGAGTGGGGGGAGCCTGTGCCAGAATCCACTGGGGGTGTTGGACCTGAGCCCCTGGGCTCGGCTGTCCGGCGGGAGCCCCTGCGCTGGGGAGCCTCCTGCAGCCATCTCACAGGCCTGGGCCAGGTGAGAGGGGGACATTGTCAGGAGCCTCCAAGCTCTGTTCCCACCAGGTCCTGTTCTTGTTTCAGCTGCAGGAGAAAGATGTGGCGGTGCCTCAGAACAGCAGCTGGTCTGGCCACTGTGCTCCTGCTCCCTGCTCTGGGCACCATGTATGAAAATCTATCTACCCATCCCATCCCATCCCATCCCATCCCATCCCATCCCATCCCTCCACCAGCAGAGGTTTAGCAGAGGCTGGTTTGGGTGCAGTCTGCATCTGAAGGATGCCAGGCTGGGAAACCATCCTGAAAGCTTTATTTTTAACCTTGGTTCTCGTGTCCTGTGGTGTCCCTGGGGAGGAGGGGTCTGGCGTGCACGTGGTCTTGGAAACAGCAATATCAGGAACCCAGCAAAATAGGTTGCCAGCATGGATAATATTTTTTATTTTAAGCACAGTACTTTAAACACACCATGTCCTCCTTCCCCAGGGGCAAGGCTGAGAGACTTTAAAACTATTTTTTACAATTGGTTTTTCAAATTCATTTCTCATCAGGCCTTTTCCCGTGTACAGTCAGGTGTGGTGCTGGCAGTGCCACAGCCCCTGCCCTGAGGGTTACGTGGCCGGACGGGTGGATCCAGGGAAGCCTTGCAGGAGCCATCTCCTGCCCACAAAAGGGGAAGTCTCCAGCAAACCTCTGGGCCACAGGGCACAGCCCCTCGCCCTGCACGGGCCGGGCTTGGGGCTGTGTGCCGCGGCACTGTGGGGCTGGGCACCCCGAGGGCACGGGCAGGATGAGAACAGCCCTGCCCACCCCCTCCAGCCACCTTGGGGGGACAGGGGGTCCCCTCCCGCTCACAGCTCTGATGTAATGAAGTGTCAACTACTGCCGTCACCGTCCTCCACGTCCTTGAAACCCACACAGTTTAACCAAGAGTCTCTCCAATTTATCAGCAGTTAAAAATAGAGGGAAGGCTGCGAAGGACAGTCCCTGCTCCCCAGGAGCCGGGGCCGCGTGTGGCAGTGTGACCTCCGCGCTGGGGTAGGACAAGGGACACGTCCCTCATCCTGCCTGGCTTGAGCATTTCTGTCCTGTCTGGACGTGGCTCCTGAGGGCTGGAGATGAAACCAGCCGTGTGAGGGGATGTGCGGACACACACACGAGATCAGATCAGATCAGATCACTACAGGCAGTAACTGCTTCCATAACCGTGCCTGCCAAGCCCACGGTGTCTCCAGGCCTTCCAATGAGCGCGGTGTAAATCCAGGTGTGCGGGGAGGCGCTGCCATGGAGCGCGCAGCCTGCCATGCCCTAAATACAGATTTACACCATGGAGCTGCTGCCTCTGAAGAAGCCGTTCAAGCTGCCAGGCTGCTAATCCACATTTAATGCCGCGGTCTGTCAGGTGAAAATGTTGTGTAAAATGGTCCCCACTACAGTATGTGCTGCTCCCCTGGGGCTGGGCTCGCTCCGGGGTGATGAGTGTGCCCCGTCCGTGGCACGTCTGCCCTGGCCGGAAACACAGCAAAGCCCAGCCTGGCCACGAGCATTTTCAGTCCCCAAAAGGCATCTCTGGGCTCTGGGTGTGGGTCGGTGTGGCAGGGTTGGGGCTTGGAGAGCAGTGGGGCTGGGGCTGAATGTGGAGGTCCCGTCCCAGCGTTCTGCTGCCTGTCCTTCCCCCGGCCCTGCGGTGACACTCTCGTCACAGCGGTGTTGCTTGCACTGGCTGGAAGCTGTGGTTGTGTTTTACCAATCCCCTCGGTTTGGGCTGGGCAGGGACCCACCTCATTGTGCTTGGGGTTTGAAGGGAACAGGATGGTGGCACATTTGTTTTTACTGACATTGATAAAATAATTTAGTTTCCTTCATGAATTAGATTTAGGAAATTTGAAACTTTACTCTGGTAGCGCTTCTCTCCCAATTTATTGCATATGCTTAAATAAACATGTTGAATTAACTTTATAAGGCTTGTAAAAACTACAGATAAAACCGCTCTAGAAAATCAACATTCTAAATCATGCTAAGTCTCTTCCCATTCTGCTCATCCTCTAGCAGGGCATTGACAAAAATATGAAATTGATTTGGTTGAAGGGTGTTAAAGAGCCGACAGCCAAATGTCACAAACAATGAATGGCTGCAGTGTTGAGAAAATCAATAGGGAGGTTAAAGCTGGGCTTGTGAAAGACTTGGCAGACTGCTCTGTTCCAGGAAGATATCTGTCTTCTGGCCTTGGTTGCATGATCAAAAGGAAAACTTGATAGGTTTAATGAAGGGAGATACTGTAAAACTGACAACAGAAATATAGACACTGTGGTAAACTGCAGTGCACATCAGTGAGTGGGGCTATTAGATACATTTTTCAGTCTGAAAAAATATTTATAGGTAAAGATGTCAAAAAAATATTAGTGCATTCCTCCATTTTTCCCCTCTTGTTTCCAATCACACCCCTGTTTGCATGGTGCAAACAAAGCTTTGGCTCTGGGTTTAATTGTACAACATGATGGCAAACGTATAGGGCAAAATAATTAGCATGATAATTAGCAAATCGTAATGTTTTCAAATAATTGCGTGATGAGATTGCAGAGCCAAAGTGAGATTGGAATCTCTTCTTTACTTGGAGATGGTATTTCAGCAAATCATAAATGAAAGGGAAAATGAGCCCCTGCTCTATCAATTAAAGGTGAGACCATGTGACACCACCTCTCCGTCGTCCGCCCGACGCCTTTCACGCAGGCGCCGTGTCTCACTCTGCTTGTGATGAATACACAGCTGGGCTCAAAATCAGTTTTGTGAATATTAGATCCACAAATATAAATGAGGATGCCAGCCATTAAAAAAGGTTAACAGTGTTAGATTCATTTTGGTTCTGAAATCAGCTTGTAAACAAAATTTGCCCTGCTTTACACCTGACCTATTAGCAGTACTCTTATGTAACGTATCACATCATTAGAGAAAAAAATTGCGTCAGGGCTGAGTTATTCCTTCCCATGTGTTTGTTTTCCAAACACTGCATCGCACTTAAGCCTAAACTGTGTAGCAGTATTTGAAATAATGTGGCTCCTTTGCAGTGTGTGTTTCCTAGCCCTGTGTTAGGCCTGAATGTTCCCTTCCCAAGCCTGTTTGGGCTCGGTGTCGCCTGTCAGTTCTGGGTATCCTGTCTATTGAAGCTCACTCTGTTTTTTTTCCTTTTTTTTTGCTAGAAAAATGAACTCATTAGTTTAAAACTCCCAAATGCCACATTCGGCTCAAACAGCGAAGATGATAACCTGTAAAAAAAGAGGAGAAAAGAGAGAAGGAGGCTGGCAGGTTTTCTGCAAGTGGACGCTGTAATAAAAATGCCCCCTACTTTGTCGGGATGGGGTTTGGAGGGCTGCTGCCATATGTTACTTTCCTTTTTAGCTGGGATTATGCCATCATTATTGCTGATAAAAGCTGTTTACTGCCTTGGCAGAGGAGTGATGCTTGGCGCAGTTTGGGAGCCGCCATTCAGTTTACAGAGAAGTGCATTTAGTGCCAGATGCTGGGATCCAGGGGCTTTGTTATCTTTTCCCATTATTGGGATCATCCATTGTGTGTTTTTTTTCTCCTTTTAACTTAGCTCTGGCTTTGTTGTTTGTGTTTTGGATTCACTTGCTCTCAGGCAGGTGACAGGGCAGGTTTTACCTCACCAGGCAGTGTCGGGCGCAGCTCCACAGCCAGTGGCTCACAGGGACCGTGTCCCCTCCTGGTGCTGCTGCAGGAGGGGATGGCTTTTGTCCCCCAGCACCCAGTGGTGAGTGCCCTGCCCTGGAAAAGGTGATGGTGGCTGTGGGGGCACCCAGGTGAGAAGCATCCCTGCAGGGGAGTCAGCACAGGGGTTCCTAGAAACCTCAGCACCCAAGGTCTGGCACAACCATTGGGCTGCAGTGAAGGAAGAAGTGCAGAAAATGTCTAAATGAATAAGAACATCATATTTCAGTGTGAAGGTGGCATTAATTCATATGTAAATTCTCTGAGTGAGGACTGACAGGGCTGTTGGCCAGGCAGCAGCGCCGTTAGTGCCAGACTTTCCCTTTAAAACAGTTGTGGTGTCCGTAGAGAAGGGAGCACCTGTGGGCTGGACCTTACTAAAGCTGAGGGAGGAGAGGAGGAGGCCGGCAGTGCCGGGGTGGTGGCCGTGCCACTGGGTGCCTGTTCTGTGGTGGAGACCGGGGCACCTCAGGGTGCTGCTCCCGTGGCCACACGAGCTGCCCTGGCACCAGCCCGGTGCCACAGGACACTGCCCACCCGGGATCCGCGTCCCCGGGACCTGCGCCTGCGTGCGCCGGAGCTCAGCACCTTGGAAGAAATACAGCCAGGGCTTTTCCTGTGTTTGTGTGGTGAGGAGGAGCAGCCGTGGCCTGCACGGCGTGGTGGGGCTGTAACCCAGAGCCGGGACATGGTGTGGGCGGCCTCTTCCCGGCCGTGGCCCCGAGATTCCACCGGGCACCTTCTGGCTTCCACCCAGGACCCAGGCGGGATGTGTCTGTAAATCTCACCCGTGCTGGAGACACGGCCTGGCTGTTCCCAAATGGGCTTCCCAGGGCCACAGCCCTTGTGTTGTGTTCGGGGTCCCTCGGCACCCTGGGTGCAGGTCCTGGGGCTCCGGTGACCCCGGTGTGCTGCTCTTGGCACTGGTGCCTGTGCCAGGTGAGCCGGTGGAGCCACGGTGCAGGGCTGTTGTGGAGTTCCCCTTCACCTCCTCTGCTCCAATATTCTTTGGGGAAGAGGCTGTGACCTTATTTCTCCTGCTAAGAGAGATGCATCTGGAACCAAATGAGGGCAGTAAAGTATAATAGAAAGCTTTACAAATGAAAGTTTTGTTTCTGCTGGTGCAATACCTTGTTTCCCCCTCTTGTATCCTGGGAAATCAGGCTGATCAATAGTTCCCATTTCAGCACAACTGCAGCCAGCATTACAACTGTATAAAATTTACAACATTGTCTGCTGTAAATTTTAATTGGAAAAGCCTTGTAGCTTCACCCTCGATCTTTGCACCTTTAAATGTATTTGATTTTAAAAAATCAAACATTTACAGTGTATAACATCATGTCACACGCTTTGTATTGACAGTGCAATAGAAGTAGCACAAACCCACCTTCCTGCTGGAAGAGAAAATGGCTGTAAAATACCTGGAAAAGGCCGGGAGTGTGATGAGGATCTGTTTGGGAGCCAACAAGCCCCTGGTGCCAGGCAGGTGCCGACAGGAGGGATCCTGATCCTGGTCCCCGTGCGGTGCTGGAGCCTCGCAGCCGCCCCAGGAGCCGCAGCAGAACACATCGCTTTCAGCACAGCTTTATTTCTGTCACAGGTCAGGCTTAAAATGCTGTGTGATACAGTTATTGACTCTAATCTGGGCATAAACACAAGTCCTCAAGCACCAGCCCAATTAATAATTTGCATAATTAACACGCATATTAAATAGGGACTGGCCTTGCATCTGTATTCACGGTGATCGGGGTAATGAGGGCTAGCGGAGCGGCGCCTCGGGCTGGCGGGAGCAGACGTGTGGCAGTAGTAATTTTTGCTTGGATTGACAACTGCTAGACAAGCAGTCCCAGCATAAAACTAAACCCCGTTTGGCAGAATTAATCGTTGACAAACTGCTCTTAAAGCTGTAACATTGTTTCTGTCAGTTGTTCGGTTTGATGTCACTGTTAGACATAATAAATCAATAGTGTCAGAATTTGGTAATGTTTATAGCTAGCAAGGTTTATTATTTCATATGACTGTCATGTACAAATCGTGGTATCATGGCTGCCTCTAAATTATCAAAGGCAAAATATTGCTGAAATAGATTTCTTAAATTCCTTCTCCAATTAATCCTGTTGATTGTTAGCAGTGATGGGGCCCACTCGTGTTTTGGGAGGGATGGGTTTGTTCTCTGGACATTTTTTAAAGACAAGTTTGAGCCATTGTGCACAGCAGGATTTATCGTCGCTGTCTCCAGCCCGGGCAGCAGCTCTCTGCTTTATGGACCTCACTTCTGCTCCAGGCACAGTTTCCAGGCTGTCAGTGAAGCCAGTGTGGGGTGGGCACAGCAGGAATGTCCTGATCCGAGTGGGGTTAAAATCCCACCCTGATGAGAGGGGGCCAGCCCTGGGGTGGGGGGCAGACTCCTGCTCTCACCTGGGGGTGCGGGAGGACGTGCTGTGATGTGCAGGGGGCTGTGGGTGTGGGTGGGGCTGTGGACGTGGGTGTCTGCAGCACGAACTGATGGTGTCAGAGCACTGCCTGGATTTGGTGCTGCTGGAGATCCCTTCCTATGGGTCACCCCACGCTGGGGGCCCGGGAAGGACAGTCCCTCTGCTCTGTCATGACCGTGGGCCGTGACCATGTGCCATGCACCACACACGGTGCCCCACAGCTCCACGTGGTGCCAGGGGTGACTCTGTGCTCGCCCCTCCCCTGCTCTCCTGACACCATCTCACCCCAACACTGGTTTGACCCATCACACTGCTCTGCTCATCGCACATCCCATGGGAGCCCCCTCCTGCACCCAAAGGGACAGGACAGTCCCTGGACTGGACTAAAACTGGCCCCTCACCAAGGCAGGACATATAAATTACAACAATAAATTACTTTGGCCCCAGGGTAAAAGAAGCATCAAGTTATGACTTTTACATGAGTATTTAGTCAGCCATTCAATAAAAAATAGGTCTTCCAGTTGCACAGTACCATTTATCAGCTCCATATTTATTATTTATCATAGCTACACATGATGCAAATGTGAATTACCTCGCTGCTCCTCCGAGGAGCACTTGCTTTTATAGAAATGTAAACATACATAACACAGTTTGCAGAGTCAGAGACCCGGCTTTGAAAGGAAAGAGAAATTAGTGATGCAGATTTTATTTTTGCTTTCATTTCTATGTGATAAATTATCCTTCTAAAGGTCATTTCCAGGAGTAAATTTCCCGAACTTTGCCACTCTGTGGGCAGGTCTGAGAAGGGATCTGTGGGAATGCCCAGTGCCCACTGGTGCCTGGGCAGAGGGAGATGCCAGCAGGTCACAGCTCTCCTGTCTGTGGCCAAGACTCTTTTGTAGGTGTTTGCACGGCTCCTGGTGAGGGCTGATCGTGATGCACTGCATGGGGCTTGGGGCTGATGTTCTCCATGCCCAGAGATCCACAGGGCTCGTGATATCCGTGCCTGAAGCACTGCGGGGCTGGCCAGGGTTGGGGGCCCAGTGGCTGGAGGGTGGCTGAGGGGGCTTTGCCCACTCTGGGCAGTTCCACCCCCAGGATCAATCCTCTCATAAGGTGACAATCATTCCTAGGCAGGAAATACCTGCAGTCATAAAAATTCCTCCCACATTTATTCCAGCTCTGTTAGTCTATAAAGTGATTCCAATTCTGAAAGAGGGATTTGAAGATTTCTTCCCTGCTCCATGTTTCTAGAGCTTCTGGAGTCCTACAGGGAATTTCAGGTGTGGAAGTATTTCACTTACATGAATTGCCTTTCAGTTTTAAAATTCTTTTTACATCAGGGAACCCCTTCCTGGCGTGGGGCTGAGAGGCAGGGGCAGGCCAGGATGCTGTGCTGGGCGTGGGCAAGGACATGGGGGTGACGGGGGGCAGGGGCTGTGTGTGGCACCAGCGTGGCACCAGCGTGGCACCGTGCCCGGAGCAGGGCTGTAGACACGGCAGCACCACGGCCTGGCGTGGCAGAAGTGCCAATCCAGGCTTCCCTTTCTGGAGCCCCTGCTCCTCCTGTGTCTCTGGGGACTGTCCCCTCTCTGTTACAGCAACCCCCACGTCAAGGCCAGGGCAGCACAGCCACGGGTGCTGCTCCCCATGGGTCACTCCTGCCCCTCGCCATGGGAACGGCACCCGGAGCCGGGGCCGCACTCCCAGACGTGGCTGTGTCCCCAGGGGCAGGCAGGAGGGCTTGTGCTTCTGTGTTTGCATTCAGCGATCTAAAATGTCCTGGGAAAAGTGTAAAGGACAGGAATTAATTGCTGAAGAGCTGAAGTCGGTACAAAGCTGAAGGGTTCCGGGTCAAAGCCCTGGGGCACAGCGGGGTCTGCGCCTCAGCCCAGGGTCTGTCTCGCAGAGCTCAGGGCTGGGATTTGTGAGGGAGAGCTGCCACGGGGGCAGGCGGTGTTCCCTCCGCCAGCTGGGGTGCCCTGGCACCTCTGGCAGCACCCCAGGCTCCGGGGCACCATCTGCTCCAGCGCACCGAGCCCTCCCCGCGGCGGAGCGGCCACACCCGTGCCCGGGCTGCTCCCGGGGCTCAGCCCGGCCGCGCTGCCAGCAGCACGGGGCGCAGGGCAGCAGCCCTTTGTCCAGCCCTGCTTTGTCCAGCCGTGCCCCGCTGGGCCGTGCTGCCGGGGGCAGCTCCTGGAGCCGGCACGGGCACGGTGGCGACGCTGCTGGGGGACTCGGCGGGCTGGGAGCGCCGGGGTTCCGCGGCCGCCGCCGGCCCACCAGAGCAGCGCCTCGGCTCCGATTTGCTCGGGATGCGATGCCGCGAACTGCTCTCCCGGGAAAGGCCTTTTCCCGCGGCCGCCCTGGCTCGCCAGCTCCCACGATGGGGATGGAGCAGCCGGAGCTCGGGCGGCTGGATTTTCTGGGGGGAGGTCATTAGTTACCGCGTCGAGGGCTGCACGGGAGAATAACAGCACATCAGTTAGGATGCTAATTCACTCGACTGGCAGCGAGCGCTGGAGCAGACAGCTTGGAGGGGTGCGGGGGAGGGTCTGAAAATGGCAGCAGATTGGTATTTTGAAAGGGGAGGGAAGTTTTATAATGATGAATAAGAAAGATGACATTTGGTGCTCACATTTCCCGTGCGCTGGCTGTCCACGGGAGGGTCAGCGTGCGGAACCTCCCGCAACGAGCCCGGGGCTGCCCAGCAGCTGACTGGGAGTGCGCCCTTCCAGGGAACAAAAAGAAAGGCCCAGATAATTAGGGCAAGTTGAACTGCAGGAGGTAGCCAGCTTCTCGGCTGCCTTTTGTATATTCATGACCCAGCTTGATTGATGGAAGGACAGTGTTTGGTGACACTGTCATTTGCAAGTTGAAAGGTAGAGTACAGGCTGGAGCTCTGCTCAGATGTGCCTTAAAGGGTCCTACAATAAGCTCATTTGGATGCTGATGATGTTCGCATCTGCATTTCTTTGTTTCTAACTGTTTCAGGAGGACATCTGTTAATTTGTATAGATTAGCTTGGATGCTTTCATTTAAAAACATCAAATTATGGAGCAGGACTGTTTATTATAAAAGTTTCCAGGAAAGTTTAAACTGATTTAGAAACCATGCAGAGTGTAAGATTTAGAAGCAGAATTAAAAAAAATAAGAGTATTTCTCACATTCACATTCAGCCTCCCGTGCCCAGGAATTAAGACTTGCATTTCTGCTGCAATGTTATCAAGAAGTGTTAGCAAAAGTATCTGTTGAATTATAAATTTCAGGATAAATGAGGCTTGTCCAACTTCATATCTGCTGGGGAGAGGAGGCCCCCTTTGCTGGACAGTGAAAGCCTTTTATATACAAAGAGGGGGAAGTGAAATGTAATTAATTTGAGAGGGGAAATGCTTTTACTGTGTAATATTTACTCATATATTTCAAGCATAATGGTGCTTCTGTCAGAGAAGTTCAGTTTTTGCAGGTACTGTTTTCAGAGGCGCAGTGGGATGGGAGCTGGGGGGAGGTTTCATGGCGAGGGCCTGGCTGCCCTCGGTGCAGCAGCTGCTGGGTGACTCCGTGTGTGCCAGGTGCCTTCCTGCCAGAGCAGCAGCCAGCTCCCAGCTCCCAGCTCCCGAGGCACAGCCAGCTCCCAGCTCCCAGCTCCCGAGCCCCAGCCAGCTCCCAGCTCCCAGCTCCCGAGGCACAGCCAGCTCCCAGCTCCCANTCAGGAGGACATCTGTTAATTTGTATAGATTAGCTTGGATGCTTTCATTTAAAAACATCAAATTATGGAGCAGGACTGTTTATTATAAAAGTTTCCAGGAAAGTTTAAACTGATTTAGAAACCATGCAGAGTGTAAGATTTAGAAGCAGAATTAAAAAAAATAAGAGTATTTCTCACATTCACATTCAGCCTCCCGTGCCCAGGAATTAAGACTTGCATTTCTGCTGCAATGTTATCAAGAAGTGTTAGCAAAAGTATCTGTTGAATTATAAATTTCAGGATAAATGAGGCTTGTCCAACTTCATATCTGCTGGGGAGAGGAGGCCCCCTTTGCTGGACAGTGAAAGCCTTTTATATACAAAGAGGGGGAAGTGAAATGTAATTAATTTGAGAGGGGAAATGCTTTTACTGTGTAATATTTACTCATATATTTCAAGCATAATGGTGCTTCTGTCAGAGAAGTTCAGTTTTTGCAGGTACTGTTTTCAGAGGCGCAGTGGGATGGGAGCTGGGGGGAGGTTTCATGGCGAGGGCCTGGCTGCCCTCGGTGCAGCAGCTGCTGGGTGACTCCGTGTGTGCCAGGTGCCTTCCTGCCAGAGCAGCAGCCAGCTCCCAGCTCCCAGCTCCCGAGCCCCAGCCAGCTCCCAGCTCCCAGCTCCCAGCTCCCAGCTCCCAAGGCCCAGCCAGCTCCCAGCTCCCAGCTCCCAAGGCCCAGCCAGCTCCCAGCTCCCAGCTCCCAGCTCCCGAGGCCCAGCCAGCTCCCAGCTCCCAGACCCTGCAGAGCTGGGCGGGTGGGGGCACAGGGGTGGCTCACCCCAGGTGCAGTCCAGTGCTCATCCTTTAGCAGTGACCCTTCCTCATGTGCCCTTTCCCTGGGACCTGCCTGTGGCTGCTGTGGCCATTAAACCTGCTCATAATCCAGGTATTTTCGGGAACATTAACTCACACCCAAGCAGGCTCTGATTTGCACTTCTGCTCGGCACTGGGTGCCTACCTCCCAAGAAAGCCTTCACCATCCCAGCCCATGTGGCCCAGAAACACGGGAATTGGGGTCAGGGCACTGCCCCAGGCTGGGGCAGACTGGCTGCAGGGGGACTCCTGCACGCTCCTCCTTGTGCCCCGTGCCATGGTGCATGGCCTGCTGGGCTCAGCATTGTTCTGCTAAGTATCTTTCTCAACAGCGCTTGGCAATTTATGGCTGTGACTCCCATCTTTGTATTTTGTCCAATTAACATATAAACCCTAATTACCCAGGTCAAGGGAGCTGGGAAGCCATAAGTGGGGTGGGACATGGCAGAACTTGGCAGCTGCCTGAGTACCAAGGTGGCCAGAGATGGGGGAATACCAATTTAGGGGGCACCAGCAGTAAGCAGACATGTGGGACTTGGGCTGCAGGCAGCCCCAGGCAGTGGGATGGGCCGAGACCCACTTGTGCATTTGAGAGGTCTTGGCATGGGTTGGGGGAGAGTCTGGGGCCAGCCCTCATGGCTCCGGAGCCACGTCCCGGCACATGTGCCCACCAAACAAATGCCCATCACCCCCAGCCTGATGGGCACCTGCGGGGTCAGAGGGCACCTTCCCTGCTCCGTGCCCCGCAGCGCTGCGTCCTGGCACGCTCCAGGATCCTGGCAGCCATCCCAACATCGTGTGCGTGTCCTCCTGTCAGAGCCACAGGATGGAGATCAGGGGAGGGTTTCTAGGGCAGCCAGCACGGTGACAGCGTCCAGGAGCCACGCTGGGGGAGAGGGCAGCCCCGGGCAGGGCTCTGCTGGCACCCGGGCACCGTGCAGCGGCCGCAGCCCGCAGGGTGCTGGGGCTGGCGTGGTCCTCGGGGAGCGGGGTGGGTGCTGGCAGAGTGCTGGCTGGGGAGCAGAGCGTGCTCATGCAGGGTGTTATGATCGCAGCATATGCTGGCTATTAGTGTGCCTTTTATTTAATTTTTTTTTAATACAATCCTACATCGCTGTTGGCGGTGCAGGCATAATTGCTACCTTGCCTGAATGCAGCTGAGTTTGTAGTTACTCAAGCAGGAGGTTTTTAAAACTGTGAAATAGTTTCTCTTCCTGCATGCCCCCAGATCAGGTAGAAAATGGGGAAAGAACTGCTAAATGATGTATTTAGAAAAAGCTGTTCTACAAGAGTATTTGAAACATTACAGATCTGCCAGAAGGTCCATTAACATAAATGTTTAACTCAGACACACAAACTTATGTACCGAAATGAAAATGTTTCATGCATTAATTTGCTGCAGAAGGTACTAACATAACAATTAGAGCAACATTCTGCCTGCGTACATTTAAATTTCCTGGGGCAGTGTTTCAGTGGTAAGCGTTGATGTAGGATCTCCTTGACTTCTGGCGCTACACACCCCAGCACTGCAGTTCGTTCAGTTAAATCAAATTCTTACTGTTTCAAACCTGGCAGTGAAGGAACTGGGAGGCTGGCAGCAATGCACACTTTTGGGGAAGGGGGGCCTGACTTTGCTGCCCCTCCGGTTGCCGTACGCGGATCAGCCAGCGCCACGTGCCCACGCTGCCGACATCCCATGTTATGTTGGTGCACTGACAAAGAAACCTGCTGCACCCTTTAGGCTGCTTTGAACATGGATGGCAAACACAGTTACGATACAGCAGAGGAACGCCCAGGGCAGCCAAGTAGTGCTGGGCTCATTCCATTGCTGCTCCTGGTTTGGTTCTGTCAGACCCAGTGCCTTTGCTGGGCTTTGGGTTTTTCCTGGCCCTGCCTGGCAGGACGTTCTGCCGTCTCAGAGGATATTTAGTGCTCAGGGCTCTCAGCATGCAAACCCTGGCGCTGCCAGCTGCAATCTGGGAGCACCGGGGTTCCCATCCCAGCCGGGCTCCGTCCTTGGCACCGCTGCAAAGCCCCGGCAGCCCCGCGCGGGCTGGGGAGCGCAGCGGCCGACATCCCTCCTCCGAGCAAATGCTTGTCCTAAACTGAGCACCGTAGAATAAAAATGGAAACATAAAAATAGCAGTTGGAAAGATAAAACAGCATTTATAGTACTAATAAAACCGTTGTGGCTTCCACAGGAAAACATGCTCTGTAACCTAATGCTTACCTGGGAAGACTGTCGAGTTTCAGAGAGTTATAGCTGTTTTTGTAAGAGAAGCACAGAGATTTGCTTCAGGGCTGAGTGATAGATTCTCCTGCCTGGAGCATCCCAGTGTGTTTATACATGGCTTGTATGGCAGCTTTCATAAGACATTTACCCCATGATTTGCGATGAGCTTATGTGTGAATAATTAATGGCAATTAATCCTTAATTACAGTAATTAGGCAAGTCACAGGAAATTAAGCTGCAGCTGGAGAAGACCATGCCTGGGAAGAGAGGATTGGGGGCTGTGTGAATGTGCCATTCACTGACAACATTACGAGGATGAGCAGCATTCAGCAGCTTTGGCATTTCTATTGGCAGCCTTGGGTAGGACAAGAACACTCAACATTAGCAGCAATCTATAGTTGTCTACAAGAGTTTTTAGTTCAAGTGCCAAAATGTTATGTTGCATATGGTGATTATCTAAGTTTATTGGTTGCCATAATTCAAATGGGTGTAATTGTTTTTGGCTTGATGGTGACATTAGAATCTGAAGCTTTTATGTGTTCGTAGGTTCTGCTGGCATCAGCCATGGTTCAACTTCTAGAAACAATCCATCCAGGTTTGCAATTATGGAAACAGATTCTACAAATGGCTGGAAATTAACAGAGAAATTTTCAATGATTAAAAAAAGAGACAACAGCAAAACTGGCAGTTTCTTAGTTGAGCAGCTAATTGCTTTATTATTAGCTGCCTTTCCCATTAAAATGAGGTTTGCACAAGGTGCAGCGTGTGCAGAGGCTTCTGCCTGGTTTGGGGGGTGGGACCAAGCAGGACAAAAATGGAAATGCTGGCAGGTAAGAATTCTTAGGGGAAAAGCCCATCCGAGGGATGTCCTGTGCTAATCCCAGCCACGCCATTGTACTGGAAAGCAGATCTGTGCTGGAAGCCTTTTGCCCTGGGCAACCCACAGCGAGGCTCTTTGCAGCTCAAGAGCTGCAGCCTTCCCCATCATTAATGTGCAAAGTTTTTAAACCTCATGATTAAACATGTTTCCATAATTTACTGGGTTTCCAAGTGGTGATGTTTGTGCCAGCAACAATCTGGGGCAGAGCCGTGGAGGGAAGCACACATTAGTATCAATGGAACCTACAAAAAGCAATCAGTAATTTATGAGCTTGTGGAAAAATGCCCACATGTTCTCATCAAATTATAGGGATCCTATAATTTACTCAGTGACTACAAGGTGCACGCTCCCAAACCTGCTGTGGGGTGTTAACTGAACCTCTGATTAGATTTAATCCAAACAACGAATCTGTTAAAGGGGCCTGAATAAATAGGCGATATGGCCAGAGCAGCGTGTTATTTTGGAGTAAGATGACAACTCATGAGGAGGTCAGCCAGTTCCACCCCAGAAATGCACAGTGACCTGCTGCAGGTTGGGTGTGGCTGCAGCACCCAGCCAAAATCCTGCCTATTCAACTCTGGGTGCCTCTGCACTGTGAGCATCGAGCAGGGGGGGCAGGAGGAAGATCTTTCCTGTTTCAGAAATAAAAGCCTGGAGCCAGATGTTTGCAAGCTCTGTACTTGTTTGTAATATGGAAACGTGTAAAAACTTCAGCTCCTTGCATGTGGAATCTAGATCAATTTTTAATTTACTTGTACGCATGGATGACTCATTTGAAAAAGAAAATTGTGGCATCAAAAAAAAGACATTTCAGGCTGCATAGGTTGCTGCATTTATCTGTTTCTCATGCACTCTGGAGTGGAAATAAGTCACAGTATCTTAATAATGGTCTTGATTTTATAAATGATTTTTCCCCTTGAAATAAGCAATCCATTCATTTTAATATGTAGAATTGGTTTGCTAGCAGGGCGACAGTTTAAAAAGACTTCCAACTGTGACACAAGTGCAACCATATTGCTTCCTATTACTCGCTAAGGTAGTTGTTTAGAAGAGAGAATGTTCTCCCTGGAAATGTTTAAAGTGCTGTAATTTTATTTAGGATAATGAGGATTTATAACAGTTTTACCATATGAGAACCTGCCTTTAGACAGAGTGAAATAGGCGGTTGCGGTTACGGAGCGCGCGAGCGGCGGGGTCTGCGCGGGGAGGCGTCTGTGTCTGCGCGGGCAGCGGCTCCATCAGCGCGCCCAGAACCTTCCCCGCAGCCGCGTGGGATAATTCATCACCAACATGTATGGATTTCTCTGCTTTAATCGCTCTAGACGTTAATTAAAATCCTGTTTTATAGAATATTTTAATTTTGAGATTTGCCCAGCTGTACAGCCTCAGCTCTGTTGTCAGGGTTGAGCTGTCGGGTAACAAATGGCAGAATCTCAGCCTCGCCGGGAATTTGGGGGGAATTCCTGGCGGAGTTGAGGGAGTTTGGCCGCGGGTGGATCGGGACGTGGCGCTGTGCTGCCGCTCAGCTCTGCTGGAAGGTCGTTCCTCTGCGTTTGTTTTTGTTGTTAGGCCTTTAAAATTTTTCCCTCATTAAGGACGCTTCCCGTTCATTACCAATCCGGCTTCCTGGGTAGGATCGGCGCGGCCCGGCGAGGGTGCTGAGCAGCACAGTTAATGCCCAGCTCATAAATAGAAAGGAGAAGGAATTGAACTGTTACAGATTTTATCAGGTTTTATCTCCTCACTGAAAATCTTAGCTCTCAAAACATTTCTAATTTCCCTTATTTGAAGGCTCAAACAGTTTCAAATTACTGCCCGTGGATTGTTCTTGACACCGAGAATGGTAAATTTGAGCTGTGGAAACGCTGGAATGTGTGGTGTGTGCTTTTCCTGAACAAGGGAATTCAACGGGTAAATTACAGTCATTTACTTGGAGTGTAATTTACTGAGAGCCTTTAGGCAAATGCAGGAGAAAGGACAGCAGGACAGGAAAAATAGCTAAAACAGGGGCTCCCCCTCCCTCTTCAAATGGAATCCACTCTGCATCCACATGACGGGGATAATAAAAACTTTCTTATTTAAAATACGTGTAATTCTTATTATTTTTTCAATTTATAAGGCAGGCATTTTTAAGTATGACAAATTTATGTGAAGATAAGATTTTAAATCTTGCTAAATTCTATACACATCTTTTTAGGCTTGTGCATTTTGCACCTCAGTATCTGCATGCAATCATCCCATATTTGAGATTGATAAAACTGTTAATTTTATGCCTAATAACAGGTCAAGCATCTGAGACTGTCATCGAGGTAAGTGGAAATTGCTGTTTTCTTCCTATGGAAATATTCAGTATTTAATCAATTTTTTAAAAATAAAAATGTTTATGTAATGGAATCTGCAATGAAGATATGCACTCGAGGTTTTATTTGAAAGGAGAGCACAGAAATAAATACCAGAGTGTGTATTTTCTTCGTTGAAATGATAGAAAGATGGCAGAGAAGCAGCCAAGATCTTGTAATCTGCAGGTCCATGGAGATGCAGGATGATGTTGGGGACGTGTTGTGGCCTGGCTCCAGTGAGGTGGGAATTGCAGAGCAAAGAGGCTGAGAGTGGGTTTGTGCAGCACGTTGTAATCTGACACTGAAGTTGTGCCCTGCATTCCCCATGTCATAATTGATGGCTAAGGAAAAGCACATGCTATGCTAATCCTTTGTTGGAATAGCTTGTTAAATTGCGGTTGCCAATTTAAAATAAACTATGGAATGCCTGTCTGTATTTGAAGGTTTGCAGTCTGCAGTTTTAAACAGTCATTTTAAAGCTGTTTTTCAACTTTATGTTGCATGCACACTGTCTGCCTGTGCACACAAGGTCAGCGTGTTCGCCGCTTTAATAGCCGACCATCAAGAACAAAATCAATGAGCTGCGTGTTTCACACCAGTATCACAAGGGATTTTCCCATTTATAGCACATTTGTGTACTGATCCTAAGTTTAAATGACAATATTGATGCCCTATTAGAGCTGTGCCGAAATGGACGTTGTGCGGTTCATGCTCCAAGTTGTCTGAACTCGCTCCTTTCCTAGACTCCTGTTCCACTTTCTGTCCAGCTTCCAAACATAAATAAGCCCAGTGCCCGTCCCTGTGCTGCGGAGTGGGGCTCGGCTCCCACGTCCCTGCTTCTAGGAGGGGGAATTCCTCAGCTGCAGATTTCAGATCAAGATCTTCCGTAGTTGCTGCGAGGAGGATTATGAGGCTGTGTCTAAATAATCATCTGTGTGCTGATTACGGAGAATAAAGTGGCATTATTGCTTATGGATGAGAGAAGGCAGCGCTGCCCTGGGAAGATGCAAGTGCCAGTTCTGTGGGAATTTTATGAGTCCTGGTGCGGTGTAATCAGCCGCCGCCGGCTCTGACGGAAGGATAGCTCCCAGTCTGCGGGGGAATAGATCCTGTGCTGCCGAAAGGAAATGTTACTTGTGCAGAAGAAAATGATTTCATGTTGGTAGAAGGGTTATTCATTTATAAGGGATTAAAAATGACTTCAATATAATACCTTTAATTTGTAATAATGGTCTGCGGGGCTGTTTCCTGTCTAAAATAAAGCGTTTGACTGGCATGTTCGTTTGATCCATTCAGTTCTATGGGATATTGGAGCGATAAAGGTATTATTTTCAGTTATTGTATATTCAGTTAAAGCAGTGAGGGCCTGGGGTGGCAGGGAGGTGTCAGGCTGTCCGTGGCCCACGCCTGACCCTGGGGCAGCCGGATTCTGCGCCTGCCCGGGGAATGGAGTGGCTGCCTGGCGCGGGGGCAGGACTCCGGCACACGCGGCACAGCTGCTGCTGGAATTGCCTTCATGGCACTAAAGCAAGGAGAAGTCGAAGGCTGGGCTGTGCAGAATGGCTCGGGCTTGGAGGGACTGCAAACAGAAAAAGCAGCACGAAGGGAACCTTTGCCCTCGAGCCCTGCTCGCGGCCAGCCGTGCCCTCCGCAGAGCAGAGGTGGGTGGCACTGGCAGCCTGGACCCAGTGGCCGCCGTCACCAGGGTCACCCTCCTGCTGTGACAGCAGCTCCTGCAGCCTGGAGCCTCCTCTCACAAATCTCCTTCACAGGGTCCCTTTGGGGTGGCTGCGTTCATTTTGGGCACAAATCTGGGACAAAGGGACTGTGGCTGTGCTGCATTCAATCCAAAGGCACGCGGGAGACAGGACATGCTCACCTCTGCTGGAGCTGCCCACAGAGCGGTTGTGTGTCCCCTGGCAGGGCTTGACTTGTCTGTTCACGGGGAAGTAAACAAGTGGAGAACCAGCTTGCTCGGATTTGGCAATAGGTGTCCCCAGTTTTTAGCATTAAATAACAGATTTCACTATTTTGATTGAAGTTACAGGTTTTGGGGATCACCAGGAAATCTCCACTTCCCAGACAAAAAAGACTTCAAGGTTCTAGTCTTTACAGACACGTCTAAAAGGTGACCCAGAGTCACCATGAGAGAGCAGATAACCAGGCTTCAATTTATTGCTGCTAAAATTCTTGTGCTTTTTAAATTCCTATGATGCGGGCAGGAGCAGGCAGGAGTCTGAGGGGTATTTTTGTGAACTGTGGTATCAGCAGCTGGGTAAAGGGCAGCACCATTCTCAGAAGGTCTGAACAGTGCTGGTGTGCCTGGGAGCGGAAAGCAATAATGAAAGACGATGCAGAAATCCTCGAATTCCAGAAATAAACATACCAAGAGGTGTGTTTTTCAGTGTAACTACAGTCTTTCCATGCAGCTAAAGAATAAGCAGCAAAGCAAATAAACATATAGTGCTCGTGAATTTCCTTTTGTTCCAGATCAAAAATACAAGACAGAGCTATGTCTGGTAGTGAAATATGGGCAGGATTAATCTGAATAAACATTTCCAGTGTGGCTGTTGTGGCAGAAAGGCATGTTCTGCTTGCGAGACTGGGTTCAAAGTGCTGAGAATAGGGCTGCATCCTGCCCTCCTCCTTTAAATTCGTGTGTACTTAGTGCAGAACTGCTGTCTGGCTTACTGGGAAAGAAAAAACCCAACAGAGCCAATTTTGATTGGAACAGGCAGGATTAAAATGCAGGATTATCCCTGCAAAGGCTATATCGGGTACGCGGCTCGCTGACCTTTTTGAGGAGCGAGCATGTGTGGAGCTGTGCTGGGATAAATCCTTGTGCTGTGGCCTTGCGAGCGCGGGGGACGCACACAGAGCTGCCCAGGCGCGCTGGCCCTCACCTGGCATCAGCACAGGTTCCTGTGTGCACATGTAATTCCAGTTCTCAGCCCAAACAGCGTCTTTGTATGAATATGTGCTTGGAAATAACGTTCCTATAGGTTCAGGTGATATAAATAATGTATGTGGAGAAGCTCATAAATGTAAGCTCGAATTTTCCTCAGTAGTTTTTGTTCTCAATCACCTTGATGAAACAATCTTGAAGGCGCTCTCCTTTCCGTGGCATTTGGAATGAGTCCCTGACAGGCTGATTTTCCACCCCTGTTGTGATGCTGCTTTCTCTAGTTAATATTCCTCTGTAAGTGTCGTACCAAAGTAAACCAAAGGAGCCCGGCTCATGACACTAAGGCTGCATTTGCATTAATTATGCAGTCAGGGCTGGTGAGAAAATGCTGTCACAGAGAGAGAGGCAGTAAATGAGAACCCTCCGAGTGCGCCTGAATGAAGAGCATTAAGTTCATTTACATGGGCGCAGGCCGCGAGGCTGGCAGGGAACAATGGCTTTGCTCTTGTCGCTCGCCGCCGTATTGTTCTGCGGCTTAATGACTCCCCGGCAGAGTGGGTGCGCTCACAAAGACACAGCCACGATCCCTCTGGTATTAATAACGGCAGTAATAATTAATAATATCCCACTAATCGGGGAGCTCGCGGCGCTGAGGCCCTGCCCGGCGGGGAGGCCGCGGCCAGGCCCGGCCCGGAGCCCCCGCGCCCC
>VZRZ01000245.1:175321-188447 GCA_013398175.1 Climacteris rufus | reverse complement strand
ACCGAGCCGTCCCTCGGCCCCCGGCGGGACCGGCCCCGGGGCCTCCACCGAGCCGTCCCTCGGCCCCCGGCGGGACGGGCCCTGCGGCCGAGGGCCTGGGGCAGCCGTGGTGGGGTGGGTGCCAGGGGCTGCCTGGCGGGGCCTGGAGCCTCTGCAAAGCTGCCAGGCCAGGCTCTGCCAGAGAAGAGCAGGGATCTTTTAATTTGTTTATTTCAAGTGATAGTTTGTCTGTTTCCAGCATCCAAGGCTTTAGTTCTGTAGCAAGATGACTCCTGCCGGTGCCAGAAGAGATGGTTGGAAATGGGTCATTTTTTGTTACCCCCTGCCCCGAGTGGCACTGCCTGCGGGTGGGGGGTGCCGGGGGTCTCCCATCGCCAGCCCACGGCCCAGACCCGCTCTGAGATACGTTTGGTTAACACCACAAGTCGGGGATGGGAAACCACATACACGTGAAAATATGTACTGGACATGGCACTGAGTAAACTTGAGCTGAGGGTTTGATGAGAATCCCAGTGCCACCTCTGATTTCACCATGTTCACAGCCATCAGAAACCTCTCCAGATCCTCTTCTGCCTCTCCGTGCATGTGGACATCATGCTTGTTATGGAGAAAATGAATATGTGTGACCCACACAGAGATGACCATCTATAAAGATGAGGAGAAATATTAATATATATGTAAAAAATTAAAGGTGTGCACCTTGATCCTGTTTATGTAAAGATTAAGCTCCCAATACTATATTGCAATACAATAGTTTGGGACAATTTTCATTGAAATGTGGAGGTTTCTTTGAAAATTCAAAACTTGTTGTCATTTCTGTTTATCTTCAAGACTTCCAGACACTTTAAACTACAGTTTAAATAACTGACTATTTTTATTCATATGCTGACATAATTTTCCTTGGAATGATTTATATTTCAATAATAGTTTAAATTATGTTTTGCATTCTGCGCTTTGATGTCATGCAGGAGGTGTCATCACAAGATAAACTTTCACATCTGAGAGTCAATAAATTGTGCTTAGGTAGTCTAATGAAAATATTGTGAATGGCTTTATGGAGTTATATCCAGTACAGCCAAGCAGCACAGATACACGTAGGTATTTAACAAAGGGCTGTGTTTGATCTCACGGTGTCATTGGCTTTGACACCATGGCATGGTACCAGTTTACAGTGATACGAATCCTATAATACTATATCATGCTTTTATCCACTAAATAAAAACCTGGCCTATGTTTTATTACAAAGTAGGTGGCCTGGAGGAAAAATATATGTATTCTTTCCTTTTGGAATAAAATATGCATTTGGGCTTCTCATTTCATCTCCAATCTGTGTTATTCCTTAAAAATGCAGAACTGCCTGAAGTCCTCTTTAATATTTAATTCAACAACTTTTTAATCTGTCATTATGCTGTGATGAAGTAAGCATCAAGTGTCGCTGAAAAAGATTAAATTATACTTGGAAATAGGAATTGAAATGATTTAGGGTTGGAGGCTGAATATTTGCTTTGCACAAGTAATAATAGTGGGAGCTTGGGTGAGGCACGGGTTTGGATCTGGCTCTAATGCCTCTGCCGATCCCCTCTCCCTGGTGGCTGCCCCTTGATTTACTCTGGCACTGCCAAACTTGATTTGATTTAAATGGAGGTAGGAAGTGGAAATTCCACACTACAATACATTAATTACTCTCTGCTACTCCTTACACTGATTTTCCTTTTTCTCTGTAAACCTCGTAAACACTGATGCAGCAACCCAATGGACAGCCACTCTGAGCTGCCTGATATTTTTTTATTAGCAAGCTTATCTTAAAATGGAAAAGCAGGAATATTTGATATCTCCCTCTGGAAGAATGGATGATGTAAAAGAGTGGAACACTTGTTCCTGTCCATTCATGAGGAGGCTTGTGCCAGCTTCATCCAAGTGCTTAACTTGGGCTTTCACTCTCCCCATTTTGCCATCACCTTTGGATTTCTCTGCCGTGTTCTGGAAAGAAAGAGAAGAGCAATATCACACTGAAGGGCAGTATCACATCACAGCTGTGAGCCTTGAAAGACCCAGGTTCAAAATCTGCTTTATGTGGAGCCAAACCAGCAGTGCTTGTGGTCCTGCTCTGGTCACGGTCTGTGCGCCAGCAGCCTCGCCAGGGTTCGGCTCTGCAGGCAGAGTGTGGGATGGGGGTGAGGCCTGGAGGGGAGCAAGGAAGATCCAGGGTGCCTTGGGCAGGGCACCTGGTGATGTTGGGCATCTCAGTACCCTCCCACATGCCAGCTAGTTCCAGTTACAAAGAGTAAAGATAATTTTGGAGTTGTGGTGAGTTTTCCAAGGAAGATGATCTTCGCAGCTCCTATGGAACTACCTAACAGAAAAGAAGCTGTCTCCAAGCACAGTTTTCTCTTAGGTCTGAGGGAGAAGTGTCAGATTGTAGAATACTATGGAACTTCCCTTAATGTCTACCTGAATGACATGGAAGTGATGTCTCCAGTACTACGAGGTCCAGTCACCGTTCGACACACTTGGCAGTGCCACTTGAGAAATGGCCCCACAGTATTTGTTTACAGTTCTGGCAAAAGCTTGTTCTTCTACAGCAAATAGTGAAAAAGCCTCCGTTCCCTCCTCGCCAATGCATTATTTATAATTATTCTCCCTTCCTTGTAGAAATGTATCTATATAAATAATTGATTGCAATTATTAATTGGGGAACATGCAGTATTTTTATACAAGTTGTGTTACCTCGGAGAGTTCCGAGCGCACAGGCAGCTCCGTGCTGTGCACTGGGTCCAGGGCCAGCCCGGGAGGGTCTCTGGGGTGGCTGCAGGAGTGTCCCCCTCGGGGCACAGCCGGGGTGCCCGTGCTGGCCCCGGGGCTCTGGTGGGGCTGTGCCCTGGGGGTGCCGGTGGCCGCTCTGGGCTCGTGCAAAGGTGAATTTTGTCTGACAGGGACAGAAGTTTTTTCTAGTCTAGAGAGATGTATAACCTCTGTCAGAGGAGCAGCCTGCTCTCTGCTGCTATAGAGCTAAGCACCTTTTAACCTCTTCAGACTGTAAATTCTGAGCAGTTGATATTTGAGTGTAATTCCTCTCCAACTGGCATTATTATTTGATTGCAATGAATTACCTTTTTAAAAAAAATCATAAGTATAAATTCACTTGACTGATCCTGCAAATTATTTATGATGTAGTGTTTTGGTCTAGGATAACCTTTTAAAATAAATCAGTTTTTCAATAATAGTTCAATGTTTGCCCACCTAATGGTGTTCCCATTAAGATCTGCATTTGTCACCAACCTGCCTTTTCTATCTGTGCAGGAGACAACTCACCGCCCCTAAACCCACTCTGCTTGTAGGGCAAAGTAAATGCATGTCTTTGTAGGAGAATAAATAAAAAGAGCAAGCTGAGTCAATAAGCGGGTTCAATTCCTGCCTGCAGCCATGGCGGACAGCTCATTTGGTAGATGTGGGTGTTTTGTTTACATTTATAATGCAGCTTTATTTAATGCTGACAGATATAGCTTGTGGCAAATGATAGTCAGAATGTATGAGCAGTCATAATGCTTCTGTCTTCTTATAGTGTGCTGCTGAAAATAAGCAGTTCACCTCTGTTTTTATTGAGGAAAGGATATGAGACAGCTATAGCTTCGCGAGGCTATTTATTGAGTTGTTTTACTAGCTGTGAACATGCCGCTTTATAGCAGTTGTGAAAATGGACTTTGCTAGTGTGTGGGAAAGGAAATAACATTGCAGTATACAAGGGTAGTAAAAAAACCCTCTATAAATAATTTTTCAGACTGAAGAATATTCTCATTTAAACAGCTAGAGAGCCCGGTGATTTTTGCCAGCTGCCAGCTCTTCCCAGGATGGCATTGGGTTAAAATTGCTCCATCAAATGCTATTAATATTTTAATGTCAAAAAATAAAATTTGGATAAGCCGTTTCGAGCTGATGTGTTCGAGAGCTTTGTAGGGAAGTTTGGTGGTGTTGCTGTGTTCTGTGCATTCAAACACCACGTTTGATAGCGCATCCTTAGGGCTGGGAGGAAGGCGCCGTGCCTGGCAGAGCTGGGGGATGCAGTTCAGTTTGGGCTCGGTGTGATTCACCCTTCCTGCGGCTGCCGGCCCCGCCCGCAGGTGCGGCAGGAGCCGGGACCCCGGGGGATGAGGCTGCCGGGCCGGGGGGCTCCCCGGGAGCGGGGTCGGGGCCGGGGCTGTGCCGCTCAGGGGTCGGTGCCGGGACCCCGGGGCTGTGCCGCTCAGGGGTCGGTGCCGGGACCCCGGGGGATGAGGCTGCCGGGCCGGGGGTCTCTCCGGGAGCGGGGTCGGGGTCGGGGCTGTGCCGCTCGGGGGTCGGTGCCGGGACCCCGGGGCTGTGCCGCTCGGGGGTCGGTGCCGGTGCCGGGGCTGTGCCGCTCGGGGGTCGGTGCCGGGACCCCGGGGGATGAGGCTGCCGGGCCCGGGGAGCCTGGGGCGGCTGCGTTCGCCTGGGCAGTGAGCGCTGGCCACGCACTGCTGCTGCTGCCAGCGCTGAGCCCGTGCTGGTTTGAGTCTTAAACATGGAACCCGCCCTCTTACAGATGAGGCAGGATTACAGTTCGGTGCCTTTTCTGGTTTTATTCCCATGTTCAGCTGCAGCACTGAGGGGCACAAATCATTTTCATGTATGCAAAAATAATTTCGAAAATGGTATTAGTCTCAGCAGGTGAGGCCTTTTGTTTCTTCCATGTTTATGTACAAATTCCTAGGGAACAGTAAATATTAAATTGAAATAACCCTCCCTTATTATTACACAGCCATGGATTCAATTTAATTCTCTTCAGATAAGGTTTTTCTGGACACATATTTGCAATTGCCTGTCCTGTAAATACAGTTCAGACTGTAGCCAGGGGCTCCTTCCCACCTGGCTTTTCTGCAGAAAAGGCACCATATTTCTATGCTTTTGGATTTTTTTGGATGCAAACACCTTCCTTCTCACTCTCATTATGTTTATGGATGACAGGAGTGCTGTAAAATGTCCCCTTTCCCCCTTAACTGGACGCAGAAATGGGTTAATCTCTCCACAGAGCCATTCCTCTACTTCACCACCTGTTTCCAAATCCCAGTTGTCAAAGGAAGAAAAATCCAGAGCTTGCGGTGAGCCTGAGTGGGGGGTTGGCAAAGCCCTGGCACCCACTGCACCCAGGGGTGACGTGAGGAAGGCTCTGCTCTGTGTGTGTGGTCAGAGCTGGCAATACAACAGCTCTGGGAATGGCACTGCTGCGGCTCACGGTGCATCGCTGCCCGGGCTGCCCCTCTGGAGCTGGCACACGATGCCTTCTCCTGGAGAGCACAAGGGCATTCAAACTTGTGCTCTCCTCCTCTGGTGAGACACCCTGGAGGTTATTCAGAGGTGAGATATAATCAGCCAAAATTTTACATTTTATTCTTTCCACTACAGAATTAATCTCATTTTTATGAAAATAAATATATGGTCTAGCTCTTCTAATAAGACTATCTCCGTGGTGTTTAAGTAATAATCATTTATTGTTTAAATACAGTAGAGGCTGTAACAAAATGCTGTCAAGAGCCATCACACTCATTAACCTGCCAGCTAATTAGCCTCCTCCTGCCTGATTGCTGACAAGTTCTTCAATCTGAACCTATCGCTGTTGTGTCAGCGCTGAAGCACCAAGCGAAGTGGAGGAGGGCTCCATTAGATGTTTGCGAACAAAGTCTGTGCATTAAAGGTTTGTTTTCTGCACTCCAACAAATGTTACAGCATTAATATTCTCAGCTATAATTAAATTGGCAACTCTTAATTATGGTAATTAGCGCATTAACTATGTCTTGCCCGGCGTCACTTGCAGGCGAAGCTCAGGGACGGAAGAGGAAAGTCAAGATGCTGCCCATTTCCTGGCAGAGCTGCCGTGCTGGGGGGCACAGTCCCTGCCCCCCGAGGCTCCAGTTGTCCATGGGGCAGAGCGGGGGAGAGGAGGAGGAAAAGCTGGGATGTGTTGGCACCAAACATTTGTACTGAGTGTTAAGGAAACACCTATAGAAACAGAATGAGTGCAAACGTCCCCACCTGCACCACCAGGTTGTCAGTGCTTGGTTGCGGTAGTGGTGCTTTGGAAGGGCAGAGCACAATGCCCTTCCTGCCCTCTCCCAGACTCTGTAATCAGTCACCCAAATTTTCACTCCTGGAGAATTCAGGAAATTGGTTTTTTTGGTCCCAGTTGGGTGCCCTTGAACTAATGTTCATGTGACAAAACCAACCAGTGAATTGCAATAACTTGTGTTCGTGCCCTGCAGTTTGGAGACCTTCACAGCAGCTGGCAGAGGCTGCACGTCCCTAGTGCCATGCAGGGTCACCCGAGGGACCTGGCAGATGAAGGTGCTCGTTCAGAACCCCAGTTCATATCCATTGCCTCATGGCACTGTGCTTGGAAGGGACACAGCTTGGTTTTGGTATGGGGTATGAGGACTGGCTGCACTGGTGCCTTGGGGTTGGTGGGAAATAGGTGCCAATGTGTTTTTCAGGTCTTCAGTCCTAGTGCTCTTTCACCAAGACTCCTCAGGACTTTGTGGAGTGACCTGAGTGCCACAGTCTTACTCTCCTTCTGAAGAAACTGAGGCACAAGGAGAGCAAGTGGTTTGCCTGAAATCCCATGGCAGTTTTGGGATAGGGCTGGGGCAGAGACCTCAGTGCACAGCCCAGCTCACTGCCCAGTTCCTGCTTAGTGCTCCCCTCCTTTGTCTGGTATCCCATTATGTTTTGGATTTTACCAGACATGAGTCTAGATAATTCCTGTTCTGCTATTTTGGACACGGTGGGAATGTTTGGAAATCACAGCAGGGTCAGTGCTAAATGCTGAACAGCCAGGGCCTGAAAGGGCTGGTGCTCATCTGAGCCAAACTGGAGACGTAAAGATAGATAAACATGAGAGTAGCTCCCAGCACTGAGGGTAAATAGCCCCAGTGAGGCTGGCAGGAGGGACCTTGGTGCACCTGCAAATGGTGCTGCAGGTTCCTGCGTGTGCAGCCACGCTGGAGCAGAGCCAACACCTCTGCTGGAGTTGTGCCGAGAGTATCCTTCCAGTCAGCCCTGAAACCTGTCTCCCAGCTTCTCCTCTGATTCCAGGGAGCAGGGAAGTTCTGCCTGATGTCTCTGTGTAAGGCAGCAGCTATTTAGGGGCAGCAATTCTTGCTGCTTTCAAAGGGGGAAAAAGTGTTACCTTGATATGTGCTTTTTTTTTCCCTAGTGCATAATAATTCTGTATGTATATAGGAAAAAGGGAGATAACCCAAGGCGAATTTAATTTCAGATTGTGTTTTTGCTTAATGTATTATTCATAGTATTATTTATATCATCACTTAGACATATCCCTGGCAATAAACTGAAAACTTAACTTTAACAATATTGGGCACCTCTGTTTTGGAGGTGATGGTGGGCTGGGAGCCTTTGGCTTCTTTTCATCACGTGCGAGGGTTTAATGAAGGCTGCGGGGTGGGGGAGGGTGTTTAATGAGGGGCTTGGAGGGGGGTTGTTTGGCAGCTTTTTTTTTCCCCCCAACATTTTTGCTGCATGACCTGGTTTTGCATTTTTCTGCATCTCTGTTCATCTAATTAGGATGTTCTAAAAAGACCTGGACCACTTATTGTACAGAACTGTAGCCTGTGGGTATTTAATAAGGAGCTTTCAGTGGTACATTTGCATCTTTTGCTCCGGGTCTGAATAGCGAATTACCTTAAAGATCATTAGAAGCGCTGCTGCATTGTCAAAACCAGGCCACGGTATTCTAATGACAGTTTAAAACTTGAGGCGTTCCCTCTGCCACGGCTCAGCCCCGCATAATTGTGCCTTGCACGGGTGACCCTGCTGCAAACGGCGGAGTTCCCAGCGCTGCTGCGGGCAGGTGCCTCCCACCCAAAGAGGCAGCACAGCACCTCCGGAGCGCGGCGGCGACAGCGGTGACACGGAGCCGTGCCCGGTGTGCTGCGGTGTGGGCTGGGACACGGCGGGGCAGGGGCAGCGGCTGCTGGCGTGTCCTGCCCAACCCGCCCTGCCTGCGGTGTCCCAGCGCTGGCACTGCGCTGGAAGGGGTGCTCCCGAAGCCCTTCCACTGAGGAGCTGGGCTTTGGGAAGGAACAGGAGCAGCTGAGCTCAGGGACAGCCCTTGGGAAGCTGGGAGCAGCCTGGGTGGCTCGGCCGAGGGCTTGGGTGCCCAGACTGCCCCCAGCTGCACCCAGCCCCTCCTTCCCAAATGTATTCCTCTCTCCGTCAGCCTCCTGTGGTTTGTCTTGCCACTTCCCACAACACATTTTGTGGAGCTGACGGGCTTTGTGGCTGCCCAGATCTTACGACAAAACTTGGAGAGGTTTCCCGTGCAGACTTTCACATTCCATGTGCCAGCTGAGTGACAATGCCAGCCAAGCACCGAGCACTTCTCCTGCGCTGTGTCCCTGCCTGGGTGAGTGTGGATGCTGTGTCCACCCGCGGACAAGCGTGTGCCGTGTTCGGCATTTCCCAACTCTCTGGTTATTCTTTCCTGGCTGCAGAAGCGATGCCAAGCCCTGAGTCCAGCTGGGTGCTGCTGGAGCCCTGCCCAGGACCTGGGGAGGGCCTGTGCAAACCAGGGAGCTCCACGTTGTCTTCCTTTCACCCTCCCGGGGTGCTGCCAGGTCAAACGATCCAGGAACTGAACTCTTCTTCGTGCCAAGGGAGCTCCTTTCCCTGGGGCTGGGAGGGTGAGCCAAGCCTGAGCACTTCTTCCCGAGTAAATCAATGGGGGCAAGCCTGGGAGCCGCCAGGCTCTGATAGAGTCTCATGCCGAGGAATTACCTGAAGAAATGAGGGACCTTCAGGTGAATCTACTACTTGGGCAGGTGAATGGTTTTAGACGGTTAAAACTGCCAGGAGCAGGCTGGTGATTTGGTGGAGGAGCTGTTTGTTCAGGGAAGAATTTCTCTTTAAAAAATTCAGTGTAACCAGCATTATTTTTTTCCTCTGGGATCCCAGACAATGAATGCACAGGCCTGTTCATTAATATCAGTTGTCTTCTGCAGGGAGTATCCAGATTTGTCGTGCCAGGTTTTAAATTTTTAATGTATTACCAGTTCTTACGCAGAGCAGGCCTTTTCTTTGTTCTTTTTTACACTAATACTGTTTTGTATTCAGCCTCGCGCTCAACTGATGCATCTCTTGGTGTCCCTTGTAAAAGCTCTCCCCTTATCAGCCCTGTTAGGTCTGACAAAGTCTGTCTTTGTGAGTTCCTGCAAATGTCTGTGTCCAATTTACTTTTCAGAAGAGCCGGGTGGGGGTGTGAGCAGTAATTGCTCCGTGCAAATCCGCGGCCGGTTTGGCTCTGTGGTGTCGCTCAGGGCACGGGCTGGGGCAGCGCTCACCCCGCGGTGCCCAGCGCTGCCTCTGAGCTGGAGGGCACTGGGACACCGGGGCTCCACCTCCACTCCACCGTCGGTTTGCCTGCAGTGGAGTCGCACCACGCGTTTCCCAGTTTCTGTGCCCAGAGAAACTCCTGTGTGAGCCTGGTCTGCTCTGGCCACGCTGCCCCGGGCGAGCGGTGGCCCAGGGCTGGCCCAGCCGTGGCGGGGCCGGGGCTCTGGTGCCCGGCCGTGCCTGGAAGTCGCCTCACGTGTGGTGCAGAGCCCTCAGGCACGTTCCAGGCTGCGACGCACCGAGTCAAACCAGACCAAGCGATTTGCATGACAGACTGTAACTCTTAAAAATCATGCTCGTAAACATAAATAATTAATCACATTATAGTTTTTATCATCCTTTTCCTTCCTAGCAGTATTAATAAGTAGCTCATCTTCTAGCAACACCTGTTAAACCCAAAGCTGTCAGTCTTTATTTTCCCCAGAGAGCCAGGGAAAAATTTGTTATGCAATAATTTCTCTTTTACTTTATGCTGCGACTTTGGTGTGTTTTGTGTTGATCTGTGTGTACACAACGTGTGAGATTTGTCTCCTTTATTTGCTTGCTTCGTGCACGGCCTCCCTTGCGTGGGCCACCACTGGGGCTCCTGGATGTCATCCTCAAGGTGCCGTCACACCCCTGTCCATGTGCTGGCCTTGGGAACGGTCACTCGGGAGCCCCTGTCGAGGGGCAGGGGAGGGGTCTGGCTGTGGCCACCACAGTGCCCGGCCACGCTCCTGCACCCTGACCCCGCAGCGCAGGGAGCGTCAGTCCCTCTGGGACGGGCAAGGAGCACAGAGCCCTTGGAACGCTGGGCTCACCTAGCAGGTCACGATTTCCTGCAGGTTATGGAGTAACTAAAAGAACAGGTGGAGGTGTGTGTGGCATGTGTGGGGACAGGCCACTCTCCAGCTCGTTACTGTCACTGGCGCTGCTGGACGTGGCTGGACGGTGACAGGCGCAGCCGGACAGGGGTCCCTGTCCCAGCTCAGGGCTGGAGAGGTGGGGACAGGCCCAGCACAGCCTCCAGTGGCTCCTTTGGGGAAGGGCACCAGCCTCTGGAGAACCTTTATTTCCACTTGATTTCCCTTATACAACAGACATGCTGCACAGTGCCTGCTCAGAGAGCCCTTGGGGCCACCCAGAAAGAGGGGATCAGTCAGGACAAGCTGCTCATCATCCCCTCAGCTCCAGGCACTGCCCTTTGCCCCCTGTGCCCAGGGACCCATCCTGGGGGCAGCCTGTGCCCTCTCCAGCAGCACGAGATCTCATTTCCCTGTGGCCCTGGCTTGTGGTTGAGGTCACAGTGACTCTGTGGGTGCTTTGCAGTGGCACGGGGGTGTGAGGGCTGGGGTGGGCTGTACGTGGGCAGCCCAGCAGTGCCTGGCAGTGGAGCCTGCAGCTGCTCCTGGGGCTCTCCAGCTCCAGTGCTGGGCTCCCTGGGAGAGGATGCTCACGCACACCTGCACATGCACCAGGGACACAGTTCACTCCTGTCGCCTCCCTGCGCTGCCCGGGGTCTGTTTGCCCTTTTGGGGTCAGGTCTCTTGGCTCAGGAGGCTCCACGGCTGTGTCCCCATCCCTCCCCGTGCCAGCAGTGCTGTGGTGTGAGCAAGGGGCTTCCTGGTGCCCTGCTCCATCTGCACAGCCTGTCCCTCTCCTCTTCCTCAGTTTACAACCTTGGAATTCCAATTTAATACTCATGCAAAGAGGACTGTAATAAATCTTGTAGTCAGCATTAAATATTGTTTGTTTTAGCTGCCTTGCACTTCGTGTTTCCCCTTTTAAGGCAGAGCCATTCCGAAAGGTTAGATTCACAGTTAGTGGCGCTTTAGCTCTCCCTTTTGAATCAGTGAGGTTGCCGTTTTATTGCTCTCTGACTTGCACTTCAGTGATGAGAGTAAACTAGCATCAGATTAAAGGTCAGCAAATCCCATCAAAGAGAGGAATATTAGGGGCACAGATAGTTGGAGAGGCAGCACACCACTGGGTATTGACAGGGTGATTCCAGGGTATCACTCAGCAGAATTATAGCTGCCCAGAGAGTCAGTACTGCTTTAATGAGCCTGTGTGAAGAGGAAGAGGGTGGATTTATGTAGTTCCTCATAATTTTCTGTAGAGACTGTTATTGCAGACATTCTGTGGAGTGTTCTGGTCTTTCATTTAATTCAAAGGTCCTGGAGCTTTTCCATCCAAAGATTCCTTTCTGTTAGCTCAAATCAAAGCTGACATCTCTGCCTCTGCCACCTGAAGCATTGGCTCCAGGAGGGGCTGTTCCTAGCAGGTTCCAGGTCCTCTGTGCAGATAATCCAATCTGCAGGTCTGAGCAGGGGCCTTGCTGGTGCATGTTTCACTACCATACAGGCAGCTAAAATAGTCATTTCTGTATCATTCTGAAACAAAAAAGGTACAAATTCATAGTGTGGTTTTCTGTGGTGTCTGGGCTGGGAATTCCTCACAGTTTCTGCCCGTCAGTGCTTGATTTGCACAGTTTACATGTGCTTCTTTCTTTTGTTGAAATGCAATTAAATAAAATGCAGAGAGCACAGGGATCAAACTGTGGGTATGTTGGGTCATGTAAACCCCTGCAAGGAGGGGAGCACCACAGGGGACCACAAAGTCACAGCATTTATTCCTGCTCCCTCCTCTCCTGTTGGTGTTAGGATATGGAGCCAGAGATGGAATGTATATGCTGGGCAATAACAAAAGATTCCAAACATTGCCCAAACCCGGTGCCTTCTCCCTGTAGGCAGCAGCTGGAGCCGCCTCTGTGTGCGGAATCCTTCCCAAGACTCACGTGGTGCTTATGCAGCTTTTGTTTACAGCTTGCTAAAAACAACAATTTATGAGCAACTTTACCGATCAGTTTTAGAATCTGTTCAGTTTTATTACCCGGTGTAGATATCCATTTGTGTGATTTATTGGTAGGAAATTCTACATGTATAAAACTTTGATCATATTTTTACATAAGTGTGTGTTTTTGCCATGTTAAAGCAGAGACCTTGTGTGCCTGAAGTACGGCCGGGAGGCGGCCGTGCCGCTGGCCTGTCCTGCTGGCTGGGCACTGCCACAGCCCCCCTGTTCTGGGACACATCACCCAGAGGCTTTGCAGGGTCTCAGGGCTTTTCTCATGAGCTGGAGCAACCTGGTTTATTGGAAGGTCTTGTGGAAGGTGTCCCTGCCTGTAGAGGGAGTTGGAACTGGATGATCTGCAGAAGGTCTCTTCCCACTCAGACTGCTCAGTGATTCACTGGGGGCTGCACCCAGTGTCCCCAGAGCCACATCTAGAGGAGTGCCTGGCGGCTTCCCTAATCCACCTTGAGCCACACAGCCTGCTCCATAAACCCAGGCTGTGTGTCTTATAATAAAGCAAATGAAAGTTGGTGTCCCACTGCCAGCTGCCCATGTCCTGCCGTGCTGGTGGCCCTGGTGACATGCTGGTGTTGGGGCACAGGCACTCACTGCAGGGGACACCGTGCCAGTGGCACCAGTGCCTCTGCATGAGCACAACCACATGCAGTCCACGTTTTGTGTTTGGAACATTCCGCAAGATGGAGAAGTCAGATGCCTGCAGGAGCAGGGAAGGAAAGACAGGCAAAGGGAAGTCAAGTGAATTATCCAGTCCTGAAGGATCCTTACTGCCATGAGGGATTTCTGGGGGAAGCTTACAGAGACCCATAAAGTCCATGGCTAAGTAAACCTAGCTGGGAGTGGGGTGCAGTGTTTT
>VZRZ01000245.1:153153-172354 GCA_013398175.1 Climacteris rufus | reverse complement strand
ACCACACACACAGCACACACACCACAGCACACACAGCACACACACCACAGCACACACACCACACACACCACAGCACACACACCACAGCACCGCCATGGCCTGCACGCTGCCCTCAACGCCTGCCCAGCAGCTGGTGGCACCCGCGGCCAGAGGGGCAGTGGGGACAGCAGGGTGGACACCCAGGTGCCCCAGGACAGCGCTGGTGCTGCTGCAGAGTGTGGGGGCTGCGGAGGCAGGGGTGCTGGGGTGAGTTTGCTCCAGGGCCGGTGGCGGAGCCGGGGTCTCCCTGCACACCCGGCACTTGCTGCTGCCTGTGGTCCATGGAGCGGGCTCAGCCCCGTGTCCGCAGGCTGTGGTGCGGGGCCAGGAGCCTGGGGCACCTTCCCACAGAGGGTGAGGCACTCGGGGAGCTGCTGCGGGGCTGGGGCTGCACCGGGCAGGGCCAGCACCTCTGTGGGCCCTGAGGGAGCAGATGGCAGCAGGACGTGGGGAGGCTGTGCCCTGTGCCCCCCTTGCCTCTCCCAGGTCAGCCCTTCACCTTGTTGGCAATATTGCTCTGCTGGCGAGGACACTACTGTACAGTTCAGGCACTGCAGGTTTCTAATCTGCTTATTTATAATTCAGAAGCTTGCCCATATATTAATGAACCCTTAATGAGCTGTTGAAAATGCCTGAATTACAGTCAGATTATTAAACTCCAACAGCCCCTGTAATCATACCATTTGAGTGGGCTTTAGGTACTTTTCATATCTGTAGCTTTGTATTGTGAAGGAGATGGGTTTATTCGAAGAAAGCTTTGTAATAATTTTGACCTGCAATTTATTTATTGGCCTCTGAATGCAGTAGTCTATGCAGATGCTCTCGTCTATTATGTGTGGGGGCAGGTGCACAGCATGTTGAAAGACAGCTAATTACGATTTGCTGAAAGATATGCTAAAACTGTGGTCTTAGAACAAAGCCAAGTTCATTGTTAAACAATGTTTTAGTGTCTGTTTATGTGGTTTGTCTAAATCATGGAGATACTGAAATGCACGGTGTAGTTATAAGCAGATCCCAAGCCGCAGCACACATGCTTTTTGTTAACCCTGGATGTGCTGATGGCACCAGGAGGGTGGGTTGAGCCCTGTGCAGCCCCAGCGCCCATCAGTGGGTGGTGGTGGCCGGGCTGGGCGCGGCAGCCCCGTCCCCGTGGGGCGCTGGGGGGTCCGTGGGGCCGCGGCCGTGGGGCGGGCGCTGCTGCGAGGCCTCTCCCCTGCACTGCTGCTGGCGCCGGGAGCTCCGCTGGGAGTGATGTATTGTTGTGTTCTTTCTCGTCCGTGCTGCACCTTAATTCCTTGATGCATTGAAAGGTCAGTGAGCTAAACAGTAATAAACTCACAGGGTGATAGAGTGAGGGATAAAAGAGGGAAACAATGGCCACCGAGTGTGAGCTTATATGTCAAAAAATACATATATTACCACTGTATTCAAATGAAGAGTAATTTATACAGGCAGGTGCTGGTAGGAGCAGCCTTATTCCTGGCCTGTAGCAGAGTGTTCCTCTGTGCTGAGGAGCCTGGGAGATGCTCTGGCTCCTTCCCAGACAATGTTGGGAGCGTTCGACCTGCAGCCAAGGGGCTGCTGCTGACGAGCCACGCGTCTCAGTGGTGACAGAGAGTTCATCAGTTTTGCTGTCCCCTGCCCCCAGGGACACCAGACACTATTAGTTGTGCTGGTCTGCTTCATACAGTTCATAGGGAAAGCTCTGAATTAACACACAGCTTAATTCTTGTTAGAATTAGTTAATCAACTCGTGGGTTTGCCATTCGAATGAATGATGCATCTCACTCAGGGGCCAGATAAATGTTGTGTCCCCACACACACACTCTGTCATCCCTTTGTCTGTGGGTGTCTGCAAGCTCCTGTGCTCTGGATGGGATGTTCTGGGTGTGGGAGTGTTGCTTAGGATGAAGATGAACACAGTATGCCACCCCTCTGCCACCAGCCCCCGAGACGCACGTTGGGGTTGCGTGCGAGACACCTGAGTGGCTTCGTCATTGTCCTCATGGGCTGAGTCTCCTCCTGTTGTGCTTCAGGGCCCCTGGCTGGCTCCTGCAGTCTCAGGGCAGCATCAGCTCCTGCTGTTAAACCCTGGGGGCTGCTCACTTACTGTGTCAGGTTATAGAGAAGGGTTGGGGATTTGGAATATTCATTTGAGTCTGGGTGGATTGTGTCACTTTGGGCAAAGCCCTCTCAGTTTGGCCTGTTGGGGGAAGTACATGAAACAGAAATCACAGCAATTGTACCAAATTGTTTTCCTGCAGGTTTTGGCCAGGCATCTGCATTTGGGAGCAGACTGGGATTGTGATGGGATACTGGGAGGGAGATGAGTTCCATGGCGAAAGCAGAAATACAGCAGAGGAAAACCAGCTGGAATAGAACACAGTGAACATGGACTGAGAAGGAGTCCAGAAGCTAAAAGAAAAAACAACAGTAGAAATCATTGATGAGAAGGGAAGGGGAGCTGGAGTGGATTAAAGCTAGGCTGTTGTTGAACATGCTGACAGCAGAGCAGAGGAGGAGTGTGACAAAAAGGAGAACAGCTCACCAAGGAAATCATCCCTGTGTTACGGCACTGCGGGCCAGGAGCTGTGCAAGAGCCAAGGCAGTGGGTCCTGAGGGGTGGGTGGCCTGGGGCAGATGCAGCGTTCCCTTGGCCAGGGACCACCCCTCCTGCTGCTGCACGGACCCCCAGGTGCGACACCACCTTCCCTGGCTGCAGCAGGGGTGGCCTGGGCTGCGCCAGGACTGTCCCCAACACGTGTGCTAGCCCAGGGACATGCCAGGACGATGTGTGGCATCATCAGCCTGTGCCTGTGGACCTCTGAACAGGCAACAGAAATAATTTAAAGAGATGATGAGACATTTTTATTATTCCCATGAAATTATATGGAATTACAGTTTTAAATGAAGGTGACAGGTTTAGAATGTGTATTTTAGAGCAAAATTAATGCTGTGCTTTCTTGAGTTGGAAGGTTGGCCAGTGGGGGGGTCATCTCCCACTGTGTGTCCTCCTTGGGACAATGAGTGTGGAATGCCTGTGCTGTTCCCAGAGCACACATTGCTGGTGCCCAGCTCCGTGCCTGGCAGCTGTGTGGTGCTGGCACATCTGGCACAGCCCACGTGGAGCTGCCAGGAGCAGGGACCAGTGCAGGCACCCGTGTGAACCCGTGAGGTGCCAGGGGCTGTGCCCAGGACCTGCTGTAGCTGCAGCACAAGCACCTGCCCTGGAACAGAGCTAAAGAGGTTAATTGGGCTGGGAGGCACACGGTGCCTTAAGCCTCTGATGGAAATGTTGATTCAAGAAGCCATGGCTCTGGTGGGTTTGTACGACTGTAATTATTTCTAAACTTGCTTTTCCGTGCAGTTGGCACCATTCTGGCCTGACCTGATTCACTTACAGATTGTCAGCCCTGATCTATAGGGTGCAGAGAAAGTGCTGACTGAGCAGCATGTTGGAAATCCATGATTTAAAACAAAAATCAGATTTAAAATGTTGTTCCCAATGATACAGTGTGAAAGCAACAGAGATTTAAAGACTTCCTCAGTATCCTGGCATCGTGACAGCATTCCAGTCCGTGCACAGCTATGGGGAGCTTGAATTCCTTCTTGTCCTGCCCTGGCCTGGGAGCAGCCGCTGTGGAGCATCTGGAGCCTCCACAGCCACTCCCACTGCGGCCATTCCCGAGGGGCTGTGCCCAACTCTGCCACCCCCATTTCCCTGCACCCACAAGCACACATGGAAGTGAAGGCATCCATGGGATTTGTGCCTATGGGAGCTACAGCCTCTTCCAGCTTTTGCCCTGCAGCCTCATGTAGCCGAGGAACAAGCGTCAGCTTTTCTCCAGATGTTTTAAACCAACACTTGGGCCTCATGGGAGGGATGGAATCCAGTGGGACTGGTCTCCCTAAAAATAACGTGGTGCTTAGATGCATTTGGAAAGAAATGAGAAGCAAATTGATTATTTTCAAATAAATAGTGCCCTTACTTTTACCACACAGCATTGCATCAAAGTGCTATAACACACAGGGTACTGCCAGCCCTGCATGGGCTTAGCTGGGTCTTGGAAAACAACTGGAAAGTGAATGTTCCTGTCCTCGGGTGAACACTCCTCTGATTCTTACAATGAGGTGTTTAAAATTCTTCAGGGTCCTTTAAAAGCCTTGTGGAAACACTCCTGCTGTGTGTGGGAGCAGAGAAGGCCCCATGGCGCTGCCGTCCCCCACAGCACTGGCTGGACTTGCCTTAGGGGGCTGCTGTGGAGGGGGTGCCAGCTGGGCTGTGCTGGAAGCAGGGTTGTGCCCGTGGGATGCTGGGGACAGGGCTGGGGCAGGGCTGTGCCCGTGGGATGCTGGGGACAGGGCTGGGGCAGGGCTGTGCCCGTGGGATGCTGGGGACAGGGCTGGGGCAGGGCTGTGCCCGTGGCCCCGGGCAGGCGGGGGTCACAGAGGGCTCGTGGCAGCCACGCAGCCAGTGGGCAGCGAGTGGGCAGTGGCCGGCAGATGCAGAAATACTGACTGTGTTTTCTCTTGTTCTCTCTTTTCTGCCCAAGGTTTGAGCATCCGAGGAGCCCAGGAGGAAGACCCTCCCGATCCTCAGCTAATGAGACTAGACAATATGCTTCTGGCAGAAGGAGTCTCAGGTCCGGAGAAAGGTGGGGGATCGGCGGCAGCAGCTGCAGCCGCAGCAGCCTCTGGAGGGTCTTCAGATAACTCTATTGAACACTCAGATTACAGAGCCAAATTGACCCAGATCAGACAAATCTATCACACAGAGCTGGAGAAATATGAACAGGTCAGACATCAGCCTCTCAGTTGTTCGTGTACCTGCCACTGCTCTCCTCTGCTTACCAGCGCCCGCCACTGCCCGCTCCAGACCACATCCCTTCCTTCCCCTCCCCACCCTGTGCCTGTAGAGAGCCATGATGGGAGTCTGTTGGGCTCCGAGGAGCCACTGGCTGGAGCCAGGATGCGTGTCTTGCATGCCTGAGTGTTTTCTGTTGTCTGTAACTGCACAAGAGCAACACCTGAGCACATTTCTCCCCTTTGCCCAGCCCATAGAGGCAGAGAGAAAGAGAGGTGTCTGTCACTCGGTGCCACCCTCTGTCCTGTGATAAGGTCTCACACAGCTGGGTCTGACAGGCTGGGAAGCACAGGCAAACAAGGGCTGTGTTGGCCATCTCAGCCCACAGGCTCCTGGAGCAGGTGGCAGGAGACTCTGGCACAAGACTCAGCCACAGCAGGTTGGCTGGAGCAGGTTGCAAGGGAGGGGGCAGTGAGGTGCCAGCACAGCACCTGGCCCAGACTTTTGAACAGGAACTAGGGAGATCCTGGTTCAGGCAGATACCAGCACATGGTGTCTTTGTTTGGAGTGAAGAGTGTGCTGCAGAGACCTGTGGGTTTGCGTTCGTCACTGGGACCCGGTGACCTGCCACATCTGCCATGCTGGTGGCACTGAGAACATTTGCCACGTGCTGCCAGGTGCCAGCAGCATGGTGTGTCTCGGGTGCCAGTGGCACTGCCTCAGCTGTGCTGCCTCTTTGACTGTGTTGTTCGAGCAGTGAACAAATAACTGAGCAAATACCTGTCAGGGTCTTTGTGCCAATCTGCTGTTCTCCCCTGACCCCCAAGGCCCCAGCAGTCCTGTGTGTAGCCCCGGGCTCTCCTGGCCCTGCCAGTGCAGCCGTAGCGTGGGGATGGGGGTTGCTGTCAGATTAACGAGCCCCATGCAGCAGCAGCGTGTCTCATACAGGCACAGGGACACAGGCTGGAGGCAGATCTGAGCCAGGTTGGTGCTTGCAGACGGTTCCTGGCAAACATCCTTGGACTCTAATAAGTTTAATGACGTGGGGGAAGCAGGAGCATTTTTTGCCCTGTAGCTCCATTTACAAAGGTTTCGGCTGAAATGTCACAGCCATCCGTCCACACCACAGGAAACTTTGGAGAATGCTCAAATGCTGGCAGAGCAGGAGAGAGAGGTAGAGCTGAGGATGAGACATGCATGCTTCCCCATGGATCCTGACACCCAGCCACGTCTGCTCAACAGAAATATGATGATTTCCCCAGCCTGGCAGCAAACTGTCTCCTGCCGGTTTGTCTCACCGCAGTGCCCGAGAGGCAGCCAGGGCTTGGCATCTCAGCCTGCGGCGCCGCAGGTTCGGGGGGCGGGAGCGGGGGCAGCCCACGCCGGGCACCAGCCCGTGCCACGGCGCCGCTCCTGCCGTCCCTGCCCGGCGCGGGCGCTGCCGCCGTCCCACGGCAGCAGGAACCAGGGCACCTTCCTGGAGACGCTTTCCAGGCAGAGTTTGATCCTGATATTTGTTGCCAGTTAGGGGAATGCACTCAGGAAAAAAAAAAAAAGGGAAAGAGAAATGGAAAGTGTGTCACGCCATCACCCAGTGCTCCCTCGCCGGGCGCCGGGAGAAATGGCCACGCACAGGCAGCGCCTTCCATAATTTACAGCTCCTATAACAGAGTTGACATATTGAAAGCTATCTGCTGTAATTACACTGAAATACATTTTTTGCTGTAGGCAAAAGTACTGTAAGGGTCCCAGGCCTCCCGGAGCAGCTGGGAACCCACTTCCCAAGTTCACAGATGTCTCCTGAATTCACCCCAAATTGGGGTGAAGTGTGGCAGCTCAGAAGCCACCACCAGCCTTACAAAGCACTAGCTGTCACCTGCTCCTCAACACTGTTTTGGGCCATTTCCTCTCTTTTTCTTGCACTTGTCTGCGCAGTCGTGATGAAGCACTGAGGCAGCAGGAGCATCCCCGCTCCTACAAGGTTTCTGAGCAGGTTAACAAGGCCATCACTTATAACCTGACATTATTAATAATGTCTCGGGCACCAAGCAGAGGCCTGAAAAATAGTCCTGGAAAAGGGATCAAGTAGCTCGGACGCTATAAATAAACAAGAGAAACAAGACAAAGCATCAGAGTCTTCTGAGCTTCCCCCCACTGTGCTGTGTGAGGCAGCTCTGCAGAGGGGAGGTGCTGGTGGACATGAATTAAACCCAGGCTCTCCAAGCAGTTGTAGTCAAACCAAGTCTCATCAAGCAAGTTAAGTCAGGAAAAGGTTTTTGCTTCTTGAAAGCAAGAAACTAATTTTTACTTTTAAATGTCCAGATTTTGATACTATATCTCTTATAGAAAAGACGTATCTGAAAATATTTCTCATGCAACAGTTGCTAATTTTATTGTACTTTAAAACTGAATTCCCTGGATCTGAAAACAAGGGGGCTCGTGGCAAGCTGCATGCCTGCAACATCCATCCAGTGCCGAATTCTTGGGTTCAGCTGTATTTTGGAACAGTCAGAGCTGCTGCCTGATATCAGGGGGAGAGCTGCTGCATTTTGGTGCCTGTGTCCTCTTCCCTTCTGTGCATCATTTCCTGGGAGAGCCAAAGCTGGTGCTCCTGCCGTCAGTCGGAGGGCTGGATGCGAACTTTTGCACGCTCAGGTTGTCCCCTGATGAAAGAAAATGTGCAGGTGGGAAGTGAGGATGGGTGACGTCCAACTCCTTCACCGGGGGCTCGGAGGGTCCTGAGGAGGGCGGGGTGGCGGGCGTGGGGCCGCGCCGTGGCCGTGCCACGCCAAGGGCTCCGCACCGGGGCTGCCCGGCCCGCCCGGCGCTGCCTCCAACGGGTGCCGCCAGGAGGGAAATCAGCCTGTAATTTACTTTCAGTAGTGTAAAGAAAAAAAATCACTTTGCCTGAAGTGTATGCATCTTTCTTAAGGGTGTACCCAGATTTTAATTATCTAAATGTAAATACTTAACGAATTTTACTTAGAGTAATGAGCTAAAGTGCACACTACATAAATGAGATGTTCTAATTAATCATGTATGAACTACTGGTTTAAAGAAAAGCTATGTGAATTCTGCGAATGTTGGGCTATTGCCAAATTGCTAATCAGCATTTGCATTCATAGATGGCTTCACTTAATAAGTTGTGAGACGTTCAGCAAATGTTATAGGAAATTATGAGTTTTTAGATGCATAAACTTTTCACTTTTAACCCTTTCCCTCACATAATCTATTGAAATGTTGGAGAATCCTTGAAAATGTAATTGCCAGACATATTATGTAGATATTTTGCAGCCTGGCTTTAGAAGAAAGAGGGGAGCTAGCAGAGTTTTTGTCAGGTTCCAGCCTGCAAAGGGAAGGTGGGACAGCAGTGTGATGGCTGCTTGGTTGTGCAGAGGCTCAGACCAGGGCGTTCCTGGTGATGGTGCAGCCTGGAGAAGTCTGTATCAACATGTCATAGTCTGGGAATGATAATCAAGGGCTCCTTGTGCCTTCCCTCAGCACCTCGGCCACACAGCACGGGCCAGGCTGGGGCACAGTGTTGCTGAAACTCACCCGCTGTGGGGACACACAGTGCCTCAGAAAGGTCTCGGGTTCCTCAGTGCTGCAGGGGGGTACCCAGGCACAGGGCTTGGGGCTGCCCTGCCCAGGCATTGCCCACCTGGCTGTGAGGTGTGTGGGTCCCTGCCCCTGCCCACAGCTGGTACAGGGGCCAGTCCAACCGCTCCTCTCCGCTGGGGTCTGGCTGGGGCCTGGGGATGTGGAAAGGGATGAGCATGGCAGGAGCAGTGCCGTGGCCACTCGGCTCCCCTGGCTGCCTCAGGGTGGCCACAGGTCTCCCGGAGAGGGTGTGTGGGATCTGCTCCTGTGGCCGTGTGTGTGCAGAGGGGACAGGGTCATGCATGTGTCCCCCAGACCCCAGTGCTACCTTCCCCCAAGAGCTGGGTCAGAGCTCGTGTCCTTGTGGGATGGCACAAACCCATGTCTGAGCCTCTTCTTCCTCCACAGGCATGTAATGAATTTACCACACATGTAATGAACCTCCTCAGAGAACAGAGCCGGACACGTCCCATTTCTCCCAAGGAGATTGAAAGGATGGTGGGCATCATTCATCGAAAATTCAGCTCCATCCAGATGCAGCTCAAACAAAGCACTTGTGAAGCAGTAATGATTTTAAGATCAAGGTTCCTTGATGCCAGGTAAGGCAGAGGCAAGTGCCCCTGTCTCTTTTGGAGGGGAAGAAGTAATTTCTGGGCAGCCCAGGAGAGCCTGGCCATGCTGGGACTGGTGTCCCACATCAGCAGGGATGGGTGGGAGAGGCTGCTCTGTCCCAGCAAAAACCTTCATCCACAGCTGCTGTGAAAGGGACACCCTGCACAGAGCTTTCAGAAACAGCAAGGTCTTTTCTACTATTTTAGTGTGAAGACTGGGCTTGTTTGCCTCACCTGGGACACCCACATTACTGTCGCAGCTCAGAGCCTGTCCCCAGAGCCTCACTCTGCAAGCTGCTGGGAGACTGGCAGAAATGGATCAGGAGGGGGTTTCTAGGCACAGTCAGATTTGTTTTGAGGCCTGATGAGGTGGGATCTTGATCCCCAGCCCCATCCCCTTCATAGGGCTCCTGTCTGCAGAGCAGGGCCCTGGCAGCTGGCAGGGCCTGGCAGAGCAGGAACAGAGCTGGGCAGAACAGGGAGGAGCAGCAGGCGCCATGCAGAGCCTCCCTCCTCCAGCAGCTCACGCTTCACACCTGAAAGCTGCGAGGAGCTAAACAAGACCAAAATAATGTTATTAACAAGAAGGTCACTGGCAGGTGTGGGAAATCAGGGTAATTGCAGGCAGTTGGAGGAGATGTCTATGGAGAGCTCCAGGAACGCAAAGGTAGAGCCTGCAGATGTACATTTTAAAGTGATTTCTTTAAAAAGGAGGAAGGTAAATAAGGCAAAATGAGCGGAAGCATGGTAATGAGATAAACATAGCTCTAGGGAGAGAGCCTGCCTGCTCCAGGATACAGCGCAGTTAGCAGCACCGTGATACTCGGGAAGAGCGCGCTGGGGATTGCGCTCGGCTGCCGGCTGGCCTGGGGCGCCGGCGCTGATTGCAACAGCCCTGGGGGAAGGAGCTCCAAGGAAACGCTTAACTGGAGCTTTCCAGAGGATGTTCCACCAAAAGGAGAGCAGCTGTTGGCACGGAGGGATGGCACTGCAGCTGTGCAGGCGCTGCCACCGTAACCCATGCTGGCCACCACTGTGGTGAGGGCTGGTGGCTCCTGTGGGCCGGAGCACGTGTGGGTCTGCTCCACGTTCTGGCCAGGCAGCACACCTTGGTGCCTGTTCCATGTGGGCCAGAGCCTGGGCAGCACACCTTGGTGCCTGTTCCATGTGGGGCCAGAGCCCAGGCAGCACACCTTGGTGCCTGTTCCATGTGGGCCAGAGCCCGGGCAGCACACCTTGGTGCCTGTTCCATGTGGGCCAGAGCCTGGGCAGCACACCTTGGTGCCTGTTCCATGTGGGGCCAGAGCCCAGGCAGCACACCTTGGTGCCTGTTCCATGTGGGCCAGAACCTGGGCAGCACACCTTGGTGCCTGTTCCATGTGGGCCAGAGCCCAGGCAGCACACCTTGGTGCCTGTTCCATGTGGGGCCAGAGCCCAGGCAGCACACCTTGGTGCCTGTTCCATGTGGGCCAGAGCCTGGGCAGCACACCTTGGTGCCTGTTCATGTGGGGCCAGAGCCCGGGCAGCACACCTTGGTGCCTGTTCCATGTGGGGCCCGTGCAGCCTGCAGCAGGAGGGGGCACAGATGGGTCTCGCTCGCAAAGCCCTGAAATCCACTTGCCCTGAAATCCACTTGCTGTTGGAAGCCAATTAGCTCAGGGAAGGCCATGTGAGGACACAGCAGCACGGCTGCCCCGTCCTGTTCTGCCGTGCTCACCCTGGGGAGCTGTGCTCAAGGGAAGGAGGTATGTCAGGCTGCTGTGACATACTCTGTGGCCGGGAGTGTCAGGCTGGGCTGTGTAGCCAGGTGTGGAGGAACCACAGGCAGGCTGCTGGCTCAGCACCTACCTCACCTTTTCTGCCACAGCATGTGGGTGTGGCCTGTGCCCCCACAGGACGAACCTGTGGGAAGGTGGGGGTCTGAAGCCAGAGTTCAGAGCCCTGCAGGGCTGGGTGCAGGATGTGGTGTTGCTGCCCGCTGCTCTCTCCCGTGGTGTTGGGGATTGCAAAAGGACCGGGGTGCCAGGACAACTCTGTTGTATTGCTCTGTGCTGCAGCACAGGTGTGTGAAACGTGGGCTGCTGCCCCTCATCTGACCCTGCCAGGGACCTGCTGGCTTCTGGAGAAACAGTTGTGGTTTTCCTTTTCTCGTTTCAGACGGAAAAGGCGTAACTTCAGTAAACAAGCCACAGAAATTTTGAACGAGTATTTTTACTCCCACCTCAGTAACCCTTACCCCAGTGAAGAAGCCAAAGAAGAGCTGGCAAAGAAATGCAGCATCACGGTATCACAGGTAAGCAGCAGGGAGGTCCCAGCCCCCTGCACCCCACAGTATGTCAACCTCCCAGCTCCCCCTGACACTGCCGTCTCCCCCTGGGCTCTGGGGAGTGGTTCCAGTGGAGGCAAGTACAGAGCAGGTTCTGCCCAAAGCACCTCTGTCCCCCTTCAGATTTGTGTTTTCCATGATGAGGTTTGCAGGGTGATGGGACATCACTGAGGCCTGCAGGAAAGACAGCGTGTCTGTGGTGGCCCCAGGGCTGTGCTGGGGTACAAGGTGGTGTGCACAGAGAGAAGGATAACAGGCAACAAGGTCAGCACCCCACTTCACATCAGCCTTCTCTCTGCACAGCAGTGAGGTTCCTGGATGCACCTTCCTCTGCTCTGAATTTGTTACAGCTGACCAGAATTTTGGGGAAAGGATGTTTTTTTGACAAATTTAGGATCTGTCTTTATAAACCCAAATTTCTTTGATTGCTCAAAGTTGTTTTTCTAAGCCAATCAGAAATTCAGGCTCTAGCTACACTGAAGTGACACAAGTGGCTTCTCTGTGGCAAAACTGCATTGGTCAGGTTTGCTCCTTTTACCACATAAAGCAGCTGTTACTGTGAAGTTAATGCAAGAAACCCAGCACCTCCCCAGTCAGAAGTGTGCTGTTGCTGGCTGCAGCTGCTTTCTGCGTGGGCCAAAGTACCTGTACAGCACGGCCTGGTGTCTCTCAGTGGTGCTCAGGCTGATGACACCATCGAGTTTTCCTTCACCAGGCAGCTTAGAAAGCAAAACACCACTTTGCATTTCTTGTGGCCTGTATGTTTGATAGAAACCCCAATTATTCCCACACAAATCTGGCTTGTACAGCTTGGGGAAGAAGTTGAACTTGGGTGACAGGGAAGTGCCCTGGCAGGTTCCAAGCTCCCATGGCAGGGCTGGTGTGCCAGCTCCTGCCTGCTCCCTCGGCTCCCTTATCAATATTTCAGGTCCTTGAGAGGAGCGGTGCCTGCGGCGCGTGTGTTAACTATTAATGATTGCAGGCTGCAGTATTGGCGTTATTAGCAATGCAACCTTTAGCTTTATAATTAAGACCTGAGTTGAGATTTACTTTATAGATCTCCACTGAATGCATGAAAAATTCAGGCACTTTATTGAAGACTTTCTATTGAAAGGCTGCCGAGCTCCTCCAAATTTGAAATTACTTGTCTTTGGATGCACCCACAGCACCAGCCCTGGCAGAACTGCCCCAGAACACGTGTGTGTGCCCTGCTGTCTCCTTGCCTGTTCCTTGGCATGCAGCACGTACCACACTCTACCTGGGGTGGGAAGTGGCTGTGCTTGGTGCCAGAGGAGGGCACGGGGTGGAGATGGGGACACTTTCTCCCAGTCCTTTTACAAATAGCAGTGGTGGTGGGTAGGAATTTTTTGAGGGAAATTCAGCATGCAATTTGTTCCCTCTCACATTGCTCCTTCCTCACTGTTAGCATCACACAAGTGACTGCAGCCCCGGTGGGTGCAGGGCAGCCGTGGTGGCTGCTGGGCTGCTCTTCCCTGCCCTCAGGCATCCCTGCGGCTGCTGTGGATGCCTGGAACCAGCCAAACAGCCTGAGAGCACACCAGTGCCAGGGCACTGTGGTCTGCAACCTTACATCTTGCTGCTGGTTTTAGTCCTTGGCACGAGATGGTTTGTGGCAGTTCCTTCAGTAAGTGGTGTGCAGAAATCTTTCATGTGATCTGAGGCAGCCTGCTGTGTAGTTAGGAGAGGTCACACCATCAACACCAGCTCAAAGAAACCAAAAGTTCTTCAGCTTTGGTCAACGGAACTGGGGGAGATGACGCAGGAAAGAGCCCAGCAGAGCTGCTGAAGAGGCGTTCCCTGCACGCCCGGTGGTGAGCCGTGCCTGGCAGGGAAGGGGTTAGTGATCCTGCCGAGTGGACAGATAAAAAGCCAGATCTAGATAAGGCTGAAGTGACTGAAGGAAATGAGATGGAACATTTGAGAAGCCATAACTGATTGCTTCTAGTGCTAATAGATCTGATTTCTTTCTTAATTGGTTGTTTGATAAGATTTAATGTATATGCTGTAGAATGAAATAAAAGGCAGGCAGATGGTCCAACAACACCGCAGTGGCAGAGAGCCTGTGACAGGAATATGGGTTTGTGTTTTTAATATTTGATACAGACACGAATTAGTTGTTTCTTGGATCCATTAGGAAGTCTGAGTGAGCGATGGGAGTAGCTGCACTGTGTCCTCTGTAGAGCTGCATCCAGCAACCTCAGCTTTGCTGGGTGACATTGCCAGCCTGGAGCAAGGGCTGTGCTGCCCACCCAGCCTGGCACCAGGCATGCCAGGCTGGGCCCTTGGCCATGGCTGGAGCTTCGCTCTGGCAAGATGTTATAAATGACTTGGAAAACCTCGGGGTGATATGGGAAAGCCTGGAAACGGGTCCATGTATTATCTAATGGCAGAGGAACACATATGACAGAGAGGGAGTGCCTATGATCAACTGGTTGCTTGAGTTCCTGATGGATCTGCTGTAACAGCTAGAGAATGTCAATACCGTGGGTATCCTAATCTTTGGCTTCCAAAAGCACTTCCAAAGGCTGCATGGCAGTACTGCAGGGTTAGTTGGTGTTTTCTAGGTCAAACTGGGCTGGGGTTGTCTTTCTTTGTACTGAAAAGGGTGTATATTTTTGAGGCCATGTAGTAGAAGAGCTCTGAGCAGACACTGTAGAGCAGCCCTGCACATGCTGCTCTGGTGACTGACAGCAGAACTCAGAGGATGCAATCCAGAACTTGGGGTGAATTAAGCAGTTACTGAAACCCTGGCAGGAGCAGCATTGCAGAGGACAAGCAATGGCATCCAAGTGACTGAGCTGCACCTTGCTCAGGCGTGTCACGGAACATCTCTAAGTGTGTGTATTTTCAGCCTTGACTGAGTGTCCCTTGGACCTCGCTGTGCCTGTCACCATGCCCTGTTTTCCTCCTGTGCTGCAAATACCCCAGAGGGGCAAAGAGCTGGAAGAAATAAAAATGGGATGGTTAAGGGATGGCTTTCCAAACTCTGGAGCTGGCGGCTCATCTTTGATGAAGAGGCTTTGTCCTTTCCCTGGCTGAGCCAGGCTCCTCTGTAGCCTCTCCTAACGATGATCCCAAGTGTTTCTCTCTTGTACTGTCAGTGCCTTGTACATGCTGGGGGCAGATTCATGGCAGAACATTTTCTCCCTCAAACACTTAATTAGTGAATGTTTTGGGTCATCCTCCCCCCAGATTAAGCCGCTGACTGGAAATCCTGCTGCCATGGCACTTTACCGAGCGGCAAAGAAAATTGTCTCCCAGAATCGTTTCATTGCAGATGGGAGATCGATGGTTTCAGTTTTGATATTGGTGTTTAAAATAATATGTAGAGAAGGTTTTTCAAGAAAAGCATAAAGACAAACTATTTATTAAGATGAACACCTCACACAATTTCATTTTTAAGAGTGTGGAAAAGGTAATTCTGGGGAAAAAAAATGTCCTTAGCAGAGAACATTGTCAGCTGTAATTTAGAGCTACCCCATCAGCACATGTTGGAGGGAGATAAACTGTATTGTCTGCTCTCCCTACCATGGCTGCAAGGCTGATGTTTTATACTTTTGCAGATGAGCCTCTTTCAGGGTGTCACAAACGACCATCAGTCCATCACACGGGCTTGAGAGAGGGCACAGCCAGTGCTGAGAGCGTGGCAGTGGAGTACAGCAATAACATCTTTCACTGCTTCAAACAAAAGAAGGATGTGGTTGACAAGGGAATATATTTAATATTGTTTTAAAGAAAGGATGCAGGAGCTGGTTTCCAGCACCCCTCTGGCCCCTGCTGCTTCTGAGCGTGTTTCTGTGTGCAGGCAGACAGAGAAAGCCATTGATGGAGGGACTCTTACCCTTGGACTTTATATGGAAAGCAGGGGAAAAAACCTGCAATGGAAAGATTTCCATGATCTATGAATCTGTAGTTCCCTAATTCCAGCAGTAATGCTCTTGTGTCAGCTGTGTTTTTGCCGAATGAGCCCTGATTTATCCCAGGAAATCAGCCACTCTGGAGACATGAGGCAGGCCTGCCCCATCCCAAATCCCACATTAGGCATCTTGATCATTTCAGTAATAATTTATTGTCTTTTTTATTTAACATTGCAATTAACATGATAAATAAGTGCAACAGTATTGTTTGAAATGTAATATACAATTAAGCCCAATTAATTAATTGGCCTTCAATGATCAGGAGGAGAAAGATGTTCATTGTTTTTTTTATGTGAAGAGATAGTTTGTTTTAATGAAAAATGTTTTGTGAGGCAGCTCGCGATGGAGACAACTGCCATGTTTAGGGTAAGCGAGGAGCTGGGCCCTGGTGCTGACGGGGCAGCCCAGCACCAGCATCCCGATCTTCCCCAGGATGGTGGCAGCGCCAGCAGCACGAGCAGGCCGAGCTGTGCTCCAGGTGGACAGGGATCCTAAGCTGTGCCTGGCACAGCCCACTGGAGCAGTGCCCTGGCCCCGTGTTGGCCACGCTCGCCCAGCTGTGGCCGCAGCCCCCGCGTGTCCCTGTGTGTCCCCACATGTCCCTGTGCGTCCCTGCGTTCCCGGGCTGGGCACCCTCTGCCCCACACTGATGTGTCACAGGAGCACAGAGGGTCCTTGGGCGGGGGGACTGGGGCGGTGGTGCGGCCCCCTCGGGGTGCTGTGGCTCCTCTGGCAGCCCTGGTGCCACGCGGGGCGCGCCGCAGTCTCAGGAAGAGTTTAACATTTCTGGATATTCATTTAGATGTGGTGTGCGGGTTAAACATAACGTACGAGCGCTGCTCTTCTCATTGCTTCCAATTAAACCTTGCTTGTTAGTTTAACCTCTAGGTAATCCCATCAAACAATTGATGTCAAGGAAACACTGCCCACAGTGGCTCTGGATGAGTGGCCATTAATTTTAATTGCCTTGATATTAAAGATTAAGAAGTATTGGGACTAGCAGAATGGAAACGATCTGATGTCAAGCAAATCCACTCGTTGAGGCTTCCCCAGGCTGCTGGTGATATTAAAATTTTACTGTGAGAATTAAATAAACCTTTATTAGTGATGGCTGTTGTTTGATTGGTCCAGGGGCGTGCATAAACAGAGGAGTCTCGTGCACATCCGTGGACAATACGGTTGATGTGCAGAGATTCCTCAATTATGATACTGTTAATAAAGCATAATCTGATTGTACACAATAATTATTTGCTGGGTTTCATTAATGTATTATTGCTTCTTTGACTGACAAGGTGATAGTAAGTGCAATATATAGAATATGGTGGAGTATTATCAGGGGAGCAGGATGTATAAGGTGCCTTCCATGTTGCCGGTAAAGGCCAGAGGTTTTCCATTAATTGTGGTTAAACAAAAGCTGTGCTGCATCAAATACAGCAGGATTTGATTCCTGCCTCAGCAGGGTCCTGTAGTGAGTGCTATGATGGGACCCCAACCCCTGCCACGCCCTGCAGCTGCGTGATAACTACTGGGCTGTTACCCATCCCTTCCCCTTTACAGCTGGGTTGTTGCAGTTGTTTTTTGTCTCTGCCATGTTGGCCATTGTCCATGTTCCAAACTGGGTTTGTTATTTAGGAGCTCTGTTACAGCAGCTGAAGTTAAACAAAGCACCTAAGCAAGACTGTACGCGCTTTCCTGAGTAGCTGCAGCCATGACCCCTGTGTGGGTTAATAGCTGGTGCCCTGGGAGCCAGCTTGGCTTCAGTACAGCATCTTCAAAGGGGGATGACAAAGTGACTTTTCAGCCATTATTGATTTATATGATTCCTTTCATTTTCAGCCAATGAAACATGATTCTGTGAGTGGGCTGCCAAGGTTGTTCCAGCCCAAAAGTAAAGAACAATTGCTCTCACTGCCCACTCGCCCTCAGTCAACCGGACCTTGGTCCCCGCTGAGCAGCTTTCGGGGTCTTTCACCAACTTTGTTGGCAAATAGCCCATGGTGGTAGGGGACAATGCTGTGCTCAGTGGTAGAGCAAGCTCCAGGATACATGTGGCCATCAGTCACTTGTTGTGCCTCAGTTTGCCAACAGAGCAGCAGAGCCAGGTCTTGCTCAGCTCCATGGTGGTGTTTAACTGATCGGGGTTAGTGCTCGGTTACCCGGAGCAGGTGAGGGATGAGGGCTGAGGCACACATGCTTCTGGCACAAACATGACATCTTGCAGGGAACCTCCTTTGCAAAGCCAAGCTCTTTGTGTCCCTCACCCTTCCTATCTCTTTCCACTGCAGGTGTCCAACTGGTTTGGCAATAAGAGAATCAGGTACAAGAAGAACATTGGGAAATTCCAGGAGGAAGCCAATCTCTACGCGGCAAAGACGGCTGTGACTGCAGCGCACGCCGTGGCCGCGGCCGTCCAGAACAACCAGACCAACTCCCCCACCACACCAAACTCTGGTACGTTCCTGGCTGGTGCGTTTGAGCATCCTGAAGGGCTGTCCACCACAGAGAGCCCCGAGGGCGCCCTAGCGAGCTCAGTCGGGATGAGGAGGATGCAGCTCCTTAGCAAGCCTTGTCATGGCACTGGGAGTGGTCCTGAGCCCGAGGAGCTCCGGGCTGGACCACGAGGGCCGAGCACTGCCATGGGTGGTGCCAGCAGCTCCCAGCCAAGCTCCCACAGCCGTACGGGAGAGCGGAGCGGGGCCTGCGTAACTCCTGCAGTGCTAACGGCTGCCTGCCTCAGGCTTCTGGCACCTTCTTTGTTTCTGTAGATACTTTAAGCTTTTTCTCAAAAGAACATAAAATGGGGCAGAGGTCCAAGTCTGGTTTTGTAGAACTGTTAAATTTATTGTCAAGATAACAACAAAATAGAGGAATATTTTAGCATGTGCTAATTAGAGTTTAAACTCTGAATGGCATGAAATGGAGTTGATGTTATAAATAGAAATCTAAGGATGCAACTTTAATTTGGAGTTACTCTGCCACATGTTCTGCTGCAGGTCTTGCTGGTGTGTTGATGACATTTTACAAGTCTGAGCACTGCATTAGTCAGAGAGTGTGTGAGGGGGGCGTTGCTCTTTTGGGCTGCAGGGGCAAAGGTTGCCACAAGCACAGGCACTATTTGCAGTCAAGTTTTGCTGTGACTTAGTTGTGGACGACTTTTAAAGAGGATAGAGAACCTTGGGCAAAAGAAGACTTTAACCAAAAGGAAGTAAGACAAAAAGGTTCCTTCTCTGATAGCAATAAACCACGTAATTGGAAACTGCCAACCAACTCTGGACACAAAGAACCACAGGCTCAAAAAGAGTGTTTGGTGATGGCACCTCGTGATAGAGCGACCGACCGGGGAAAGCTCCGGTATGGAAACCTGTTGTTGCACAGGCTGCTCTTGCAGAGGGGGGAGCTGCCCTGGGCTGCAGGGGGCTCAGGCTGGCCCAGCACAGCGCTCTGGTGCCAGGGCAAGAGCCGGGGCAGCCCCCCAGGACGTGGTGGCCGGTGTGGGGGGCCGGTGCCATGCTCGCCCCATGCCAAGGCAGCAACTTCCCCTCCACTGAGCCCTGCCTGTCCTCTCCTCTCCTGCTGCTTCTCCTTCCCCTGCCCTCAGGTCTCGGGGTTATGTTTTTGCAGCTCTCTGTTATTCAGCTACCTAACTCTTTCCTTTCCAGGTTCTTCTGGTTCTTTTAACCTCCCAAATTCTGGGGACATGTTCATGAACATGCAGAGTCTGAATGGGGATTCTTACCAGGGGTCCCAAGTCGGAGCCAATGTGCAGTCACAGGTAGGAGAAATGCCCCCAGCAGGGCCTTTCTGGCAGGGTAGGGTTTGGGCTAAAAATTCCACCTTACTCTGGCTCTATTAACTGGTCTGGGCCTCGCTGAAGAGTGGAGGC
>VZRZ01000245.1:140653-148153 GCA_013398175.1 Climacteris rufus | reverse complement strand
AAACCAACAACTAATTGTAATGCATACAGACTTCAGTATTCAGTACTGTACATCCCCCTGGATTGCAGGGGCCCTTTCTCTCTCTCTTTTGTATTGTATGCGATTCTGAAACTGATTGAGTCATGAAAATAATTTGTGGCAGTGATTCTAATGTATTAAGCCGTTTCGTGTTACTTTCTAACTGGATTACACCCTGGATTGAAAAGTCTTCCTCGTGGTAGTTATATGTAGTTTCAAACATGAATAAACTTTTTGCTTTCATGATCAAACGTTGATGTAATTTCTTCCTGCTCAGTTCCAGTCAGCCCGAGGAGACGCGTCGGTCTCCAGAAGGGCGAGCTGGCGTGGAGCAGGAGCTGAGCATCTCTTGAAACACCAGCAGGTCCTTGTGCCCTCCTGCCAGGAGAGGACTGGAAATCCTGGGAGAGGCATGTCCTGGACAGAGGCTTCCACCTGCCAGCCCCTGCCTCCACTGCCACCCTGCTCTGCTTGGGAGCCACAAATCAAGTGGAGGTGAAGGAAGGGGTCAGGCCTTTAGATGAGTTTAAAAACCATCATCATATTCACTCTTAATTACCATTTTTATTTAACATTAACTTTGGAGCTATAGCCTCAGCTAGCAAGTCTAATGTGATTATAAAAATATTTTTCTTTATTAAAAAACTTTTTTGGAAGGCCGTATATATATAAATGCTAATTTTAAGTCTTTTTAATAAAGTAAAGGTCAATAACAGGTAATAGCCTATTTACCATATCTCAAGGAAATTGACTCACAGGAAATCAAATTAACGTTAATCACTTGCAGCAAATGGTCTTTGATAAATATAACTACTCACTACTTGGGTTAGTGCAGCTAGGCAGGAGGAGGCCGAGTGCTCACCACCAGCAGCCCCTGCCAGGCTGGAGCCGCAGCTCAGTTGGCTCTGAAGAGCCACTGGTCTGTCACCTTCTCTTCCCTTCGGCTGTTCAAGCTTTGAGGTGTTTTGGTGGCTGAACAATTACTTGCATGATTCAATGAGCTTGTGGTTCAGCTTTTCTTAACGATTCTTGTATCAGGTTATTTTGTAAAATACCTTTGTTCTCTTGCTCTCCCCCTGGGCCGTGGTGACACTGCACCCCACGCTGTCATGCACCAGTGACTGCTGTTGCTCTTGTTCATGGAGCAGACTCACCTCGCTAAGGTTTGGAATTGAACAGTGTTTCTTCTGCTACAGGTGGTGCATTTAAATAAACAAGTAAATAACCAGACATGCATTGCGAAGTCTTTGTTGTCGATTAATGAGAACTGGGGCAGGTGGGGACTGCGGAAGACTTCTGCATGCTGAGGACAAAGCACCCAACAATTTGCATTTGCTAATGGAGCTTCCCAAATCCACATGCTCAGTGTTTGTGCTCCAGCTCAGTGGAAATGGTATTTTATATTTTAAATGTAAAGTGTGTCAGTGGAGGCGTAGTAGGCAGTGTAATGAACGCTCAGACGTCCCTCATCTTGATCACATCTCTGCTGGCCACAGGCAAGGACCTGTCACACACTGAGGAGGTTCATAGGAAGGCCATCAACAACCTTTGGGCCGCCCTTGCGTGCCCTGCACCCGCTGGGCATCATTAGCTGCTGCTTTACAGCATTAAGGCTGTGGGTCCCTTTGAATTACAAGTGCAATTTGGCCTTTCCCTACGTTGGAGAACAGGCACGTTATTCCATGGCAAATAATAAACATCTTATCCTTAAGGCCTGATCACGCATCAGGGAGGTTTACTGCCAGCACCAGTACTAGGATCAAGCTGCTGATGGTACCTTGTGTTGCACCCCATAGCTACACCCCGAAGGGCCGTCGGAGCCTCGCGCAGGAACGGCGGCTCAGGCGAGGGGAGGAGACCCTCAGCCCTCTCACCCTGCGAGTTCAGCAGCACCATCCTGATTCCCTGCACACAAGTTTGAGCTGCTGGCACACGCAGCCCTGCGACTGGAGCCCACCAGCCATGGGAGGTGGCAGCCTGGAGACCCTGTGTGCAGCACAGCAGGACCAAATGGAGGAATTGCAGCAGGTCCCAGGAATTGCCATCTCCTGTGCCTGACACTGACCTGACTTAGGCACCCGTCACTGGGATGGGTATGAGGCTGTCTGGAGGAGAGACCCACAGTGGTCTCCAGGGCATTGCTCAACCAGCCACTTCTGGGACCAGCCCCAGCTTCGCCTGCCCCGCTGTGCCGGCCACTGCTCCAGGGTGTTCTGCAGGAGCAGCCACGAGAAGCCCCGCAGCCAGTGAGATGCCTGGCACTCTCACAGATGCGCCAGGTTTGTGACCTGCTGAGCCATGGGAGCAGCCTCACAGCCACCCAAAGAACAGCAAACCTTCATGTGCCAACAGCAGAGCAGGTGACGAGATCCCCTGCGTATCTGGCCTTGGATGCAACGAGGGATCCTCAGCCCAGGGAGGGAAGAGTTGGGGAGTCTGTGACCTTGGGGCACAGCAGGATCCGTGCCCCTTGGGGCTGGGTCGGGGGGCAGCTCTGCAGCCTTGGCACCACGGCTGCGGGGCTGAACGGCGCCGTGGGATCCCCTGAGCACACGCGAGCCCGCGTGCGGTGCCAGTGCCAATATCTGTGCCATGTATTTCCCATGTGATAAAAGTAACTGTGAGTAACTGAAGATGTTTCCAGTTTGTGTTAATAAAATACATCTTTTAAAAGAATGGAATTCTTCAAAGATTGGCAAATTTTATTTTACTTCATTAGCTTTAATGTCACTGCCATATGGACTGTGAAGAAAAGTGAACCATTAGATCAGAGGGACTGAGTTATCAGCATGACACAGAAAGCTCTGATACAATTGTTAAGGATAAGCCCTGAAGTGATTTATTGCCTGCATTGTATTAGCCACAGAGGAGTTATGATATGCTCCCCATTCCTGTATCATATTAGGATTTTATTAGTCTAATATGACATGGTAATATAATATATGATTAGAATTCCCATCCAGTGATCCTTTCCTTGGTTGTGGGGGCGAAGGTTTTGTGTGCATCAGCTCCTGGGCCATCATGCCCAGGGAGGATGGGGGATAGCTGGGATGGCACGGCAGCTGGACCAGTCTTCTGGCCTTCACAGGGGGGACACAGGGACCCTCACCTTCTGCAGGCACCCTGGGCTGCCTGTCTGACACCAAATTTGTTTCCCTTGAATTACAAAGCTGCTGGCTCCTTCCTGCAGCTGGGACAGTGAAAGGATGGAGCTGGCATTACGATCCTTGCTGACAGCCGAGCTGCAGGTCTGGGCTGTGTCCCAGCAGTACCTGGGAAATCATCCCTGACATGGCAGAGCACAGGCACGAGCTGTGCCAGGTGTCCTGCAGCACCGGCAGAGCCCATTTCCCCTGGGCTCAGCACAGTGGGAGAATGGTTTGCACAGGGGGCTGGACAAAGGCTCCGTGTGCCCCAGCACAGAGGGGAGCCAGGGCTGCGCTCCCAGTTCAGCTCCTCAGGCTGCAGATGCACTGACACGATGCACTAATTGCTGCGCCTCGTCACCGTGCCCCCCTCACTCCCACATCTCTCCTACCCTCTGGAAACTCAACTTACCTAACAAATCCTGAAGACAAACTTTTCTTCAAAGTTTCCCTGGCGTCCCCATCCATGTGTCTCCAAGCCCCCCGTTCCGCCTGGGAACAGCTCGGAGCAGACGCTGTTTGTAGCCTCATTCTTGCCTCCAGCAGCAGCAGCAGGAGGAAGAAGTTCAAGCACGTCAGAGCGCTACTAGGTGCTAAATCCCAAAATCTATATCAAAGCCTATTTGATCATCTTCCTGTCATTGATATAATAAAAAGGATTAATTTATTGGAGACTGCCAAAAGCCTCATGTGGCAACAAACTTAAGGATCGTGTTTACACAGGCTAATTACACCCAATTCGGTTCCTCTCCGCGGTGCTAACGCGGGCGCCGACGTGTGCGCTCGAGCCCTGGCGTGAGCCCTGTTCCTGGGGGTGGGGACCCAAAGGTGTCCCCAAGGAGCACATCCCTGGGACAGTGACCCCCGGAGGGGAAGGGCTCCTCCTCCTCCTCCTCCTCCTCCTCCTCCTCCCAGTGCCCCACCATGCTCAGCTCTGCGGGAATGGCACCTGGAGAAGGGGATGTGGCTCACGGCCACCTCTGGCTGTGGGTAGCCCGGGCGAGGCTTCCGGAGAGCAGACGGGGCCATTGCCCGTGGTGGGAGATCACCTATTAACGCCTGCTATTTGTATAATAAAAGGTTGCATTTTCTGTGGTAAAATTCAGCATAAAGAGCACGCATCATTAAGTATGGAAATCCAGAATTTTATTAGCAATCTGCTAGATCTGAACTGACGCCAATTAAACAAAAAAGATATCATTTATAAAAAGGCAGAGTTCAAGTTGTATTAAATATGAAATGCAATTTTCTGCTGGTTTTGATTTATTACCATTGGTACATTGTTCAAAGAAGCATGTTATATTTCAATAGAGAAATATTGTTTATTCATTAATATTTTAAAACTTGCTTATTGCTGTGTATGACTCTCCTGCAGAATGAAACTTATGATTTAAAACATGAATTAATAAACACATTTGAAAGTGTTAGACAATATCATAACCGCTCATTTTTCATTTTACTGAGAGCATATTAAACTTTTATAATTCTGTGTGTACTATTATTTTCCAAATAAAGGTATGGGCTCTAAATTGCTAATTTCAGGTACAGATGAGAGAAAGCAATAACAGATGTTGGGAATCAGTCACTATGTCCTGCTAACATGGGCTCAATACTTTTGTTCTTACATTATTCACAAATCTCCTGTTCAGTGCCACAGCCCCCTAAGAGAGTCCGGGGTGCCCTGAGTGCCTCTCTTGGTGGGACATGAGGGCTCCAGGTACAGCAGCCTGGGAGAGGACAAGGAGGGCTCCAGGTACCGCAGCCTGGAGAGGACAGGGAGGGCTCCAGGTACGCTGCTGCTGCAGGGCTGCGTCGCACTCTTAGCGCCAGGAAACGTTTGATAGAGGCTGACATCCTAAATGAGGCCGAAAATATTTTATACAAAATGTGATAAAGCAGTAATGATCCCAGAGGCCTCAGGTTATCTTGGTGATTATGTGCACCCACCACTTGAATCAGCAGCATTAAGGGGTCCGGACCCGATACGTGGATCCCTTGGAACTCATTAGCCCTGAGTACTTTATATGGACTCACCTCTCAGTTGCTTGATTCAAACTAACCTTTTTTGTATCTTAAAATCTCTGCTGCCACAGCCTCGCTGTATTACCATAACAATAACCACTATTTCAATTTTAAGAACTCATTTTTCCTCAAATAGAAAGTGCCAATCAATTTAAGGAGCAGGAGAGGCATGCTGGAGCACAGGCAGGGCACGTGTGCTGGGGCCTTGCCCTCCTGCTCCAGCCCATTCTGGACGGGAAGCATTTTCCTGCATTGCACTCTTCCTCCTCGCTGGCCACTGCTCCTGGCTCTGCAGCACACGCTGGGCTGAGGGGATTCACCTCAGAACCTTTAATCTTTGAGGGAGTAGGAATGGAAGGGGATGGGCAGCTGACATTTGGAATGCTTCCCAAGGTGCTGTGGGGAAGGGCCAGGAGTGGGGGGTCAGGTCTGGCAGGCAGGAAAAGCCCTGCCCTGCTGCTCTGCCCCCGGCTGGGCAATGCCTGGAGGGGTCCCCAGGGTCCCCAGCAGCCCAGGGGCAGAGGCAATGCCCTGCTGCAGGTGGCTGAGCTGCTCCCAGGCAAGGAGCCGGGGTTATGAGGAGGGGTCCAGGACAGGTCAGAGCGTGGGGGCTGGGGAGGGGTCCAGGCAGTGCCCATGGCTGCACCTTGTCTGCTCAGTGGTGGGGTTTGTGCCGCGGTGGCCCTCACACCTGACAGTTCACGTGAATTAACTATTCCCCTCTTCATTGGGCAAAGCAAATCGGCAGAGCTTATTACTGCAAGCCAGTTAATTAATTAAAGTTCAGTGCTTAATCAAGTTCCAGTGGTCATGAACAGGGCACAGGGATTTCTCTCTCCCGAGCACCGTGCTCAGAGGTTAAACGAAGCAGTGTACAGTGCCCGGCACTCCACGTGTGATTCCTCCTCAAATCAGCCCCCCCTTTGTTCCCTCTGGTCCCGGGGCAGCCACCTGCCTGCTGGTGGGGCTGCTTCCCTGGTGGGCTCTGTGCTGAGCTCCAGGCCAGGGCTTTGTCCTGCCAGGCCTGGGCAGTGCCGGGAGGGGCGGGCGGTGCTGCGGGCACTGCGGGGAGCAGGGACTGGGCAGCGTCCGAGAGCCCCAGCGACCGCAGCTGCTCCTGGAGAGGGCACACAGGAGGCTTCACCTGGAAAGCCATCTTCCCCCCACCCCGGCTGGACAAAGAGCCACAACGAACCCAGCTCTGGGCACAGGAAGGCTGGGATTTGCAGGCACCAGGATAGGGGGGACAGGAAGGGACACAGCATGGAACTGCAGGCACCCAGCAGAAAAATGCTTTTCCAGTAGGCCTACCCATGTGTTTCAGTGACTCTCCAGCCCATCCATAACTGGGAAGGAGATGCTGTCCAGCCACATGGGCAGCAGATTCAATTAGGTTTCTCTCTCCCAGAACGTGGCACGAGAAGCAATCTCTCTGTTTTGAAGAATGTAATAGCAGAGTGCAATGGAAATGCATTGAAGAGACTCCAAGAACAGGATCCCTGCCTTAAATCTTGAAAGCAGTCAAGAAAAAGATGTTGTTTACCTGAATTCGTTTTTCATAAGATCTCCCACAGGATTAATAAACTAATCTTTCGTCTGTGAACACCTGGTCCTACATGCCATCAATAACCAGCTGCACCCACCGTGTCAACACACCCTCGGTGGGAGAGGCAGATTGCAGGAGCCTAAACAAGAGTCACCAAAATGCCCGTGACAGAGAGGACACCCAGGACTGCCCGTCCCCACGGCTCCCTGGCTCCACAGCCATGCAGCTGGACTGGGCACACATCTCAGCCGTGGCCCTGAATGTGAGGCTGGGGTCCCCAGCCAGAGCAGGGCTTTCCCGTGGGACCACTGCCGTGGGGGGGCCCTGGCACAGCCCTGCCTCCCTGGGGGTCTGGAGGGGCGTGAAAGGAGCCAGGTACCCTGGCAGCAGCCCCCTCCCACTGAGTGGGTCTGTGGGCTCAAGCCTGGCATCCCTTAATTGATTGATTGGCTCGGACTGTCAGCGCTTACAGAGATAATTCAATTTATAAAATCCTATTAAGTAGTGAAAGATTTTTTGATTGTTGAATTGTTTCCTATGTTATGCAAGTAATTTTGGTCCCTCTCACTTGGAAATCCGCTTCCCATTTGTGAGAGCTGGTGATGGAGCCATTTCCCTCCGCTGGCTGATGCTCAGATGTTCTGAGTGTGGGCGAGTGTGGGACAGGGCAGGGGCAGGAGAAGGGAAAGGGGCAGGGGAACGGGCAGGGGAAGGGAAAGGGGCAGGAGAAGGGAAAGTGGAAGGGGCAGGGGAAGGGGCAGGGGCAGG
>VZRZ01000245.1:122318-140463 GCA_013398175.1 Climacteris rufus | reverse complement strand
GGGGGAAGGGGCAGGGAAGGGGGCACGGGAAGAGGAATGGGACACCCCAAGCTCGCGGCCTCCCAGTGTCCCTTGGTGTCCCAGTGTCCCACAGTGCCCTGGCAGGTAGGACCATGCCTGCAACTTTCCTGCAACTTCCATGGTGGGCACGGGCAGGGGCCCTGGCAGCCCAAACCATCCCTGTGCCGCGGGGCTCCTGCGCCTCTCCCGGTGCCGGAGCAGCACCAGGACCCGCGTGGCTGCGCTGGGCGGTCCCAGAGCCCGGGTGCCCCCGCGACCCCCGAGGAGGGCCGGGGCTGCCATGTGGCAGCTGAACTTTGGTTCCCATTTTCAGCTCTTTGTTTCCAGCCCCCTCCCCCACCCTGATGCGAACTCCCCTCTCTGGTTTGTTTCCATAGAAATCCTCAGCTGTAAATCCTTAAGTAACTTTTTTTTTTATTTATAGTGTGCTATTAATGTCCTTTCAAGCCGAGGACTCCAGGAAATGAAATAATAGAAAAGGCACCACTTTGAAATGCATCCAGGCATTTATTGTTAGTAAGTGAAAAAGTAACATGAGCATTTAAAGAAAATATTGGCAGATAAATTGGGTTTTAAAGAAAATATAATTGGATATAATTTCTGCTTCATTCAGTTAAATATTTATTGTTTTATTGACTTATTTTCTTTTATTTATAATAAGAACCTTAAGCTGAAATTTATTTTTCTTGATATAAATATACGTTTTCAAAGAAAATTTGGCATTTAAAAATGTTATCTCAGACATTAATGGCTTTGATAAAAGCATGCAGCTTGTACAAGGGTTTGGTTTAGATATTTCCAACCTCAGTAAATATGAAGTAGTCTCTATAATCATCGTTATAATAACAATTACTATTATTCTAATTAATGAGTAAGGCTAATGGCAATGCATCCACATGGAAAATCAGTGCTTGCTGCATATTTGAGTTCTTCCCACAGTTTTTGCTGAGATCTACAAAATTTGAGCTCCTCAGAGGAGCCCTGCCCAGGGCAGGGGCAGCTGAGTACCCTCCCCGGTGGGGTGAGGACGGAGCCTTCTCCCTGCCTGGGCTGGGAGCAGAAAGCTCATCTTATCAGCAGACAAACAGACGGAATGGGCAGCACCCTCGGAGGCAGACGCTTTCCATTAATCTTCGTGGAGAGGGTCAGCCTCAGGACGTGTCCCCGAGAGGCTGCAGTGCCCCCGCTGCGGTGGGACACGGTCCTGGGTCACCTGCCCGCCTGTGCCCACTGCCAGAGGTGGCTGCTGGGGCAGGCACGGGTTCCAGGGCAGGTGAGCGGCAGACACGGTGTCGAGGGACCCGCTCCCAGCCGGGGGTCTCAGCTGTCGGGGGTCCCTGCTTTCCGCTGCCAGGGGCTGACACCACATCCCTGCTGCTTTCGGGCGCTGCCACAGCCTTCCCACAGCCTGTAATTCCGACCTGCTGGAGCCTCCAGCGACGGCCTCTGCCTGAGAGACAGGTGCTGTGTGCTGCCAGTGCTGGGCTGGCTGGGTATGTCCCTCTTGTCCCTCTTCCTGCCCTGGGTGTTTCGGTGTCGGGTCTCCCTCCGGCCAGCAGCGCCCTCGCTGGGGTGCCAGTGCCTGAACCATATGCTCTTCCCACAGCAAACAGCTATTCCCATGGCAATGGGTTTTCCAAAACACTCCTCCAGTGAGGGGGTCCCTGGCCAGGTGCTGGCCTGCACTGATGGGGACAGGGCTCCCTGGGGACAGGAACAGCAGGGCCTGCTGGGGCTGCCACCCTGCCAGCGCCACTTGCCTGCTCCCAGGATGGCCACCCCAGTGTCAGGAGCATTTGCTGGGTCTCAGGGTGTTGGGAACCCTCCTGTCCCTGCGGGACACAGCAGCGTGACTCCCTGCTGAGCCAGGGGCTGTGCTTGTCCTGGGGCTCCCAAAAGTGGAAGGGAGAGCTCGAGCCCCTTCCCCTGCCCTCCATCCCCTCTGATGGGAGGACCAGGCACTGTGCCAGTGGGGTGGACCTTTTCCCCAAGAGAGCACTTGGTTATGAGGATGGAGAAATCCCAGCTCATAGCAGGCATGCAGCTAAACCACCTGCAGATGGAAATGGTGTTTGGATTCAAACCAGTGCTCCAGAGGTGAAAGGCTCTGGGCTTCATTACCAGCCCCTGGAGCCACCCTGTCCCCCTGAAATATGTCACACACACTTCCAACCTTTCCATTTTTATGGGCAGGTTTAACTGTGGCACAGAGCAGCTTATATCAACAACAGCGAAAAAATGTTCTGCAAGAAAAGGCCTGAAACGGTAAATATTTAACAGGTCCTTTCTGTCCTCTCATTCTATGTATTAAAATAATTAGTTTAACAAAGAGGACTCTGTTCCCCTGTGCCTGAGCATGACGTGTCTGGTGCAACAGCACAGCTGTAATTCAGTCTCGGGTTCTGCTGGCATTTACACTCACTGCTCCACGCTGCTCTCCCGGTTTATAGTGTCAGCAGAACATCTTGATTGAATTACAGCTCTGGATTCGGTTAGGAGCTGGGGATTATTCCAGATGTAGTTGAGTTGTAGGTATCTGTCTGTGCTTATGTGGGGAGAGAGACCCTCAGAAAAATCAGAAGAGCAGATGTGGGATGGCGCTCCCGGCCCCGGTGCCCGGTGGCAGCCCTGGCACGCCTGCCCTGCCCGCACAGCTCCGGGCTCCTGCCCAGCGCCCGCACCCTCGGGCACGGGGGACTCCGTTCTGAGAAGCGAGAGGAAATCCCGTCCTGCCGCACCACCGGCACACGTTGCCAGACACGGACGCCGAGAAAGAGACACATCACTTCAACTCTTCCTTGAATTCCATTAAAACTCCACCCAGGCTCTGGCAAACAGGATGGGCGGGATGAGGCGCCGGGAGGGGTGCGGCTGTGCCGGCCCTGGGGACAGAGTGACCGCGCCGTGCCCGGGCCGCGGGAGGGCCGGGGCTGTGCCGAGCGTCCCCCGCAGCACCCGGTGGCCTCCGCGGGCTGCAGGGGCTGGTGCTGCTCACACGGAAGGGTGGCGGGTTCCCCTCGTGTCCGGCACTTCCCACCGACCCCGCCGGCTGCTCCGAGCAGCGGCTGCCGGGGACACCGGGGGCAGGGACACCGCAGGTTTGGGAGCGGTGACGGCCGCGGCTTCGCTGCCCAGCACGGAAGGAGTAGCACGGGGCCGGGGAGCAGCGCAGCCCCATCCCGGGATGTGCCCGGGGCCGGGGAGCAGCGCAGCCCCATCCCGGGATGTGCCCGGGGCCGGGGAGCAGCGCAGCCCCATCCCGGGATGTGCCCGGGGCCGGGGAGCAGCGCAGCCCCATCCCGGGATGTGCCCGGGGCCGGGGAGCAGCGCATCCCCATCCCGGGATGTGCCCGGGGCCGGGGAGCAGCGCGGCCCCATCCCGGGATGTGCCCGGGGCCGGGGAGCAGCGCATCCCCATCCCGGGATGTGCCCGGGGCCGCTGGGCGCGGGCGCCGCATCCCGCCCGGCTCCGCAGCCCTGCGCAGGCACCGCCTCGCGGGAACGGCCTTCCCTAATTTGTCTTGTTAATCAGGGACAGCACATTGATCAGTCATGGTGAGAGCCGGAATAATTGCAGACTCAAAATAGCACCGATTTAAATCTTTCAGATGATAATCTCTTCCCGGGAATGCCGTGGCAGGAGAGAGAGCAGTCGAGCGAGGCAAGCTGGCACTGCCAGCCGCGGTCACGGCTCCAGTGCCCCGTGCTCCAGAGAGCCGGGTGGGATACACGGCCCTGAGCTGCCCTCGGTGGCTCTCGGGGACACTGTGCCTGAGCAGACGCCACGGGCAGCAGCTCTGGGGGCTCCTGGCTGTGTTTGTTCCTGGTTTGTTCCTGGTTTGTTTCCACCTCTGCCAGCAGCAGGGCTTGGGCACTGCTGCCCCCGCCGCAGCGGGCCTCCTCTCCCATCTGCGGTGCCAACATTTCCAGCAGGATCTATTTCTTTCCATAGGCAGTTTGTTTCATCACAGTAACATAATAATGTGCTGAGAAGAGCTCATAGTTGTGAATTAATGTTTAAAAGCTCTCACTTTTGGGTTGTTGAAATGAATGTTAATTTGACAAATGGCAGCCATTGGGATGGAGGCGGCATTAACATGGAAATCAGAGTTAACCTCCAGCGGGGCAGGCGCAAGGTGAGAGGAGCAGCCGCAGCAGCCGCTGTAGTTTTTCACCTGATGCTCACACTGTAAATACTGCCAGTGCCTGGTCTATTTATAGAACTGTAATTTAAAGGCTAGTTCAGGGAAATCTGAATGACATCTCCTTAAGAGAAGCAATCGTGGGGTATCTTGGAATATGTCAGGCAGCTCTCTTGCTTTCTCTCTCAAAAATACTCATATGTCCACTAAATCAATTTGCTTTTCTCTTGTAACTGCATTTGCAGGGCCATTCTTTTCCATTTTCTGTCACTGTCACACGCTAATTCATGTCACTCTGCGGCGCAGGAGGGTCAGTGCCTGCCCCTCTGCACAGCACCAGCACCAGCACCCCCATCCCTCCCCCCCCTGCACCCAGCAGCCAGGCTGGAGGGCTCCAGGGGGCCCAGGCTTCACACCGGGGCTGAGGGTCACACCCCAGGGTGCTGCTCTGCTCCTCTGGGCCTGGGAATGAACCTTTGCAGAAGCTGATTCCATGTGCCAGTGCACCTCTTCTGCGTGGAACCCCCTAAGGATTTCCACAATTTTCTTTTTTTTTTAAATTTACCTTGTTTTCTTTCGGTTTTCACTTAGGAGAAAGGATGGAAATTTTCAAATGGACAAAAAATGCAGTCCCAAAGCCCTATATCCTGGGAACAATTAGAGCAGAAAATCCAGGGAAAAGAGTTCTGAGCTTAGGGCATTGGCTCTTGAGTGAAGAGAGATCTCCTAGCAGGACCCACACCTGAGTCAGCCCTGTGCAGGTGCATTTGACTTGCTGGGTAACTGACCATGGAAACGGGGCTGCAGCAGTCACTGATGCACTGACCCCTTCCAGGAGGGAACATTTAATGTGTCCCTGACCAAACAAGGAGAGCAGTGCCCCTCAGTCCTCTCCACCTCTGGATTCTTCAGCTGGTGTTTTTAAAAGCAAGGTGGAGAGGAGGCTGCAGACCAGAGGATTTCAACCCAAAGCCAGCAGCTTTGGTTTGGCAAATTGTTTAATGTTTTGAAATGTTCCTTACATCTCCAGATGTAAATATTCAGACTTGCAGCTGGGCAACTTCCTTCCAAGTTGTTTTGTTTGTCAGGTTCAAGTACAAATTTTCAGTTAAAAAACTTCTTTCCTTGACTCTTAATTGTTCCTGGCCTACAAATGGAAGGGAGGAAAAGGGAGTGAACTACATGATCTGTCTCTTTTTGTTTATTAAGAACTTCTTTCCAGTGTCTGATTCTTACGGAAATATGGTTTCAATTTTCTCTTTGAATTGTGGATCAAGAAATGTTGCCAATACATATTTTTCTCTGTCAAAATTTCATTTAATCTGGGGTCTGTAGATGTCTTGAGAGCCATGTCTCCTCACCGGGTTATTACTGTGTGTGCCTCTTGTCATGTTGGTTTTCCATCAGAATCGCGTTTGTTCTGGAGAGGCGCCGGTGCCGGCTGCTTAGTGGGGCAGCCGAGGGACAGGATGACCCACAGAGTTCCCCACCAGCCCCTTCCCCCTGTCCCAGGGTCTGGGCTCAGGGCTGCTGCTGCTTTGGCTTCCCATGGGTCCCCTCCTGTGGGAGGACCCGGCTTTGGAGCCACTGGAGCACCACGGGCACGGAGCGGAGCCGGGAGGGCAGCACTGCGGGCACCTGCCAGAGGCCCTGGGGCCAGGATGTGAACACGGATCCTGGGGGTGACACTGGGTTGCAGGACCCGCGCTCACCTCTCCCAGGAAGCTGTCGGGATGGACTCCCTGCACACCTTTGGATTCAGCTCCGTGCTGGGGGAAAGTGCAGCTGCCTCTGCCAGGGTTTTTTGGCCAAGTGTCCATCATCAGTCCCAGTATGATCCCGATGATCTTTCCCTGTTGTCTGGTGGCTGCACAAATTCCTCTGCAAAGGTGTGAACGACCTCACAGAGACAGATGGGCAGTTGAGGTTATAGCAATTTGGAGTTTATCCAGAACAGAGCCTTTTTAAGGAGTTAAAAAGCATAATCTGGAGAAGTGACCAGCATTTGTGGGCTCACACTGTCATTCCAGGTGCTCTGGAGGGACTCGGGTCCACGAGGGGATGACACCTGTCTCGCTGAGGTGAGTGTCCTGCAGCAGGAGGGGAGCTCTTGCAGCCTGGCCGCAGCTGCAGCTCACACAGCCCTGACAGGTCAAAGGCAGCTGCAGCCACAACAGCTCGGTGGGTTCTCCTGCAGGGTTGCAGGTTCTTGGGGCATTGCACTGTCCCAGCACTTCTGTTGCACTGTGAAAGGACACACTCCATCGCAGTTAGCTGTGGTTGCTTCAGACTTCCAAAGGATTCACTTTCTCCATCTAAATGGGAAGGGAAGAAATGCCTCACAGCCTCTCCCTGTCCCCTGAAAAGAGCTTTTTCTGATGGAACTGGAATGCTGGAAATAATCCAGAGGAATTCAGAGAATGAACCTGTCAGAAGAATATTTTAATAACCCCCCTTTTTCAGCCACCGTATCAGCATCTCACACCCCTCCTCTGCCAGCTGCAGGCAGCCCAGGCAGTTGTCAGGGAGCAGAGGGGGTTGGAGGGGCTGGAGCTGCAGTGCTGCCGGGGCTCCCGGGGGAGCTGGGCCTCTGTCCCTGTCCCTTGGGACCGGGAGGTTCCAGCAGGGCCGTGGCTGCTGAACTGGCCTGGGGCTCTGGCTGCAGCCCTGCCCTGGGCACCCTCCAGCGTGTGCAGTTGTCACTCTCTGCCACTGCCCCAGAGAAGGCTGTAGCAAGGTGGGTGATCAGGCAAAGGTTGGACTTAGTGATCTTGGAGGTTCTTCCAACCTATGGGATTCTGTGATTCTATGTGGAAGGTGTGGGGACACCTGGACTTGCCCTGGAGCCGCTTCACAGGCAGGTGAGCTGTTCTGGGTGGGTGCGAGAGCATGAGCGACACTGCTCCCTCCCAACATTTCCTCACCTGTGCCTGGCCAGCCCTGCACCATCAATTAAAGGGGATCATCTTGAAGAGGGCTTTAATCAAAAGTTAGAAGTTGCAGGGAGCATGTCACAGTTCCTCATCAGGTTGCCATTACAATGCTCTGTAATTGGAAAGACGTTAATATTGACAGTGTTGTGAAGAATGTCCTGCTTCTCCCTGCATGCGTGGATTTGATAGAGTTGAATAATGGAGCAGATATGATGGATTAGAAAAATTCCCCAGTTAAGGTCCCTAATTATAGAGTTTTACCTGCCCAATTAAGGTGGAGTACTTAAGAGAAAACTAGGCACTGACTCTCTCCAGGCATCTGAATACTCTGGGAAGCATAAGCAGCTATGACAGTGCTGGACTACAGGATTACTGGAATTTTATCCTTCTTGAAATGTTGCCTTCCTGATGTCCATACAGTATGGAGCTAAAACCCACTCAGAGGCTGAGCAGCGCCTGTAAATCCTGCTGATGCACAGGCTCTGGACTGCATGGCCATCCTGCCCTGCCTGGATGTGGATTGCAGAGCAGGAGTCAGACCAGTTTCCACCATGGCCACAGTCCAATGTCCTCTGCCTGTGTTTCACAAATCCGAGCCCCCTCATCCATGGGGCACCGGGTTGGACCCACTGCCCATCCCTGTGTGCACCATTGGGATGCTGGTCTGGAACCCCCAGCAGGGCAGATGTGCCCACTCCTGGGGGGCTTTGGAGCTGCAGTGCAGACCCCAAGCCAGCCCAAAGTCTTGGAAATCCAGGCACATGAGAGAGAGACTTTTTAAAAGTAAATAATAATTTGGCTGTCTGCAGCCTAAGGATAAATCATAGTGGTTTTCCTTTAACCATCTTAAAAACAAAGGCAGTGTTGGTCCTGCAGAGGCTGGCGGGTGACACCCGTGGTGCCCGTGGTGACGCCCATCAGCACAGAAGGGCAGGTACGGTGGCACAGAGCCCGCTCGCCCCTCCCAGGAGGAACAGCCGCCTTCCCACTGCAGAGAACGTTTTAGCATCCAAATCCCCCTCTAACCCTTCTCTGTAGTGGTGGGACAATTATCCCATAAATTATGACATAAATATTCTGCTCGGGCTCTGGAGTCTGTTTACCCGAGGTGCTTTCTTCTCGGGAGCTGTTCCCGCTGGCTGCTGAGGGATGGGGACGTGCCGGTGCTTTTTTCTGTGCCCCTGCCTCCCTTTCATCTGCTCTCGTGATGAATTGTAGGGGAGAACTACCCAAGCCTGTCTGTTTTGGCTTAGATCAGCTTTTCTTCTCATTATAATTTAAGTCTTTAAGGGTCTTCAGTAGGAGCCTGTAGAAGTCAGATCACTCACTGCCGTTGTCGCCGCGCGTTGGTGGCCGCTCGGGCCGCGTCTCCTTTGTGCGGCAGAACAATGGCTTTGTGCGCCCGCGGCCCGCAGCGGGTTAACGCCAGATCCGGCAGGAGCTGAAAACTATGGATTGAGCAAAATCTCCCTGTCAGCTCTCTGTGATTTTGCTGAGAGCACTTGGACATGCTGGCATTGGATTTACAAATTGAAAATCATTAATAATTCTAACCAGGCTGTGATAAATCTGAGATCAGTCTCGATGAACCTGGACACCATTTCATAAATCAAAAAGATTACTTAGGAATTTTTTAAAATCTGACGTCAAAATGTCATGGTTACTAATGGTTTTTGTAGATCTCTTACAGTGATATATCATTTATCTACGCTACATCTAAAATGTGACACCGGGGCAGAAATGTGATGTCTTTAATATCATGAATACATTTTATCCCATAATAAAGGTATTAACAACTTCTTGCTGTGGATTGTACTTGAAGTTCTGTGCCTGATTTAGTGCTATTGTTATATTAACTGGTTTTCCCCCAAATATGTGTAGACAAACTGTTGCTCACTTTGTGTGGCGATGTGCTGAGGACCCAGCAAAGCACAGGAGGTGGTGGCTCAGCCCCGGCCGTGCCCCCTGACTCCCCTCCTCCCTGCTGCCCAGGCACCCTGGGCAACATGAGGGTGAGCAAATGCCAGAGTCAGAATGGAGCCAGCACGTACACCTGGCTCACAGCACAAGGGGTTGGTTCATATTGGTTCTTACAGCATTTTCTCACTCCTTTGAGACAGACCAGTCTGAGAAAAGTTTACAAGACCTATGGAATAAAACCCCAGCAAATGACCTCCAGAAAATACCCTTCAAAGCACTCCTTTAATTGATTAATGAAGCTCATGCTAAAAAACTTCTCTGAAGATGAAGGTAAAGTCTAAAACAAGGGAAGAGGCTGCCTGTGTGCCAGTGCTTTGGCTCTGGGATCAAGCCCATGTTGTTTAGCACAGACTGGTTTGGATGATCTTCTCAGTGAAGCACAGATTTGTGCTCTAGGATGGATTTGTTCTTCGTGGCACATATTGTGTCACTCTGACTCTGGGGCACAACCCAAACCCTTGGGTTGCTGGAAAGGCTGCTGGGAGCAAGCAGCAGCGGAAGGGGCAGGTCCAACCCATCCTGAGCGCACGTGAACCTGGTCTGGCACCTCACAAACCATTAAAACACCGACACTCAGTGTCCAAAGGAGGCCTAGCAAACATTGAGGACGTGTGTCATGTTGGGATCAGCTCTCTGTGCTCCCCCTGCAGCCAGCGTGGGCAGAGAGAGGGTCCATGTCCTGGGCACTGCTCCCGCCTGTGCTGCCTCTCACCGCTGCTCCCAGGGAATCTTCAGTGCTGCTGGCACGGGAAACACACATGCCAGGCATGCTGTGGCACAGCACAATGCAGCTTCCTACAAAGGATTTTTGTATTATAAATGACTTTTTCAGACTTTGCTATAAAATGTTACATGGCTTTGGTGCATCCTTTTAAAAAATGAATGGTTCAGCTGTTAAAATTTAAAGTGTTCTCCTCCCAGAGAGTTGGGAACCTGCTGCAGGAGCACAGCTCTGGCAGAGCTAAGGAGCTATCAGAGCCTAACAGGGAGAGGAGGAATTTAGAGCGAAGCTTTATGGGGAGAGATTACATTCAGAGGTGAACAAATGGTGGTACCAAGTCTATGCAAAGCAAGTGACAAAATGTAAAAATCCTCCCTGCATTTTGAAGGAAAATATATCTTTCTTTCTGAGTGGTTCCCATGAAAAATAGGCTTTTTTATTTCCTTTTTTCATGCTAGGAAATTAATATTTGCCTTTCAAAAAGATTTGGTGAAGGTTTGTGTGAAGGTCATTAGCAATCTCGCTGGGGAATAAAGAAGGGAGTGATTGAGATCTGCATGGGCTTGGGACTCATTTGTGGCTTTGCTTTACACATAACATTTTTATTAAGAAAATAATACTTTGGGGCTGGTAATTGTGTTGCCAGCTGGGCTGGGGAGGGGAGAGGAGGAAAAGCAGAGCACTGAAACCTACTATTTATGTCCCTGCTAGGTACAATTCCAGGCAGGTATATGTATGGTAAATCTCCTTGAGCTGTCCCCAAAGTCACCCTGAAGTGCTGCAACTCTCCCCGGTGCTGAGCGCGTTCCCCAGGGCTGCAGTGCCGTGCCAGGGCCGGGGGGCACCGCGGGGCTGGGCAGCCAAGGGGCCGAGCTGTAGGACAGCTGGGGCACAGCCCCACACGCCTCCATCCCCTGGAAAGGGACAAATGGCTCCCAGAAACACCAGGCACTTTCACAGCAGCCTTTGTCTATCAGGTAGTGAGATCACCTATTCCTGTTCCGTTTTGCTCCCAAATCCCACAGTTAGGATTCAAGCTGTAAGCCCCTGGTATTCCTCCCAAGTCTTCCTAAAAATTAGCATAGCACAGAGCAGATACAATCTGAAGTTGGCTTGTAAAATCTTTTGGAAGGATCATTAAGGGTATTTCATTATCTCCATATTGCCAAGGTCAGGCTGCCCATATTTCCTCTTTAGTGCTGCGATGGGAATATGCTGCGACTGTGGTATAATAGACCAGAAAATGTCCACACTGGGAATGATGGTAAATCAATAAAAACTCATCAATATAACTCCCACTTTCCCAAGGTACTGCAAACAGCCTCAAGTTTGTAATTTACTTACGTATCTTCACCTTTTTCCCAACATTTTTTACACCAACTTCTGAACTTTTTGTCTGTGTAAAATCTTTATGAGAGACAATATATATAAGGGATAAAATGCTTTATTGAAAAGATTATTGATTTTTTCAGCTAAGCTGCTTGTACAGCAGTTCCAGGCTGCTGTCCCAGCAGGGAGAGCTCAGTCTGAGGGGGGCTGAGGTGGGAGGTGAGCAGGTGTGGGCACGGCTCCCTGTGGTGCTGCTGGGGCTCGCGGGTGTGCCTCAGATCCAAACTGCTCTTTGGCTCTTGAGGACCCTTGGTAAAACTTCAAGCAAATACAAGCTGTGGAGTGCTTGCTCCTTTTTTCTTCAGAACACCTTGCTTACACCATTCTTTCTTTCTTCTTCCATTTCTCAATAATTTTACTCATCTAGTTTCCCCCCTTTTTTTCTACTCTCCCCTTACCTTGGAGGGAGCGAACAACCTAAAAAGCATCAATACACAATGTCTTTTTCAGGCTGACAAAGGGACAACCTCATCATGCAGCACATCCTGCCCTGACAGCTGGACAATGGCTCCTGGCCACCTCCCCAGCGCTCCCAGAGCCACAATCCCTGTGGACACAGGCTCGGGGCTCACGGGGTGCCGGAGTCTCAGCTGGAGACAGGGGAGGCTGCAGCAGCACACACCATCCATTCTGGTTTGGAGAATGCTGAATCCTTTATTATGAGCCAACCACTGAAATAAAACCAATCCCATTTTATTAAAAGCCCAAAGACACAATTAGATCTTGCAGATTATGCAAATGATGTGCAGCCCTCTGACTGCTGGCAATTTGCCGTGCAGCCCTCTGTGCTGCAGTGCCCAGGAGCCCTGGCTGAGCCCCTGCCAGAGACCCTCACCCTGGGCAGGGACCCTGACCCCCTTGTGCAGCTCCAGAGCCTGCAGCCCTGATAAATATTCCACAAAATATGAACAGCCTATTTTCTCTTGCTACTCTGACCTTTTCCCCAAGACATTAGAATGTGCTTTTTGCCAGGTACTGTGTGCATATCCCCAGGGGTCAGGGATCTACAGGGCTCCATTAACTGTCAGTGGGGTTTTTTTTCCCTGATGTCAGAGTTTACCCCTAGCTAAGCTAATGCATTGAAGAGAGTCTTGGCAGGGGCAATAGACATCGTGTCACCAAGGGCATAAAGGCCAAGGAGTGGATGGAAAAACCTGGTGGTGGAGCTTAATCAGCAAGTAAAGACCTGAAGCCAGACTGTGTTTGATCAGAGGGACCCCACAGACATCCTGTGCAAACAGCAGTGGCTGTTTTCTCTCCCCTCTGCTCTTTGGCCCCGTCACCCAGAGCTGATGGCCAGAGAGCAGAGGGTACCACCCACAGTCCTGGCCCAGGACAGGGAGAGGACCTGGAGCAGCAGCACCCAGCACCGCGTCCCTGCAGGGAGCACCCAGCTCCCAGCTTTGGGGTTGCCTGCAGTGCTCAGGCACTCGTCGGGGGGGATAAGTGCCTTCTCTCATTCTGTCCTCTATTTTCTCATTTTTGACTTTTATGGTTTTTCATTTACAAGTCTAATCAGAGAGAGGCAGCAGGATGGAATAGCGCAATCATTCAACATAGATTAACAATTGCGTCAATGGCCTACAAGTGTTTGCAGCATCCCCCAACGCCAGCTCCTCCAGCCACGAGAGACTCTGGGAGGCAAAAGCAGGAAGGAGCTGGGAATACAAAGCTATTGCCTGGTGACCCCAGCTGAGCACACCTGCCTTTCGATGGACCAGCATCTCCCCCAGAAGTTCCCCTTGCAGGAAGTTCTCAGCAGAGGCAAGGGAAGCATCTCATTTCACGTGCTTTTGAAGAAGTTTAAGTGCTGCCACTACTGTGACCCCAGCCTGGATCCACCATGTCTGGTTGCCTCGACCCAGGCACAGCCCTGATCTCACTGCACACGCTGTGCCCTGAGCGTGGCTCCCCGTGCTGGGTGTGCTCCTCGAGTCCCAGATACATCCTTGGGAATGATCTTCACAGCTCTACAGCTACAACACAGGTTTTAATCTCCAAGGCCAATTTTTTTCAAGAAAGAAATAATCAGGTTTAGTCATATTGGTAAGAACACACGTCACCACTTGAGTGTGCAAATCCTCCTCAGTAAGAAGAACATCACAGCCAAGCAAGGGGGTAATTTCAATCCACTGCAAAAGTAATTAAGGGCACAATTAAGCAAAGCATGAAAACCCTTCTTTTCCTTTTTAAGAGCTTGTGTAAGCACCATATTGAATCCAGACTTGAGGCTGGTGTCAGCCTCCCTGCAGGGCTGGCAGAGCCTGTGTGCACAGCACCAGGTGAGCCCTGGGATGCGCCGGCGCCGCGGGCACGCAGCCACTCTGCCTGTCCTGCCAGCTCACCCTCCCTGCTCCTGACACAAACTGGCTTTTAAGCCTAACAGGCTACAACTGGATTTTTAAGAGCAGTCTGAAGTTAAAAATAGTTGACATTTTGGAAGTGACTGCAAGGTAAAATTCAGGCTTCCACTAGGTTTGTAGCCATCGGAAAGGGTTTTGACTACGAAATGTGCAGAACATGACTGCTGCTAAAGACCACAGCTGAAAAAATGCCACATGTTTATAACTGCTGTATACCCAATCAAATACAATAGATTTACTATCAGGTGAAAAATAGGTTGGCAAACATGGTAAATCACATTCTACCATGAAGTTTATTAAGCGTCAGGGCAGTCTGGGAGACAGGAGGCTGAAGCGAGCAGAAATTCTGAGCCTCCCACCTTTGTGTTCCATGTCATTTTCAACTTTTGTCACCCCAAAAGGCGCAGGTGATGGCACCTGAATGCCCACAGCCACGCAGCTCCATGACACAACTCCCTGCACCCAGCCCGTAACTCACCAGCTTTAACCCTCCTCTGAAATGACATCTATATAAATATTGTTAATAGCACTAACATAATGTTAAGTCAGGTTTTACTGGACTCCCTCATACACCCTTTGGATTTATTAGCTATAGGATTTGAAGTAAATTTTTATTAGCCCAAGTTAAACCCAGCTACCATGGGCTTGGCTTTTGGGCTTTCTTTCCCCCATCTTTCTTCCTTTATTTGAGCTTGGGCCCCCTTTTTGCAGCCCAGTGCTTCCTCCCTCAGACCGAAACGTCCTCGGATAAATCTTACTGAATGAAATATTTATTAATTTTCCTAACCAATGTTGATCTCATAAATTACCAAGACTTTTTCATGAAATGGTTATTAACATCCATGGCTGTATGTTAATGGCTTATTGACCAAATATGGGATAATTAGACCCTAGGAGCACTGGCCACCGTGATCTATGAGAAGCAAATTTGGCCCTTATTACACCAATGACCTATTTAATATCTACTGATGAATTTAAGGTAGAATCACAGGCAGAATTTGTTTCAAGGATCTGCCCTCCAACTAACGAGCAGAAAGATTCTTGTATAAAATCTATTGATCCAGAAAAAAATATTAACAAAAATCATTTTTTGTAACTGATGATTAATTGGCTAAATTCATGTTAGACTGAGATGCACCAAGAAAACACCAGTAGCCAGATATCTTCTGGGATTAACTGAACAATGAGTCAATTTGACTAGAGAGCCCTGTCTTCTCTTCCAGCTTTGAAGGATTTAGGTCCTAATTTAAACTGTGAAAATTCTTACTAATATTTGTAAAGAATTTTAACCGTTATCCATGCTGCAGTGCCAGGAGCAGCTGTTTAAAACTGCTGTAAATAAGTGAGTTCTGCTTGGTTTCAGTTCTAAGCTGCCTGCTGCTCAAGGAGCCCCTTTCCCCATCTTCCAATAATATTTAAAATCAAATTAAAGATAAAATAAAAGGAATCAAAACAAAGCTAGAAAGGAAGGAATATTATTTGGAACACTCAAGCTATAGCCCCTTTGTAGGCAGGATGCACGTGTCTTAATGCAGTTTAAGAATTAATCTAGTGATGTTTTTGTGAATACAAAAACCTCCTCACTCGATCCAGCATCGACGTGGCAGGGTGATCCTTTGGCCTGGAAAGGCATCCATGGAAATGTTCATAGCTGGAACGGGTACAGACTCAGCTCAGTCCGTGGTGAGGACTGAATTAAAAGCATTAATTCCTCAGTGCTTTGAACGCAAAGGAAGGTAGAGGTGTGGGTGGAGGGGCTGGCCGGGTGCTGTGCCCTGCCCGCTCTCCCGGCCGCTGCCCTCCCCAGCTGTTCCAGCTGTGCCACAGCCCTGCTCCGCCAGCCCCTCCCTGCTCCCCAGGCTCCTTCCCAGCCTGCAGTGGCACAAATGAGGAGAGACTGCTTTGGCAGGTCGCGGCAGAGATCCTGTAACACAACTGATGAGGGAAAGGAAACAATTTATTGCCCCAAATAAATGCTATAGTTCCAATATCAGGCAGCCACCACTTCTTCTCCCACTCACTATAACTTTTAGGTTCTGCACAACTGCTAACAGCAATTTTAAACTCTTTCTCCTGCCAGATTCAGCTTCTCTGTTAAAAGGAGTAAACCCAAGAAGGGATTAACTGACTGCTGCAAACGGGAGTGCTGAAGGTTCTCACAATTCAGACCTCGCCAACCTCCAGGACACTACAACGAGGAAAGTTAACCTCTATTGCATTTTCTAAAATTAAATAAACAGAAACAAAAACGAAACAACCATCTTCCACAGCAGTTTCTCCACCGAGGTGGCACACAGCAGATGCTCCCGGGGTCAGGCCGGGCTCAGGGCTGGGCTCAGGGTGCCCGTGGGACCCGCAGAGCCCTGGCCAGGAGCCCCCGGGGCTCGGACACGCAGGGCGCTGCAGCAGCACATCACTGCAGATAGAATAAATCCAGTAATAAATATGGAGTGCAGGAGCTGACTGCAAGGAGTAATTCACAACAGCTCTTGTACCTCTCCAATTCACTGTACTGGAGAGACTGCCTGGAGGGAGAGAGGGGAGATATTAGCAGGTGAAATGAGAAGGAAGTTTCCCAAACTGAGTTGAGGACAAGTCTTGGAGGCTAATGAGGGGACAGATGACAGGGACAAAGGAAAAACACCACCAGAGATAAAAGGGAAGAATTAATATATGAAAAATGAAAGCAAGCAGATTAAAAAACGGAAAGCTACCAGCACTCACCTTGCTCACATATTATTCCCTAATTACAGAAAAGGACCCAGGGGCTGCAGTCAGCCACCCTGATTTAATAATTTCTATACCTTTTCCTGCTGCTTCTGCCCTCTCTCAAGGAATCCAACAACTATCACCAGAGAGGGACTGACAGGCCACCCACCCCAGACTGCAGGCAAGCCCGGCAGAGACACCCACGGGCATTATCCCTGCCCAGGGAAGCTGTCACTGCTGTTCTTTCTCCCCCCACCTCTTCCTCAGCTGCAGGAGGAACACAGCCAGCCCCCTTGGCTGGTGGCTTTTCACAGCTCCCCCTCTCCCAGAGTGCTGACTGAAGCCAGGCGGAGGTGCAGGACAAGGGATGACAATCTCTGGGCAGCAGGAGGAAATGGAAGAAGAAGAAGAAGAGGTGGCAGCAGTGGAGGAGAAGGTGGCAATGGCTGCTGAGTCTAGCTCAGGTACAACCAAAATAGCAAATGCAATGAGAGCACAATCTGTGGGGTTGCTCCAACCCAGGGCTGAGTCTTCCAATGCCAAGGTCAGCAGGACTAAGAACGTTGAAGCCTTTAGCCCAGAGCAGCACAAGGCCATCCCAGGGCCAGTCCCACAACCTCATCCTCCCCCCTCCCGGCTGAGCATCCACATCCTGCTCAGGCTCCTGCCCAGAGCAGTATCGCCAGCCAGCAGGCACCTGGAGTTAAAAATTAAATACAAAGAAAAGAGAAACAGCTTCCTTTCCACTATCTATTGAGTTCAAAAGGAAAATGCTGTAGATCTTCCCTGTTTCTCACAAAAATGGTGTCACTTCTAAAATGAATCACCTGGCTGTGCCGGGCGCTGCATTCCAGAGAAATTCTCTCTCCCTGCCCTTCCCTGCTGCCTGATTCCTCTCCCACCCAAAATCCACTCTTGTCTGTCATGACAGGGTGTAAGAAAGAATAGGTGCAGATTTTAACCTCTATAACAGACACTAAATCACATATATTTGTTTTCCTCTATGCTGGGAAAATGTCCCTGAGGAAGCATGTTAAATTTGGGCTTTAAAAGCACCAATTTAGCTATTATGAGTTTTCTATGCTCTTTCTATTCAGGGAATGTTTGGCTTGAATACAGTGCAGAGAAGAAATAAGATCAGCTCAACTGTTTTAAAGCTGATTGACACCTTGGGTTTTTTCCCTTGCAATCTGAAGCGAAAGAAAAAAATATAAAGGGAACCAGACACTCATTTAAAAGAAATTATTTCCTTGCCTACAGTCCCTGATCAGGGCTGCCTGTGCAGGGAGAATGAGATCTCATAAAAACCCTTTCGTGGGTTCTTTTTCACATCATTTTGGTTCAGGTTTTGGTGGCAGATGAACTGTATTTCATCAGAGTTTAAAGGAAATTCAAAGTGAAGTTAAGGAAGTTGCTGTAAATGAGAAAAAAAATTCCCAACAAACCCTTTCATTCTAGCTTAACATATCAGCCAAACCAGGAAACAGCTGTAGCAGAAATATTGTTTTTAATAATCGGAGAAAGCAGCAGAGCCGCAGCTTTTGTTGGAACAGTGACCCCCAATGGCGAGAGCGACACGGCCGTGAGGAGGAGACCCGGCCGAGGTGGAGGGAGAAGGTGTGTGCACACCTGGGCAGAGCCTGGCGAGGCCCTTGGGCCGCTGTGTCCTGTCCAGCAGTGCCCGGTGCCCGGTGCCCGGTGCCCGGTGCCCGGTGCCCAGTGCCCATTTGCCAGTGCCCACTGCCCGGTGCCCGGTGCCCATTGCCCATTGCCCAGTGCCCATTGCCCAGTGCCCAGTGCCCATTGCCCATTGCCCAGTGCCCATTGCCCAGTGCCCAGTGCCCAGTGCCCATTTCCCAGTGCCCATTGCCCAGTGCCCAGTGCCCA
>VZRZ01000245.1:91602-121543 GCA_013398175.1 Climacteris rufus | reverse complement strand
AGGGACAGGGGCAGGATCAGGGTGTCACCTGCCAGTGGAAAGCACAGGGGACACAAGGCTGCAGTGGCTGCTGCGGCCAAGGAGCCGTCTTCCCGCTGGGTTTGTGTTTGCACCGCAGGACTGGAAGCGCTTGACGCGGGAGGTGCAAGATATTGCTTTTCTTTCTGGTCAGTACTCATGGTCTCGTGGTTGAACGGTTTGTTTATCCTGACAGAATGTCATCCAGCTTGGCTCTGATTTTGCAAATAATCCACCTCCAGCTATGAATGCTCTCACTCCAAGATAGCCGTAACTTCTGCACCGCCACGGGGCATGGCGTGATTTCATGATGGTTAAGGGGAGATGAAAGGATTTTTGCCCTTGTCCTTCTCCCTTGTTTTGAGAAGTAAACAATAAAGTTTAAGCCTTCACAGAGAAAATTTGTAAAAATGTGAGAAGACAGTAGAGACCAAATAATTATCCATAATCAATACAGTTGAAGTCAATGGACTCTGCATGTCCTCTTCTAATAGACTTTGTTCTGAGTTGTACCTTGACAGTTTATTTAGAAATATGAACTTGGTAAGGAATGGGTATTTGACTATGTAATCTTGTTAAACTCATAAATTCAGTTGGTCTGAAGTCTATATCATTGAAGTCAGCTGGAACTAAATGTTTTGATAGCTAAAAAATGGTTCATTGAAGAAAATTCTGAAATAATGGGACTAATAAGTTGCCAAGAGAACTGTTTACATGGGTCTAAGTGAAATTATTGTAAGGCAAGGGGGAAAATTTTTGACCCACATCTTAAATTCTTGCTTAGTCAAGTTATGCAGGCAAATAGATTGTAAAATGGGACATGCTTATAAAATAAAGCTGATTAGTGATGTTGGTGTCTTATACAACCTACATCCAGCATTAAATCAGATTAATTTATAGGTGATTTTGTTGATGAGCACACACTGATGCTCCCATGGTGTGAATTTCAATAACTTACTTTCCTCTTTGGAATCCATAATTCTATTATTTGAGACACTTCATTGTTATAGATAACACATTTTAAGTGATATTATTTATGCTGTTTCATCTTGTCACTTAGGTTCTTGCTCAAGTTCATTAATGTATTGTGCTCCTCTCTGTACAAGAGGGTGCAGGGAGAGCAATTGATTTTAAGTCCCCGTAATGACTGATGATATCACGCGTGTTTACCACTGTGACACCGTGGACGAGATGCTAATGCTGCAGAGATAAACATGATGTCATTTTATGCAATTAAACACTTAATATACAGCAGGTAATGATTTGGTAAGCTTGGCTCATGCAAGCAGTGGCTTTTAATCTTATTAACAGGGGTAGGATGATGCCACAAGTGATATACACCTAGCCAGTCTGTATCAATAAAAACCTCCTTTACAGGCTTGGGTCATTCTGCTGTGATAGGATGAAGATGCCAAAAATATGTCCTAAGCCGCTTTTGTAGATCTAGGAAGAGATGTCAGATTCAGACCAACCCGAAAGCAACCCAGTGAAGTGTTCCTTACATCCCCTGAACTCTTCCCCCGGGCTGTAGGTGCAGCAGAGAGGAGGTGACTCAGTGCTGGCACAGGCTGTGCTCTGGAGCAGCTGAGCATGGGAGGATCTCAGCACACCAATGTCCCACGGCCTTCTCTGAATCTCTCTGGCCCTTCTCCTGGCTGGTGAGCACCTGTCTGTGGAAGCTGCTGGATGACCAGCACAGCTATGCTGTTCACTGAGGATCAGTGTGTCCTGCTCTCCGGGGTGATGTTGGGGGAAAATGCTCAAAACTGCCCCCTGCTCTGCTGGACCTGCTGTAGTCCTTCCCCAGAGCCATGCAGCCTCTGCCCCTCTCTGAAGCTCTGATCTCCCTCCTTCTGCAGGTGCTTTCCATGGCCAGGAGCACTCAGTGTTCACCTCAGCTGCACAGATGCGGCAGCAAACGCTCTCCTTGCACAACAGTCATTGTGTCCCAGCTTTGACAGATCAGCCAGAGTAATCACAGATTTTTATGTGGCACAATTAACATATCTTTTCTTTACAGCTATTGCACATGGATTTGTCTGTGCTAAGCAAGGTAACGCTGTGCACCAGGCCAGCAGCATCCCTAGGGCAGGTCCCAGACCCACCCCAGGTCCAGCGGGAGGCTTTGGCCAGTGGCTGCTCACCGAGTGCAGTGGCAGCTCTCTGGTGAGCTGACTGTGGCACCAGCTTCCCCAGCACCTGCAGAAGGGCCATCTCGTCCCCATGTTTTGTGACTGGGAGGAGATAGGTGTGGATTTTAAGACCTGATCATTGTATCATTAAAAACTGGGACTTTCAATGGTCAAGAAGAGAATGGCCTGGGGACTGGGGAAGGCCCAAGGCACCATCCCAGTGGGCATGCTGTGACTGGAACTTGTGTTGACCAGCACATGACATCACAGAGTAAAGCTCTAGGAACACAGAGGACAAGATTTCCAAAGCCATCCCCAGATGCTGAAATAAAAGACTTGGCTTTGTAAGGGGAACAAAGCAACACAATGATTTTGTCTGAATTTCTGGAATCTTATCGTTTTTGGGGAAGAGTTTGCCGCTGGAGCGTTCCAGGCGAAGGTGGCGGTGCGGGAGCCGAGCGCTCCGGGACGCGCTGCACAGAGCCCGTTCTGCAAAGCGCCTGTGCTCGGTCCCTGTGGCAGCCGTGCCCCCTCTCCCTCCGGCGAGTGCCGCAGCTGCTCTCCCGTGCTGCCCCTTCTGAGAGCTCCCTCTGTGCCGCTCGGCCCCTTCCCGCTGCCGGGATCAGTGATGTGCTCTGCTCTGCTCCGCTCCGTGTTCGTGCGGCTCCACCCGGCCCCGGCTGCCTCCAGGGTGGCCGAGCAATGGCTCTGCCGTGGCTCATCCAGCGCAGAGGGGCCTGGCGGGGCTGCTGGGTCCTCCTGGGCTGCTGCCACGCTTCTCTGGGGGTGCCTCTCCATTGAGCTCCTCCCGTGTGACAGTAGAGGGGCTGGCTGTGACCCGAGGTGTGACAGGGTGCAGGGGACCACAGGCACCCCAGTGGCGAGAGGATGCACCTGGAGAACGAGCCGAAGGAGCTGAGTACATCAGGGAGCACGGACAGAGCCAAGGACAGCAGCTGAGGCCCGTCACATCAGCCCGGGGACACCCGTGGGCAGGAGGCAGCTGGTGGCACCAGGCTGAGCACTGTCCTCACACAAGACAAGCTGGACAAGCCTTGGCCATGCAGGCACCGAGCCCCTGAGCTCTGCAGGAGCTGGTGCTGTTCTGGGTGGTGTCCCAGAGCCCGGCCGCACCAGCACATGTCCCTGTGCCACGGCAGAGCCGAGCCTGGACCTCTGTCTCTCTCCGGATTCCTTTCCAAACAGCAACACCAGGGCTCATGTTTGGATTTCATTTCGTCTCCTCTCCAAAGTCTCTGGGACATACCTGGGTTAATATTATAGTTTATCAACAATCAGTGCTTAAGAAATAGGTTCTCTTTGGGTGATATTTAATGAGCTTGGAAATGAGAATATGGCTGGGCTGTTGCAGGGGACAGGAATGAGAATTTTAATGAGGGTCTATGTTTAATAAAAGGTTAATAAATTTTAATTAAATTAAACCAATAAAATTCAATATTTGCTCAGCATATCAAAGTTCTGTTTGGCGTGGTGGTGTGTGAAATGCTGGCTCACACTCTGCTAACGCAGGGGTTTGCCTCCCACTTCCACCAGCGTCGCCAGACCCAGCATCGCAGGCATGGGAAATCCTCTGGTTATGGGAAGGGTCTCTATGGGGGATGTTTGAACTGGGGCATATTTTGCAGGTGGGTCATCACCAGAGGTAACAAAGGCCCCTCCCTCTCTCACAGACCCCTGAGTTTGCTGGCAGCTGGTGCTCAGCCACCTCTGATGTGCCAGAGCGACCTGGTGCCACACAGGGCACGGTGCAGCCCGTGGGCTCAAAGCTTCCCTGTGCCGGGGAAAGTGTTTGCTGCTCGTTTGCTCCCTTGGAAGCCCCACAGGGTTTCATATTCAGCAAAACTTTCTTTAGTTTCATGGAGTCCTGGCCCGAGAGGCCCAGGCAGCTGAGGTGTCCTGGTGCCATGGCTGGACACAGGGACAGCCTCAGGCCCGTGCCCTGGGCTGCTGGCAGCGGCTGGCAGGGACCCGCTGGCTTCACACGGGGCCCTCCCGAGAGCTCCTGAGCACGGTTCTGCCCTTGTAAGTGAACAGCTGGCACAACACATGATGGAATTGTTTACAGGGCCCTGGGCCAGATGTGGTGTGTGCCCCCTGCTCCGGGTCACAGCTAATCAGTGTGGGGAAGGATGGGGACAGGCAGCTTGGTACAGGCAGAAGCCAGAGCCTGGCACAGCCTTCAGCATGGGCAGGGCAAGCAGCTGGTGCAGCTCAGCATGGTGTGACACAGCCCGGATGGCATGGAGTGGCACAGCACGGTGTGACTCAGACTGAAAGAGGAGGTTTGGATTGGATGTTACGGAGAAATTCCTCCCTGTGAGGGTGGGGAGGCCCGGGCACAGGGTGCCCAGAGAAGCTGTGGCTGCCCCATCCCTGGAAATGTCCAAGGCCAGGCTGGACGGGGCTTGGAGCAACCTGGGACAGTGGAAGGTGTCCCTGCCCATGGCAGGTGGTTGGAGTTGGATGTGGATGGTCTTCAAGGTCCCTTCCAACCCAAACCATTCCACGATTCCTTGATTCTGTGACACAGCAGCACTGCAGCCCTGTGCAGCCCCTGGCGTTTGTGGCCCCCCTGGGCAGCCAGGACAGGGTGGCACAGACCCTGTGGGCGGTGGCACTCGGTGCCAGGTGCTCATGGCATCCCTGAGGCTGCTGGGCCGTGCTGGGCTCCTCCCTGCCAGGGGGGCTGCCAGGGGCTCCCGCCCTGGCACACAGCAGCCCTGCTCCCTGTGCGCCGCCGTGGGCACACACACTGGCACAAAGCCTGAATCCCAGGGGATTTGCAAGAGATGGAAAAGCTCAGGGTTTATTTCAGAGCGAGGTGTGAGGATAAAGCCACAGCTTTGTGCCAATTGCCAGTGCTGCTGAGGGAACCCCTCACAGCTCTGCTGACTCCAGAGGCGAGTTTGGGCTTCTACTCTTGGTGGCCACTACCCTCTCCCAGCGCAGTGAGGGGACACGGCAGGCAGGGAACTGGTTAAGAAATGTTATTAGAAGGCTTCACAGGCAATAAATGTATTTCTTCTAAAAGAACTGGAGGAATATTTGGATTATTACATTTATTAGACTGCTCAGCAAATGTGTTACACCCATATGACAAATAAATGTGATGGTTTCAGATTTCATTAGGCAGCCCCGGGCAGCGGCGCTTTGTCCCAGCCACAAATGAGCAGGGCCCTGTCACCATTCCTTAATGGTCATTTTTGCATCAGTGGTAATGAATGCCCCAGCGTGGCTGCAGCCCCCAGCCCCTGCCCCACGCCGCGGTGCCGAGCTCCCCACGCCGGGCACGGCTGCTGCAGAGAGCAGCCCCTGTGTCTGGAGGAGCCACCTGGGAGCCAGGTGGGAGGATGAGCTGTTGTCATGACCCCTACTCGAGATGGGAACGAAGAGGAAGGAGCTGTTGGCACCCAGCATCACCCTTGCCAGCTTGGCCAGGGCTTGGGGCAGAGCCTCACCAGTGACAGTCCCCGTGCCGAGCCCCAGCTGAGCACTGCACTGTCTGTGGGGGAAGGAGCACAATGCACAGGGACAATAATTGCTTGCTTTTTTTTTTTTAAACCAGTGTCAAAACCAATCTGAGCAGCAGATGCATATATTTAAATTAAAAGTAATTAAAAATGTGCTGCCAGAAAAATGCGTGATGGATTCAATGTAAGAAAATGAAGTAATAAAATACTTTATGGATTAACTCATATCAGACTGTTTTGCAAATTTATTTTTCATTATGATACATCCATATCAGATAATGTCTGAATTTATTATGCTGCCTTCAGGCAGGCTGTGTTGGAAACCTCCACAGCCCCATTTGGGCCTGGTGACTGGTGAGCAAGGTTTCTGTCATCATTTCTTAGTGGTCACTTCACCTCAGTAATAATGAACGAGTCAAGCAGGGCTGTTATTTTCTTTAATCTCTTTCCTCATATTAAAAAAATACAGCCAGCCACATCATTATTGCAGCAGGCCCAGAGGACTATTTCCAGGTCATTACTCCAGTTCGTCTGAGCGTCTCAAGGTCCTAAAGGGTTTGGGGTTATATGCAATAAGGCGTTCGTCGACAACATTTCCCCTGAGCCCTAGGTGTTAATGAGAAAGATTTTCCGTGTGGCTGTTAACACTGTGTGGTTTAAAAAGTCACAAAGAAAATGGGATTTCCTCCTCCAGCTTCTGTCTTACTGTGGATCTCCATGTTTGCAGGACAGTTACCTCTCTAACTGCATGAATTCTAGCAGGGGATTCTTAACCATGTGCAGGCTAGATTTCCACAAGCCAAGTTCGAAATTTTTTGGTTTATTCACTTTTAATTTTCACCATATTATTCTAACAGAATATATTTTCCCTCTCTGTGGACAGAAGAAATGCAAACTGCAAAGCCACAGACAGGCTAATACCATCAAAGATTCCATTTTTTGCTCAAGAAAGGGGCCTGATTCTCTAATCTCACTTTTGAAGAATATTTTTGTCTGCTCAGCATCTTCAGCTTTTTACCAAACAAGAGCCCACTACACTCGTGCTGTGCTCTTAGAGCTGCTATGAATTTTAAAATGTGTAAAAATGACAGAATATTAACAAAAGCATTGATTTTCCTATTTATTTTTATGCATTTTATTAACTAGACCACTTTCAAGTGTAACCACTGTGTATTAAATTTACTCTGCAATGTTGGATATGAATCGCAAACAATAAACCAAATTGAATTCTTTATAAAGCAGAAATATAGAAAGAATACAATTAAAATGCTGCCTGTGCTGCCAGGCAATGGCTGCAACCCCCAGCCCTGCAGCCGCTCCTGGGCAGGGTTCACTGGAGCTTCTCCCACAGAAGTCCTTTAGAGAGCCCTGAACAAGCAGATAATGCACCGAGAGCCAGAGAGATAATTTTAGGAATTCCGTATCTGTGGACAGGCTTGGAGCAGAGATACACTGTTATGTCAGCAATTTTTATAACAACCTCCTCAAAGCACCTACTGTGCTCCCTCATAGTCCAGATGAAAGGCTTGAAAGTGTCTCACCCAGCCCTCAGAAAGGATGTTTCACAAATTTTCTGAAAACCTGCCAGAGTTCAGTGGGAACTGCTTTCAGGCTGTGTCTTTGCTCATACTCCAGTGCATTTCGCAGTGAAACTAATTCCAGAGGTGGAGAGATGTCGGTGGATGGAGGCATCTCACTTCCCACAGATCTCGCAGCCATTTCATCATTAATTTTTTTAAATCCTTTGGAATAACTATATAATCCACCAGGAAAGCAATGAAGTGGGGCCCATGCCTGGAACACGTGCGAGGCTATGGAAATGCTGAGTGTTCTGGGAGGGGAAAAGCACCTTAATCCAGGTACTCAGCATTCCTGAATACAGATCAATTTTCCCCTTAACCTGTTCTTTTAAAGCTGTGCCACTGCATAAATCTAGTTATTAGCAAAACTCAGATGTAAGATGAGTGCAAAGGCATAAAAATATCTTGGTTCCCCAATGGGGATATTAGCACGTCCCTGCAGCAAGAGTGTGCAGGTTGCTTAACCTGCATTTGTGAAGCTCTGGTGTTACATTGCTGCGGAAATTCGTAATTCTGCTCTCAGTGCTGGATGTGCCTGATCTGGGGTCAGCCAGTGCCTGCTGGCTGGAAGGAAAATCTTTGAGCAGGTACAGAGCCCTGAGGCTGAGCCCTCGGAGCCCCGGGCGAGGCTCTGGGTTTATATTGAATCATCGAATAATTGAATCACAGACTGGTTTGGATTGGAAGGGCTTAAATCTGATCTCATTCCACACCCCTGCCACACCTTCCACTAGACCAGGCTGCTCCAAGCCCCGTCCAACCCGGCCTTGAACACTTGCAGGGATGCCACAGCTTCTCCGGGCAACCTGTGCCAGGCCTCCCCACTACTGCCCCAAACCCCGCCAGGTCTGGGCACACCTGGCCGTGGCTGTGGCAGGAGCTGAGCGGGACCCGGGGCTTGCAGGGTTTTGAAGGCTTCTTGCCTCGGGGACTGAGGGGACACCGTGCACTTTGTCGGGGAAGCGTTGGGGTGACGGGGCACGGGATGAGAGGGGTGGCGGTGCCCAGCGCCAGCTCGGGGCCCGCTGTGGCAGTGGGGACAGGGGGTGCCGAAGGAACAGGAAAGCCCCGCACGCCCCCCAGAAATCCCTCTCTGCCCCAACGGGGCGGCAGCACGGCCCCGGCGCTCCGGAGCAGCGCTCGTTACCGGCGGCTCCCGGGGCCGAGCCCGCCCCACACAAAATCCCCAGGTGGATCCGTGTCCTCCCGGCTCGAAGCGGGGCTGGGCAGCCGCTGTCTGGGGAGCTGTGTGCGGGCCCTGCCCGGCCGGGGCCGCGGGAGCGCGGGGAGCTCGCTGCTGCTCCGGCCTTTGCGGGGAAGATTCGGAAGGACTCTGTAATCTGCACATTCTAAAGAGCTGACGGAGACAGTTATTAAGGGCTGGTGGGTGATGGCCGCTTGCAGTGTTATTAAAGTGCTAAAAGATTATGTCTCTGATAGCTCTGTGCTTACAGTGTCCTTCATGGCCACTTCCACAGGGACAGAGGCAAGGAGAAAGGCAGAGGATCGATAAAAGGATATTACCACTGGGCCAATCCCAATAATAAGAGAGGTGATATATACACACCATTTAAATTGTCCAACACATTTAATGTTCATTAACACTAATTTTCACAGTGCTGGTGTTTAATGTATTATTGCAATGAAATTAATAAAAAAATACCCCACAGGAAATATAATTTAACTGTTTATAAACTCACCTTTTGATTGCCAATTTCCTGCTGAGCTCTGCTCCTGCATCAGCATTTGCAGGGAACTGCAGCCACAACAGCTGGGGGCCAGGGCTGGGGGGTCCCTGGAGCCCTGCACCCACAGCCTGGGCATGGCACAGACCCCCACGGCCCGGCACAAATGTCTGGCAGAGCTAGAGACCCTGATGCCGTTTTTCCTCCTTTTACCTTTCCACCCTTTTTAGCCACCTCCTTCAGAATCCTCCCTCCTTCTTCTCCTTTAGAACTTCCTCAGGATCAAATGGATGAATGTTCATTATTCTCGTGAAAAATCTTGGCTTGAAATGGGTTTGGTGTATGGGCATTTTTCACGTAAAAGGGAAAAAATCGCCATGCGATAGTTTTGTTATTCTGCAGTAACTACTGGGGAATTACATATTTATTTATCTCTTACAAAGCACATGGAAATTGTATTTGGCCACAGTGTATAAATCGTGGCATAATTACCGTAAAATTTATAGTTTTTATACTTCCAACAAGTTAGCTTTTAAATCACAGAACCCCGTGTAAATACTTTAAAATTATTCAGTAATTACTTATTTACATTGTAATTAAAATAAGTAATTAGCATACATTTACAGAGGATTTACATACTTATTTGTGAAAATAGTTCCTTGGCAGATGCAAAAAGAAATCTTCAGCTGATCATAAAAAAAAAAATAGAAAATATATGTGTGTTGGGAAGGAGCGGCGGTGGCGGCGTGACAGCGGGGGCTGCACCCAGCCGGCCGCGGTGCGCTCGGAGCGGGGCCGGGGGAGCGGGGCACAGCGGGCTGAGGATGGACTGAGGTGCCAGTGCCCGGGTGAGCAGGAGCCGCTGTCCCCGAGGGGCGGGCTGAGGATGGACTGAGGTGCCAGTGCCCGGGTGAGCAGGAGCCGCTGTCCCCGAGGGGCGGGCTGAGGATGGACTGAGGTGCCAGTGCCCGGGTGAGCAGGAGCCGCTGTCCCCGAGGGGCGGGCTGAGCAGCCGGCGCTGGTCCCCGCCCGTCCCGGGGCTGCCGAGCCGCGCCGGAACCGCACCGGGAGCAGCGTGCGGGCACAGCCTGCTCGGCCTGAGCTCTGCCCAGGGCTGGCACAGCCCCCGCTCCTGGAAATGTCTGGATCTGCTCCGAAGCAGCAGCCGTGTTCTTAGAAAGCGAGCTGGCGTGGAGGAGAGCTGCCCTCGAGCCAAAACTGCCCCTTTAAAGCCCAAGCAGGGACGAGAGTGCTCGGCGTGCAGGATTAGCAAACCGTCCACGGAGGATCCGCAGGGCTGTGTAGTTACTGTGTATGCATTTCAGCTAAACAAGACAAATCTGGCTGATGATTGTGTCTAACTAGGAAGAATGATTGAAGGTCCGTGCCCTCGGCTGTAAGAATAACATAAATGATGATTGGTTTGAGGCAGGAGCTCCCAGGCCAAAGGCAGCAGTGCAGCCGGCAGCGTGCTGTGCCACAGCTGCCCCCAGAGGGGACCCCGGCGGCAGGGACCCCAGGGTGGCTGCCCTCCAAAGAGGGGACCCCCAGAGGGCCCCTGAGGCTGTCCCCAGCCGGCACTGCTGAGGGCAGCAGGGGAAGCCTGGGGCACGGCCCAGGAGGTCCCCCCACGGACACGAGCCTGAGCAAACACTCGTCCCAGCACAGCTTCTGGGAGGGGGGGTTTCATACAGATTTGCACCTACTGGGGGCTCCCACTGGGAAAAGGTGCCAATCTCCAGGGAGACTTTTCCATTAGATGGAATTTTGGGCTGATGTGGGCACTGGTGTCTGACACTGCTGCTCCTGACGCTGGCGTGGGAGGGCAACGAGCTCTCCTGGGCCGGGAGCAGCTTCAGATGGATGCTGAGAAGCACAGAGGTGCTAGTGAAGGTGCTCCCAGCACGAACAAGCTGACACATCTGCACAGGTGCTTCTGGGTCCCTTCCATGTCAGGGTGAAGGTGACAGTGCAAGGGTCGAGGCACACACAGCTGCAGTTCCTGGGGATGCCAAGGGCTCTGGGCAGTGGCCTCTTTTAGGGCACTGCTGATTTCTGGGTTCTACTCTCCCTCATTGTGTGCTCTGCTTTCCCAGACTTGCTATTATTTTGGCACGTTTCTACCACCACTTTTGTCTTCAAAAAAAAAAAAAAGAAAAAAGCCCATTTCTGTATCTACTGAGGGCTGGTGGGGAGAGCTGGGAACTCTACAGGCATATGGTGTTTTGTGTAAGAGCAAGATATTGTTCAGGGAATGAAGGGTTCTAGTGGGCAGACTAACCCTCCATAATGAGGAAGACCTCATCGCTGGAATTGTGTTTGCCACATTCAGCCAGTGCAGAAATCCCTTCCTGAGGAGATGAGACGGGCACAAAGGAGCAGCCACAGCCACGGCTCCACTGTGGAATTCACTCCCTCCCTAGAGCACTTGGCTGGGCTGTTATCACATGTGCTGTATTATTGGATTTCTCCAAAGTCTCCCTTTATCCTTATTAATGCTGTGAAAGTTGTAGCAAGGAGTGATATGATCTAACATTGGATAAAATCACAATTTGTCCTTCTTCTTGGTGTAAATGTAACAGGGCTTAACTGTACAAACAAATAAGCCTAAATAGAAACATTTGTGATGATAAATGGGCAAGGAGAGCGCTCGCTGCAAGGTGAGAGATGACAGTGCCTGTGAACAGAATGGAGAATCTCGCTGCTTCAGGGTCAGTCTCAGGCAGCCTCAAGGTCAGCTCTGCCCGCTCTCCCTTCTCCTCCTCCTTCTCCTCCCCGTGGTGATGGCAGACATCCCCACATCTCTCTCCCAGTTGCAGCAACTCCTGGGGTGCCACAGTGAGCCTGGCCAGGGTGGTTGGGCTGTGCTGTGCTCGGGGCACGGTTCGGTCCCAGCAGCTGCTTGGCAGGTGCTGGTGTGACTGAGCCCATTCAGCACGAAGAGGGCTGAGCCTCAGCAGGAGAGGGAAGAGCCAGTGCACCAAGTACCTTGCTGAGCGGGGTGCTCAGCGTGTCCCGGCTGAGCTGTGCCGGGCAGCGAGCGCGGCGCTGACCCTGTGCTCCCGTCAGGGCGCGGGAGCGGCGCGTAATGAGGCCCCGTGCGGATATTGATATGGCAGAACAAAAGGCCAAGGTGCAGTAAGGACAGCAATCCGCAGGTCTCAGTCCATTTGTTTTTCACACCGAATCCATCACGGTAATGGGTCACCTTTCTGTGGCAGCTCATGATTACCTGCGTACCGGGCAGCGCGGCAGGTGGGCGGCCGGCCGGCCGGGAGGGACGAGGTGCGAGCGCTGCTCCCGCTGCCCCGGGGATTTATGGCAGGTCAGCGCCGCCTGTTTCCCTGATAGATCAAGTGCATTGGAGTTTATTTGGGTCACAGTGACCGGTGGTGTTTGCTGTGACAAAAGACTGATGGGGAGGTGTCTTGGCAGCAGTGGAGGGACACCTGAGGTGCAGCAGAAGGGGAGCCAGGCTGCCTCCGTTGCCACTGCCCCGTGGCCGTCCCTCACTGAGCTGCCCCTGCCCTCACCCTCAGCACCGGCACCTGGTGCAGGGAAGCTGTGGGGGGTTCTTCTGCCATGGTACGCCCTCTGAAATACCCTTCATCCCAGGACTGCAGGCCTCACACTGTCCATCCTCCTCCTCTGCCAGCAGCCTGGGGCACGGTGAACATCTGCCCTCGGGCAGTAGCTCTGGAGCTGTTGCCCCGGTGCCGTGGGAGGCAGAGCTGAACCCCTGGGACGTCAGTCCGGCCATGCTGGCAGCTGCATCAAGCGCTGCTGAGAGGAAAAATGTTCCTTCTGCAGCGTCCTGCTCACACATGTTCCTGTTTAATATTCATGCACCAAAATGAGACAAGTGCTTAATGAGATCAGCCATGAGTTTCATTTGAACTCCGCCAGCAAAGGAGTCCTAAAAATGGCTCTGCAGTGGATGTGCTAAAAAGTTGAATGCTCGCAGGCTGGTGCCCTCCGTGGGGCCTCGGCGAGGCGGCTGCAGCCACTCCCGGTGCTGGAGAGGAGAGGGAGCTGGAAATGAGGGCTTATTAAAACCTGCCCCCCGTGTGCTTCAGTGGAGGTGTACACGGGTTTGCTGGGGCCGTGGGGAAGGCACAGGCTGCTCTCCAGGTTCCCATGCTCTCCTTTCGGGTAGACGCTGTCAGGGAACACATGGACAGCAGCTAAACAATGCTCATTATCTCCATGCATAGGGAAACCCAGCCTCAGAAGACAGAGCTAAATCTCCCAACATCTTAAGGGATAGAAGCCATCTGTGATAAGGAGGGTTGCCTTTCAAAGATAAGGAAAAAAACTGGAACGTATTATACATAAATGGCTTCAGGCAATGAATCATTCCGCAGCATCCTCGCCATTGGATTGTGGTCATCACAAAGAAAATAGTAATAATGGTAGTAACAATAATTAATACTGTGGGTGCTTTGTGCTGCTGCTGGCTGGAGGGCCCTCAGCCAGATGCCAGACACTAGGCCAGGAACAGTAAACATACATTTATGGTAATTTTATTTGAACTCTTGAGAATACGTCCCACACCACTATGATTTGATGGCTTATTAAACCCTGCAGGGTACCTTCTCAGGATGGGAGTGCTAGGAGCAGTCGGAGGGAGAGAGAGAGCCATCAGCAGGGACCAGCATCATTTCCCTCCTAATTAAAAGTCAAAATGTCATCTAGGTTTTTGTATTGTAATTGCAATGGTCATTGCAAAGACACCATGAAATCTGGCTGCATTAGCACTTCTTTGGGGGGAGGTCTGCTGGATGAAGATGTATTGAAGGCTTCATTCTGGCATTCTTCTTGTACAAGTCCAGGCTTTAAGTGCAGTAAATGAGCCCCCTGCCAAGAGCTCACCTCACCTCTGGGCCCCCCCTCTCCCAACTATATCAGGGGACTTGAATGGAAAAAAAAAATCATATATTCCAACCCTAAATGATACCAGTAAGTTTGTGCAAGCTTATGTAAATCACACAAAAAGTGACAAGTTTTCCTATTAAAAGATAATTGTAATCAGGGTGCTGGACGTGCAGTGCACTGATGATTGGAGATAGACGGGCAGCGTGAAAAGATGGATCGTTTTAATTTGCACCAATTAAATTGAAGTTCATGGGATCATCTTCTTCAATCTTCATGAATACTTTATTTTCTGGCTGCTATGGAGCTATTAAAAAGAATGATTGAGCCAAGAGCTAGGCATAGTATATTTTATGAAATATCACCTTTAAAGAATTTGAGTGCGCCATTTTCATAATGAGTTTTCTAGTACCTAATACCCTTCTATATTACTACATTTTTAAAGTGGATTGATCTGGAAAGTGCAGAAAGTGCAGGTAATGATACATTTTGCTAGGATAAGGTGGCTGATAATGTATCATGTTACTGCTCTGAGAATAATAGATTGCCTTGTGTTTGAGATGTGGCATTCTTATTTTGGTGCTTGCCTTGTGCAGACAAGGGGAGTCCTCCCTGTCTCTGGAAAAAAAATGTTTAATTGTTTGTGCAATTTCCTTCTTGTTTCTTCTTTGTCTTTCTGTATAGTTGGTGACCTCAGAAACAGATTTCTGAGGTTTGAGGGAGGCTGTTCTCAGGTATGCATTTGTCTTGATGGATGTTGTTAGAACAGAACAGCATGTAGGAGACAACACACTATGGGAGATAAAGAAATACACAACCCTATATTATTTACCAGTGCCTCACATTCCCTTCCCAAGAGAAATGAGTGATGATAGCTTCAAAGGGATAAGTCAATGAGAAGGGTGGTCATCTCTCACTCACAACTGCCAAAAAGACCCCAAGTCTCACTATTTCATGCACAGACAAATCAAAATCTTAATGGGAAATGGGAGATGCTCAGCTGTGTGCCAGATTGGAGCCTGTCCTGTGATTCTCAGCCAGCTTTTGTGACTGTGGAGCTGAGGAACCCCTCCTGAGGAGCCCCTGGAGCTGCAGCTGTGCTGCCCTTGCCCAGCACCCTCTGATGGAGCTGGAGCTGCGCGTGGCTCTGGGCACCGATGCCCACCTGGCAAAGCTGGCCGGGAACTCCCGAGCACAGGGAAAGCCCTGAATATCTGTCGAGGTCAGGGTTGGTACCAGCCTGGTGATTGCTCTCATATTTGTAAATAACTCACTTTGAAGTTACATGGGGTGAAAAGTGAACAAAGCCCCAGGAAGCCACAGTCCCTTCAGTGCCTGCAGGATCAGCTGGCTCCAGCTCCCGAAGGGACTGGGAGGTGCCACCCTCGCGGGTCTGGCTACCCAGGCCAGTAGGGACGTGAGTGCCCAGCTCCCAGTGCAGCAGGAGCCAGTGGGGGTGTCCCTGCGGGATGGCTGCTGCTCACACCCGCTGCTCCCAGTTCCCAGGGGTGCATCCTCAGCTCTGCAAGTCGCAGCAACATGATGCCATCTCTCTCTACATAGGTTTAAGCAACAGCAATCATAATTAACCCTGCTAATTAATCAGGGCATAACATATTAATTGCTAGCACACGAGGCTCCAATTGAGCAGGTGCTGTGTGGGTCTCTAATAGGATAATGAAGTGACGAGCGGTGCCACGTGCAGCAGAGTGAGCATCACTGGGGAGACGGGCTTGGCAGGCCCTGCACTCAGCCAGAGCTCCTGCCCTCAGTGCCACCACCTGCAAACAGGCCCCTGGAATGTGGGCCAAGGGGGTGGGAGCCAGAAAGGGAGGTGGGAAGGTGGGTGCTGCGGCTGCCAGCCCCCAGCATCCTGAGACAGGAGCTGCTGGTGGAAGGGTCTTGGGAGCAGTGGAAGATGAGGGCCAGGACCAGCCCTGTGGTGTGTGGGGAGCCAGAGTGCAGCACTCAGAATGTGGGACATGAGACTCAGCAGCAGATATCTGGTGATGGTCTCTGTTGGTACCGGAGCCAGGACAGTGGGTCCCATCCCCTGCACCGTCCCTGCCACAGCCACATGATGTCCTTTGGCTGCACCTGAGCACTGCAGGTAGAGGAAGGCTTTAGCCAGCCTTGATGCTTGAGGTTCATCAGATACTTCATTCCTTCCAACTCACCTCCCCCCCCCCAACTTAGAATGCTTTTGAGAAAGGACTGGAGGAAAAGGGAAACTACTGAACTTCAGGCACCTTATAGACAGATTTTGTAGTCAGACTTATATGTCAGTTACCTACTGCAATCTACTGTTAAAAACCTGTAAGTATTTGGCCATGTGTTATTCAAATATTATTGTTTTCAGCAAGTTTTTTTTTTGAGGAGGGGGGTGTAGGGAATCACCTGGTTTGGTTTTGTTTATTGTTTCTTTTTTCTATTAGGAGAATAAACAATCAACAGGAAAGAAATAATTGTTGCCATATAATACAAATATTTTGGTGTGGCAGCAGGAAGTCCCCAGCCTTAGAGCCTGCTGGCCATATCCCAGTGCTGGGGCCGGGCTGGCCGGGAGGAACGCAGGGGCTGCCCGCTCTGCACAGGGCACTGGCACCAGCCTGGGCACCCAGTGGTGGCACTGGGCAGTGGAAAGCCAGGGCCAGCCTCCCCCCTCGTGCTGCTCTGGGCTCAGCTCCTCTCTCTTGCTCCCCCAAGCACACCTTGCACCTGAAGCACCTCATCCTCCTGGGGCAGCAGCAGAAGGCACAGGGATGGGGGTCCTGCTCCTGCCCCTTCCAAGGGCAGTGCTGCATCTGCCCCAGAGCCCCCTGGGGCCTGGCAGCCTTTGTGATGCTGCTGCTCTGTGCAGGCTTGGCCTCAGTCCTGCATTCAGTTTTCTCTGCATTTTGTTTCTCATGAATCCAGGTATTGCTGTGCTTTTGCACCAGCTGACTGAGCAGGTCTTTATAAATTTAATCTTTGTCTGGACTTGGCAGCAAAGTGCAGTACAGCTCCAGCCTGGATGCAGAGCTCACAGCAGCAGGAATAAGGTCTGCTGGCTCTGGTGGGAACCATCCCACTGCCACGCACCCCAGGAGAAGCTGTTTGCCGTGACCAGGGGCCTCATCACCAAAGGTGAGGGGTGCAGGTTGTCCTGTCTCCTCCTCAGAACCAGGGAGGTGAGCCAGGAGCCACCCTCAGCTCCATCCACCCGCACATCCCTAACATTTAAACCATTTCATTTAGGGCATGAGTGTTCACTGGGATTGCACAGGACCCTCTGTGATCTGCTTCACCGTTGTTTAGTTTAATTGTCCTAAAATTGGCAATAGATTAAAAGAAAATAATTATCCCTAATTATGTCAATTAAATGGCTAATTCATTAACAAGCTTAACATCCTTTACTTGGACCATCTCTGCTAGGCAAGATTGTGCTTCCAAGAGGAGACGCCAGGCGCTCGCTGCATCCTGTGCAGCCGCGGCTGCAGCGCGTTCAGCGTGAGCTGCAGGAGCAATCCCCTCATTATTCAGATGACAGAACAAAACTATAAATAGTGGATTGCAATTAAAATCAGAACAATTACTTTTTATCCATTATGCTGCCTTTTGCACAATAGCAGCCTATAAAAGGAAAAAGCACCGTCCTTTTAGATCTCTCTCTCTCCCCCTCTCTCTCTCCCCTTATCCAGAACTGTAGCTGGCTTGCTAATTAGGAGGCTTTTGAATTAGATTATTTGCATGTCTGAACAGGGCTAGGGTATTAAACATCCCCGAGGACATACTATAATAACCTCTTCAGTGGCTTTTAGGATCCCCAAGGAACTGGGAACTCTGAAAAAACCTCCAAAAGGAGGGAAAGTGCATAACGATTTCATCCAATTAGGTATGGATTAGTCGGCTTGGTGTCTTTGAATCCTGCTCGCCGGGAGAAGGTGTTCTCCTCCAGGAACATTTGACAAAATCATCAGGGAAATTATAATGCAGTACCTAAATGAAATCGCAATACCTTAGTTTCTCCTCCAAGAAAAAATAAACTACAAAATCAATACAGTGGTGTATAAAGCAAAAAGAAATGCACCAGTCACTTTATTGCCTGGCTGCGAGCACAGCCCTGTGTTTATAGCATCCATGAGCGACTGTCAAAGTCAGGCTCCAAAGGACAAAGCTGCTGCTGCTGGGATTGGCTATAGCTGATTTTAATTTTTAAATACCACTGGTATTATCCTCTTCCTAATGGCTTTCCACACTCTTCCAGTTTTAAGAAATCACCAGCCCATTTATATTTAACAAGACAATTAAGCTGCCCGAGCTCTCCGAGTGCAGCAGGGTCTGCGGTGTGGCCCCGCCGGGGCGCTGGGGTGGGACTGGGCAAACTGGGCCTGTGCTGGGGAGCTGCTCTCTCCCAAAGGCTGCCCAGCCCTGGGGTCCTTCCTGAACCCCCACAGCCCCCACGGCAGGGACACTGTGGGTGAGGAACGAGGAGAGGGAGAACGGGGTTTGCATTGATTTTCCTCCTTTTACCTTTTCTTTTTTTTTAAGTGCTGAGATCTAATTTGGAGGCAGTGGAACTCGAGCTTCATGAGAAGTATGATTATTATAAACTGCCTGTGGAGGTGAGCCATGCTTATAAGACTGCACCTGCGGGGACCACTCAGTGTCACCTCTCCACACTGCATCCCACTGCCTGCGTTGGAAGCCTGAATATTGGTGTCTAATTGAAATGGATTTCCAGAACAGCAATAAGGAAACTATCTAAAAAAATTGAACATGCAGCAGTAAGCTTTATAAACCCCAAAAAGTGTGGATAAAATTGCCCGTGCTGGTGTGGTGCCGTGAGGGTTTGGGTTTGCACTGCTGGAGCTGCAGTGTTCAAGCATTCCCTCACCCTGAGCACACCCCTCTGGTAACAGAGAATGGTCTCTGAGTGCCAGGTGCACAGGGATCCCTTCCCACAGCTTCCTCTGGGCCACCAATGTTTAGCTGAGGGCTCTCGTGGTCTCTCTGTGAGGAGCACCCCTCCACCTCCTGTGAAAACCTCATTCCTTATATTTTGGATTTTCATCTTTGAACTCCCATCTGCTGGGGAGGGAGGGCAGTGAGGGCAGCTCCTGTCCTGATCACACCCACCATCATTTCACACTCTTCAGACTGAGCTCCCAGGACCCTGGGTTGTTTTCCTCTGTGCTCTCAGCTCAGTCCATCCCACAGTACCTTTTGAGACACCCACTGCACACCACCACAGTGTGCTTCCACCACGTCCACAGGAGCTCCACTCACTATTTTAATATTTTCTCTTCTCATTCACATCCCCTGAGCCCCTGATATCTCATTTGCCATTTGGCTTTGGACACACATTGTTCCAGGGCTCTGCAGCTTTCCAGACTGGTCACTTACATGCTGAGGAAGTTCTGGGGTTTTGGGCATTCATATTTATCAACATCAGCCTTCACTATCACTCATTCTTCTGCCTCAGCCAAATTTCTCAGAATTTTTTTTATCTTTTCAGAATTTAACTAATCTGTACCCCTGCCTCCTTTTCCTGGTCAGTAATTAATATATTAATGCCGTTAGATCGAGTGTGTAACCATGTAGCACACTGCTAGTGACCCTGTATGTTGACTGTCTTCCACTTCTGTTTCCTTCCTCTTAGTCCATCTTATTGATTCATAATGTTACTGTTATCTCTTACCCCCATTTTTATCTTGTTTCCTAAGAATTCCTGTGGGAAGACCTCATTAAAAGCCTTTTGAAAGTCTAAAAATATGTCAAGATATTCTCTTTTATCCGTTTATATATTGGTAGGTTCAAAGTATTCTAACAGATTAATGAGACATGATTTTCCACAGCAGAAACTGTGTTGATTGGATGTGATCTTCAAGGTATTTTATCATTCTATATTTAATAAATGTTTAAACCATTTTGCCAGATACCTGTGCGAAGCTGAATAGTGTCTAATATCCTGGATCACACTTAGAGCCTTTTAAAAATGTATAATATACAGATAAAACCCCTCTGCTTTTCTTCCAGGAAGGGAAAACAGTGCAAATATTGCAGCTGTATTCATGTTTTTCCTTAAATGCTGTGAATATCTCAATATGTGGCCTTTTATTTCCTCTCCAATCAGCTCTAGGATGAGACACAGTGGATTTGTGAATAAACTGTACATTTGTCTTCTCATCTATCCACGCACTGCAATCCCAGGTGGATTCCATACCTGCCCCTGCCCTGCTGGGTGGAGCACTGCTGGCAGCAGTGTGCATCCCCCAGGTGACCTTTCCTTGCCCACCAGACCGACTGATCGGGGTCCCCTCTGCAGAGCCACCATTTCACCTTTGTCACCTTCCAGTTCCTTGCTGTTCGTTCATTTTTCCAAGAGTTTTTATAAGAACTCTCTAACATCACCCCCATTATTATTTCACTCTACAAATTAGCTTGTCCAAGTTTGAAGATTGAAACTACAAACCAGTTTTTTCTTCTCTGTTGGAGAAGAGTTAATTTCTTTAGAATGAATACCCTCTTAATTGCAACCCGCTGCTCATTAGAAAACAAATTACTGGGAAATTGTTTGTCCTTTCAGTTGCTTACGTCTCTGCTTTACAAAAATGGGAACTTGTGACACGGCTCCCTGCAGGCCTGGCCCTCGCCAGCACAGGGACAGGTGGCACAGGGACAGGTGGCCCATCCTTCCCGCTCCGTGCTGGCAGAGGGGATCCCGGGGGGGCTCCTGTGCTGGTCCCTGTGGTGCCACACTGGGATGGGCCGTGGGCAGCAGCTGCACAGGACGCTGTGCTCCTGCTCCGGGCCAAGGGAGGAGCTGACAGAGTCCCAGGGCAACTTCTGAGCTGTGATAATTTTAAACGGAGATAATCCCAGAGAGCAGCTCCAGTGTGCCCTCCCAGCTCTGCCCGCCCCTTCCTGGCCCAGCCCTGCTGCCACCCTGCCGCCACCAGTGCTAATTACTGCGTTTGTCCCACCTCTGCTTTCAGCTACAGAAACAACCAAGAACTGGTAAACCAACCCAGCTCCATCTCCAGCCAGAGCACCTGGTGAAAACGAGGCATCAGAGGCCGCGTGTGTCGTGTGCCCCCGAGCTCAGGATACCCCAGTACTGTCCCCAAATTGTGACATAAATGGAATCCGAGACAGGGCCATTAAATGGGTAAGCAGGAGATTAAAAAAGAAAAAAGAATGGAAGTTCCCTGCAGTCTGATCACATCTCTTAGGGAAATTCCCGCACCAACCCAGCCGTGCAGCCGGCACAAATCGATGTGGCCCAGGGGATCAACATTTTACATATATATATAAAAAATTGTAAACATCTTTTATGTATGCAATGTAATAACTACACTCAACATCATGGGCTCTAAAAGCAAATGTTATGGGCAGTTGTATTGCAATAAAGTGGTTAAATGGGAAAGCTTTGAAGGGCTGATAATTTGTACTCTTTTCTTCACTGAACCAACTTATTCTTGTCTGAGGATGACAAATTCAAACACTCTTCTATAGGAAGAAATTTTCATTTATCAGGAATTTTCCCCACAGACTTTCCATATCCTGCACTTTTAAAGTTCAGAAAGAAGTTGGTTGCAGCCCTGTAATGGAAATGCGGTGTAGACATAGGTCAGGCAACAAAACATTCCCAGTTTGGGGGCCCAGAGCGTGCAACCACAGAGTACGGGGTCCATCAGGGACAGGAGTGGCAGGAGTGTCCATCCCAACTACTGACTAGCTGCACCCTGAGGCCTTCCCCAGCCTGGATTGGGGTATTCTTGTATTTCTCCAGCTAATTCACACACAGAAAGTAGGTGCTGCTACTAAAATGGTCCCTGAAACCATCGGACTTAACTCTGCATGGCTGTAAAACACTGTCTGCGAAAATATAAATGAATATTTAAAAAATTTATTAACCAATAAAATTAACAATCAAATATTATTTCTGACTCACAAATAAAGCCCGTGGTGCAGGTTTGCACCATGCCACACTAATTAAGCACTGCAGGAGAATTCCCCAGGGCTGTGTCACCGCTCCTTCCTGACCGAAAGTCAAAGCAAAGCTCTGGGCCTGCTGCACTAAATGGACAGTAAATAACACATTCTCTGCCTTTAATTATTGAAAAAGCACAGCAGTAACCCAGGTGATATAAAATATGTACCAAAATACTGTATGGGAATGCAGCACTGCTGCAGGGGGGGGTTGTTGCACTGGAGACACAAGTTCTCACTTTGTTTAAGGGGGCAGCAGCTCTGTCCTCGCTGTGTGTCCCTAAACCAGCAGCTCTGCCCAATCTTTCCTTGACTCTCAGCCTGTACACTGGGAAGTGACTGCTCAGCACCAAGTGGGCTTCATGTATAAAACCCCCAATTGTGATGAATTGGAAAGACAAGTTTCCCAATATTATAGACTTTAGAAATGTTTATTAACAATTTGATAATACTGTATGTGGAGGCTTCATGCTCCTCCAATGACTCCTTAGCTGGGAGCAGAATGATTTCACCCCGTTTGCTTTTAACTCCCTTGCATTTATCTTGCCTGAGTGTCTCCACTGGATATTGTTTACTCTTTGGATTAGTAAACTCAGAATTAATTCCACTGTTTATTGCTGAAAGTGGCAGTAAATCCAGCATCAGGGAGAGCCAGGAATCTGCTTAGCTGTGCTGCATGACCCTTTCACGGGCAATAAAAACACCTCCCAGCATGGAGGGATGGAGCAGTTGGAGGCAGACCCTATGTCATTAGGGTATGGGCATGTACAGGAGCCCATGTTTAGCCCTTCTTTTCAGAAGGAATTATAGATGCTGTAGGAATTTTGGTGTCTCTTGAGGGAAATTAACATAAAAGGACAAAGAAAGCTCTCCCTGCAAGCCAGCCTGTCCTGATATCCCAGCCTGTCCCGGTGTCCCAGTCCACAGAAGCGAGCAGCAGGGGCTAAACCAACCCTCAACACAACCTGGGGCTCTTTTTGCTCTGGAATCCTGGTGCTTCAGGCATGGAGGAGGCAGTGAGGGTTAAAGCACGGTGCCTGTCTGCTCCCCAGTTCCCTGCCTGGCTGTTTTTTTCCTGCTATTAAATCAGCAAAGAGGAATGTGGGGCCAGGAGCTGAGCGGGGGTGGTTGGAAAGGTTACCTAAGTGAACCACGCAATTTTTTTCCCTCAACTTTGTTCCATCTTAAGGTAAAAGGTTCATGCAGAGGGCTATAAATTCCTGTCACATTTTGTTGTAATCTCTCTATGGTTTTATTACTTAAAATGCTGCACTCTCGAGACGGGGAATTTTCCAGGGGTTTGAGGCTGACACGGAGCCACATTTATATTGTGCTGAAGCTCCTCTGGAGTCTCCTTGAGACATGTGGCCAGCAAGCCCGGCATGAAGGCCTTATCAGTCACTCCACCATGGAGTCAGCCCATGAATTATACGGGGAATGGAGGTGGCTCTGCGAGAGCGGGATTGCGGGCCGCCGGGTGACAATAAACATGTCCCGGGAATGTGTCCTCCATCACTCAAGTTCAGATAGCAGATCTGGACCTTAACTACAGCTCCCCATCTCTAAATCTCCCTGTGACCTGAGCGGGAGATGGAGGTGAGTCTCAAGGATATCTGTCTGCAGGGGACTCACAGGGAAGTTTATAACTGGCGTGCGCTGCAGACAACACCGCGCTCGGCGCCTCTCCCAGCACGGCTGCCAGCACTACCACACACGGCTCTGGCCATGACGTGGAGCCAGGGATACTGGGACAGAGTGGGGAACCCTTGCAAAACCTTCCAATGCTGGCAGAAGGTATGAAGCCTCATGGCTTCTCTGTCCATGAAAAGGCGAGTGGAACGCAGCAGGGGACGCATGGAGAGCACCGGCGCAGCTCCCTCTGCTGCAGCAGCACCTGCACAAGCGGCACAGGGCTCTTCTGCAGCACAAGGATATCCCAGAGGGAATTCTTCTCCATCCCGAGCTCCCTGTGCCAAGTCGGAGGACGAATCCCCTGCGGCATGCCAGCGCTCATCTCCGCACGAAAGCCAAGCAAGAGCATGAGCCATGGTGGCACCTGGCCCTTGGGCAGTGGCAGAGACCCAGTGGCTCCCACAGAGGCAAGAAATAAATCAATTAAGTCTGTTCCTAAATTAAAATAATAAGAAGAAAGAGTCTAAATGCAAAGTGTTAATGAAGTAATGAAGGAAAGCGGCATGCTCAGTGCCACAGCTAAATACAGCCATTAAAATCCATAACCTCTGTAAAATTTGTGTTAAAATTACAATTTAATTTTATAAAGATAATTTATTAGCTAATACCTCATTGCACATGTTAATAGCTTGTGCTTAAATAATAGTAATCTTGATTGCTCTGTGGTCATTAAACTTTTTTTTTACATACTGTTTAACTGACCGTTTTGTATGTGGTTTGAGGAGAAAAAAGTAATTATTGAAGTCTTAAGCACTGAGTTAATTTCTAATGAAAGGATAATTTTATTCCAATGATTTTACATTTAATTAACTAAAGCTACATGTAATGTGAAGTTCTAAGGCAGTGCTGATTCATTTGTGCACTGGACAAAAGGCAGTGGTGTGTGAGCTCCCGGCACCAGCAGGTACAGAGGATGAGCCAGGGGCACCAGCTCAGGAAGGAGGGGATGGAGCAACTCCACAAAGTGAGGCTGTGCTGAAATGGAGACTGGAGCTGAACTGGGAAGGCCTGTGGTTGTAATTTTGGGCTCTGTGAAGTGGATGTCATTCTCACCCTGAAGATTTCTGTGCTGTAGGAACTGTGAGACAAGAATGGGAGGAGGTGGAATGGCAAGCGGGATATTGCAGTTTGGAAAAAGCTGGAAAGCTGTAAAAACCAAAAAACTGATTATGGGAATGAATGAGGAAAGCCAGACAGAAAATCATGCTTTTGTCAGTCTGAAAGTATTTGGTTTGATATATTCACTACCTTTCAACTTTTGGTTCAGGTCTGTTTTTACACATAAAAGTTCTCCTTGATATAGACTGCCAGAAAATTCTCTAAGAGAAGCACTGAGCTGCAAATAGTCAAGATCAAACAGTGGCAGTTTTCACATCACTCCCACCCTGTTCACTGCAGGTTTGCTGCCCGCTCAGCTGCCCCCACGCCGCGGGGTGTGGGACGCGGCTGTGCCGCTCCCGCTGCGGCTCTCCGGGCCTGGCCGGGCCGGGCTGGGCCGCGCCACCGCTCCCCCGCGCCGGGCAGGTGCTTCCATGCTGCAGGGGAAACGCTTGTCAGGGTATTGATAAACAACAGATCTGTGTCAGTGCAGATGCCTTTTTAATGGCGTGTCCTGAGGTGCAGACATTAGGGTTATATCCTCCTGCCTCCCAGGCCTCTGCGCAGCCATCACTCCTCCTCAAGCAGAGCCAGGGCTGCCACCGACCCTGCTTCCCCGCCTTATTAATGCATCTCCCTCTCACTAATGCAGACAAGAAAAGACAAATCTGGAGCCCTGCATGTGCAGTAGGACCGCGGGGTGCTTGGGGGGCTGCGCAGGTCAAAATAAAAGTTCAGATTTTGTGTCCCCCTGACACCAGGGAACAGGAACCCAACATGTGCCTGCCCCAACACCACGGTTCCACCCAGCCTGGGCCACTCATCACGCATAGGACCAGCTCAGGCTCCTCTGCCCTGCAAAGCTCCCGATGTTCCCACCTCCTAAGAGGTCACCAGCCTGGGATTTGGGGATTTTCGGGATATTTCTAAAGTCCTCATTAGCCGAATGAGGGGCTACCTATGAGAAGCACCCAATCTGTCTTACAGGGCTGTTTAAGTTGCTGAGCTTGAAGTCCTTGTGACAGCAGGGAGAACCTTGTGTGGGCACAGCCCACAGCAGTCCCAGGACAGAGCTGGGCTTGTCTCTCCAGGGTCTCCCACCAATGCAGCTGCTCCTTGGGATCCTCCCCCAGCCAGGGTCCCCTTGCTCTCAGAGCATCCCGTCCTGCATTGCAGGACAATTCACTCTTAATGTGAGCCCTGATTATTTAATTATTTATAAAGGATGTTTTATCGTGGATTTCCAACTAATGTAAACAGATGTTGCCAGACCAAGGTGGCCCTTTTTGCTGGATCCTGGTGGAGCTGGATGGCGAAGCAGCTCAGTGCTACTGGCAGGGCACATCTCCCCTGGCCACAGAACCCTCTGCTTGCCATCAGCTGGCCTCAGAGCTCCTTTTCTGCCACACTCACTGCTTGACTTTGACTCTGCATGATGTGACTGAGGCCAGCTTGATCCCGGGGGTGAGGCCTGCCTGGGTTTGCCCACCTCACAACCATGTTGGTGCCCGAGTAAGCTCCTGACCAGCACCTCTGCCATTCTCACCTGCTGGGGCACAGGTACTGGTTTTGTTTCCCTCTTCCTGAACAGTTGCTGCTCTTCCAGTTGCTGCAGCTCCCAAAGGAGGGTGGGGATTTGTGCTGGACCATGCACAGAAGGGAGCCCCAACAACTGAGTCTATTTTGCATGTCCTGGTACATCAGATCTCAAATCGTTTATTCACAAAGAAGCACTCAGGTTTGGAGCACTTGCACCCTCATCAGTGAGAAATAAACCCACACAGCCCAACTCACTAATCCCAATGGGACAGCAGGGCTCAAGCTTAAAATATTCCTGATTTAGCTCACAATACACATTTTTCAAAAGTATATTAGATATAAGAATATTAGCCCCAGGAATCACAGGGACATCACGGTGCACTGACTCCACAAAAGAGTGTGATTCTTTAAGAAAAATCTCTCTTAGCCACGGTTTGCGGGATTTAATATTATGCCCATTAGCAGAACCAAGCACCACCCTTGAAGCACACATGCAAATAGCAGGGGAGAACGGAGGAAGACAATAAAACTGGAAGCAGCCTTTGGAAGCACAAATAAATAATTGGATTGCAATGTGGAAGTGTTTTCCGGTTTGATGGGCACTTCCTTTCACTGAAAATAAACCAGGCTGAATGGCTCAGTGGGTCCCGCACACCTCTGAATGGGCCCAGCAAGCTTGTACTCTTGGTAACACTGGGTATCATGGAGGTACATAAAAACATAGTTTATTGTTAAATTAAGTGTCCTGCTCTTGAAAACAACCCTTAAATTTAACATTCCAAGGCTGCTGCTGTTTATTTGCACTCTCGGAGCACTCTCGGTGCTGTCCACTCAACTACTCAAGAAATACATTGTAATAAAAATAAATGGACAGTTTGGGTTTCTCTAAAATTAAAAGTGGATATACAGCAGCCTTGCACTCATGCCTTGTACTGAGGTAACCTGTGATAAAGTCACATTGTGTCAGAGATGGCAAATTATGCCTGCTAATTACTTACCGGAATTTCAGATTTGTCCTTACCATAATTAAAAAGGTGTCACTTTATTAGAATAGGGCTGGAATGATGGGGCTTGGAGCAGTGGAGGAGATTTCTGGTTAGAGATAATTACCAGTGATGTATTCCTTTCTCTCACTGCCGTTTTTGCTGCATTCCCCCCATTACTGTGTAATGGATGTCTGGCACGGCTGCTGCGGCGCCGGCGCGGGGAGAGCCCGGCCAAAGGGGCTTCCACGGCCTGCCCGGGCCCTGCTGGCACAGGGCTGGCCCGGTGCCGTGTGTGTGCTCAGTTACCCTTCATGTTACTGGGGCTCCCAGTGCTGTGTGTGCCCAGTTACCCCTCATGTTACTGGGGCTCCCTGTGCTGTGTGTGCCCAGTTACCCCTCACGTTACTGGGGCTTCCAGTGCTGTGTGTGCCCAGTTACCCCTCACGTTACTGGGGCTCCCAGTGCTGTGTGTGCTCAGTTACCCCTCACGTTACTGGGGCTCCCAGTGCTGTGTGTGCTCAGTTACCCCTCACGTTACTGGGGCTCCCACTGCTGTGTGTGCCCAGTTACCCCTCATGTTACTGGGGCTCCTAGTGCTGTGTGTGCTCAGTTACCCCTCACGTTACTGGGGCTCCCACTGCTGTGTGTGCTCAGTTACCCCTCACGTTACTGGGGCTCCCTGTGCTGTGTGTGCTCAGTTACCCCTCACGTTACTGGGGCTCCATCTGCGGACACAGTGACTGTGAGAACGAGCCAGGCTCAGTCCTGTCTAGGATTGCCCTCTCTGCCCACGGGGTCATTCCGGAATTTCCCTGGCAAGTTGGCAGGCGCAGCTCTGCAGTGCCAGCTGAGCCCCAAGGGACAGGGCCCTGCACCCTCAGACCCCGGCTCCATCGCTGGCAAGCACAGTGGGGACACACACCTGCCCCATGTCTGAGGAGGGGCTGGGCTGCCCCGCACCCTCCACAGCCCCCTGTGCCCGTCCCAAGAGGGGCCCGCTCAGACAGAAGTGCCATTTATATGCATTGCAATATCTTTCTGTTGGCAGAAGAGACTTGAACCTGTCGAGGGCAAACTAGAGTCTCTCCCAGGGCCTGGCAAAGGAAAATAGCAGCATTTAACTGCGATGAAAGTCACAGCGTAAGCAGGGACGCAGGGAGAATAATTGCATGGCTGGAGCGCCTGGCTCCATGTTATCATTACACATTGGATTCCTGGTCTGTAAGTACAGGGATGGCGTGAACCCCCACAGAAGATGAAGGTTATAAAAGAGGCATTACTGGGAAAGGTCAGCAGGCTATTCAAACACGGAGCAGTTGCAATCCGCAGATTCAATACCAAAAGCTATTTGCAGGGCTTGGAGAGGCAGCAGGAGTGGGAGAGGCAGACACTCGCCCGCTTGCTAGAGGAACGGGGAGGTTCCTTGTGTAGCAAACCCGTAAGCAGACAGGCAGGAATCAACCCCTTTTCAGCCCTGCTCACCTGTGGATTTCACCAGCAGTGCCCTTTGCCACAGGGGTGCTGGCAGTGCCACTTTGCTGCCACCACCACAGCAAACTCTTCAGCCATGCCTGGAAATAACCGGGTGGAGCACAAGGGTCGGGACAGCTCTTCTGTCTTGATACCACCGAGCTGTGGCTGCAGACTGTCATCAATCCAATCTCCAATCCAACACATCTGGACAGTTAAAACATCTTTTCCTTTCAGGAGAGACCTCCCTAGGCTGGGCGCAGCACTGCAGCCACACGCTCCACGGCTGGGGTACCACAACACAACAGCTCCCGTGGCTGATGGAGAGCCCCATCAGGCTCCACATTTTTATAAAAGATGGTTTGGTTAGCTCATGAGGCACCATCGTTATTGCCAAAGGGTTTTGCTCCCCAAGCCTATGCTGAATATTGTATTACTTTGCCATGCTCAGAAACTAAAATTACAACAATTTAATTTTGAATATAGTGGTATTATTACCATTTGTATTTGTCATTTCATAAGACTTTTCATTTCAACTGCTTTGCTTTCCTGTCAAGAGGAAAAACCTTCAATCTATCGGCTTTTACCAGAGAGGGAACTGTGCTGGAGTGTAATGCAGTATTGTATATTTCTTCTCTAATGCTCTTTTGAACAAAATCATCTATTTCATCAACAGTATATCAGCGGTGACCAAAGACCATTAAATAATGCATCTCACTCTGGAGCAGTGGAGCAGGGAAAGGGCTCTGACCTGTTTTAAACCTTATTACTTTCTTGCATTATGCCCCTCACTGCAATCTTTTTGTTTAAGTGATTTCAGCTGAGGCGTTGCTTCCTGCCTTAAAACACACGGTGGACATGTTATTGCTGAGCTGGTTGGACTCAGCCTCAGCATTTCCTGTCCTACACCAAAATCAGCCTCTGCATATGAATCTTCGTTAACCTTGCCACATACACCCCGACATGTGTGTGCATCAGGGGCTGCTGTGAATAACATCCCTCTTGATTTTGCATCTCAGGGGCGGACGCTGCATTTCACTTGGACTTGTGGCTTCACCTCCCAGCAAATGTTTGGTGCTTGCAATTAGCAATCCCAGGCAGGGAAATTAATCCAGAGTGAAATAGTCTAAGAAAAGAAGATGCAGTGGGGGACTGGTGCTGCAGAGTGGGATGGAAGGTTTGAGGAGTGGTGTTCCTGTGAGCCCTGTGCTGGCTGTGCCGGGGGGGCCGCGGTGGCACCAGCAGCCTCTGCCCGTGAGGAGGCCACGACCAACATGGGCAGCACATCGTGTTCCACATTGTCCCCAGTGAGCCCTGCCCCACACACGCTGTGCCCCGGGGGCAGAGCGACCAGGGCTGCAGAGTGTGGCTGTCCCCACGCTGTCCCCACAGTGTCCCCACACT
>VZRZ01000245.1:79285-91038 GCA_013398175.1 Climacteris rufus | reverse complement strand
ACTGTCCCCACGTTGTCCCCACACTGTCCCCACGCTGTCCCCACGCTGTCCCCACGCTGTCCCCGCGCTGTCCCCACACTGTCCCCACGCTGTCCCCGCACTGTCCCCACGCTGTCTCCACCCAGCTTTGCACAGGGTGTGTGGCCGAGCAGGGGGCTCAGCCCAGCCCGTGGTGCCCAGCACCCTCTGCCCCTGCCTCGGTGGGACGGGAGGTGGCACAGGGACAGCTGCCCTGGGGAGGGGGACGGGGACAGCCACGCTGGGGCACACGGCTGGACCTGGGTGGGCTCGGCCTCACCCGGGGTGCAGCTTTGCCTCCCCCAGTCCTTGTGAAGCACAATCCCCCACCAGCCTTCGAGGAGAAAGCCTGAGAGACTTACAATTACATTTTCTCACTAGTCTAATGAGGTGAGAGACAGACAGAGGAGAGAGTTCCCTGGGCTAATTTTCCAGCCAGCAGCCACTGCATTCCTCCTGTACTGCAAGAAGCAGAGGGAGAAATGACTCTTCCAGATTAGAGACTCTTGCTGAAGGCATTCCAGAGCTTATTCCTTTAGGATACTACGCAAAAAAATCATTGATGACAAAAAAATCAGATGACAAATCATTTTAGTGCATTCAGCTGGAATGAAGTAACCCAGGAACAGAACCGTGTGGAGCTGGGGGTGCCCTGGTCGGGAGGGAGCACCTGGGGAGAGCAGGGAGCAGAGCCCAGCCTGAATCACTGCACTGCGCTCTGCTCGAGCCCGAGGGGGAGCAGGTCACCTGCACAGAGGGAGGAATTAGCTGTGAGAGGGAAGGAGCATTGCATTTGCCTCCCCTGATAGTGACCAATTTGTTATCATGTAAATGTTGGCAATGGAACAGTCACTGCCTGGGAGGAGCAGCACTGGGCTGCAGAGGGCAGGTGCTGGAAGAAGAGGGCTCTGCTTTTCTCCCAGGCATGTTGGGCCCCCTCAGACTGGAGAAACTCTGAGAAATCCCTCCTCATACCCACAGGGAACATGGAGGGAGTGTTCCTTTCTTGGTTCCTGCTCTCTCTTGTCTTTGCACTGGATTAATGAGTGCTCAACATCTGACTCTTCGGAGGTTCTCTGACGACTTTGGTTGAGCCCAATGCTGTTGAGTGCATCCCTGGTCTCAGCAGACCAAATACACTTCCAGCATGCCTGCACAGACCTGAGGAACCTGCACTTCCTAATCAGAGTCTAAGTCAGGAGGAAAAGTCAATAAAATCCCTCTTTCATCATGACCACGTGCAGTGTGTTCACACACACATGCAGGTGCATGGGTAAGGAATGCTTCCTCAACCAGTCCCTGAATGAGACTGGAACATCCCCATGTGACTGACAAATCCAGCCAGTCTGACCCATCCCTAGCCATCCTCTAAAGTGTTTGGAGCTTGTAGTAGGTCCTGGAATTTGTTTCAGACTGAGATAATGTCTTGGTTAAAAGGGTGTGTGCAGGAGTCACCCTTCTTTCATTTTCAAAAGGAGTTCTTTCCGAAAGCACCCTGCTGCTCTGCTCATGCAAACTAGGAAGAGATCTGTCAAATATCAAATACGAATTTTGCTGCTGAAGCTCTTGGAAAATTGACAGGTAGCATGCAAGCAAACATTAAATCAATAACAGCAAATTTCCCCTGGGAAACTTGTAGTGTTTTCTCATCAAAATCTTTAAATCCTTAAAGAACCCATAAAAGGTTTACGGACTTGGTGCTGGTTAATCTGGTTAGCTGTGCATGGCTCAGCGCGGCCGGCGTGGAGCCGGTGCTGATCGCCCAGCGGTGTGTGCAATATCCAGCGCCCGGCGCTGATGGATTGGAGCTTTGTTAGTCACTGTGGCTCCTTGGTAAATTCATTTGGAGTCCTCCGGGGTTTTAAATCTCTCATTTGGCCAACAACGAGGTCTGAAAAGATTGCAGTTCATTTCGACCCACAGTGGATGGAAGGCTCATTTACTGGCTGCAGGCAACTCAATCAGGCCGGCCGCTGATGAGTGAGTGACTTGTTCAGACCGCTAGTCAATATGTGTCTGCTGTGATAGAATGTCAGCATCTGCTGCCTGCTCCTGTCTCCCACTGCTCTGGCTTTTTTCATTTGGGCTGATCAATGTTATTAAAAACACCTAGGAGTTCCTTAACTGCTCTGCCACTTGAGGCTTTTCTTTCTTCCTTTTTTTTAAATACAACTTTGTATTATCTGCAAACACGTGCAGATGATGTACACGGATTGATTTCTCACACAAGTGTGTGGGACGGGGTGTGTGCGTACACTTGGGCACGTAACTTGTGCACAGGAGTTGGCTTTGCAGTTACATCACCTTGGTTTGAGATTTTTGTGTGTTGCCCTGAAGTAGCTCAGACTTAGAGCCTATTGCAAACATCTGCTAATTATTATTTGTGAATAAATCTTCAAATGTAAGCATGCAAAAAATAATTCACCTTCTCTAAAATTGAAGCCAGAATGCCCAAGTGGAATCAGTGACACCCTGTGGAGACTCACACATTAAAAATCAGATTGCTGCTGCAAATAAAGGGGAGATAGGTAAATAAACAGAGGGTTAGAATCGTGACAGGTCTGAAACACACACATCATTTGCTTGCCCAGCAAGCTGTTTCTTGGGGACTTGTGACACTCCATGGCAGAGGTGGGTCAGCCACCAATTACATAAAAGAATGGAAACAGATACACTGCTAAAGGTTTTAATCTGTGCAAAATGTGTACGATCCTGCAGGGACTGCACTGTCCTGAGGTGGTGAAGGAAGGGGAATGCTGTGTTTTCTGGGCAAAACCAAGGATTCACATCACCCAGAAGAGACGACAGAGATTTTTTGCCAGATGACTGTAAAGGCTGTGAAGGATACTAACTCCTGCTGCAAGCATCCATGTTTGCCCCATCAATGGATGTTCCTCCTGCATCCTTCACAGACAGAAGTTTGTCTAAACGTTGACCATCCCTGTGCTGGCCAGCCTGCTCTGGGGAGTGTTTGCCGCAGGATCTGGTGCTCAGAAGCGTGACCTGAGCTAACCTTCACTTCTACTGTCCCATCTCTGCAGGCTGCAGCTCTGCCTGGCTTCCCCAGGCCTCTCGGTGCCTGCATCACACAAAGGAGGGCAAGGTGATCTGCTGTGACCTGAGGACATGCTTCAAAATCCATCCATGCTTCTGTCCCTACCCCCTTCCTCTGCAATATGGCATCCAAAATAGATACCAAGAAATGACCTGCCAGGAAAAAAATGGAAGCCTGTAATTATGTTATTGAAAACCTGTTCCATACTGTATTATTTAAGGTTATTTTATTATGATGTTGAGATGAGTTTCTTAAAGAAGAAACTCTGGGTTTATTGCACTCCTCGCAGAGAGGAGCCCTGGGTGATTTGATAGCCTATTTGAACAAGAGGGATGCTTTACGAGCCCCTATAAAAACTGATGACCCCACTCACATTTGTATTTAATGAAATAAGGAGGAGCTTTCGTTATGTTTTCAATAACCTTCACTGCTCTTTCAAACCTGCTTCAAATAAAAGCCAGAATCTGCATGTTTCTGTGCCAAAACCCGGCTGTCTGTAAGGAGGCACTGGAGGTCCAGCCTGGCTGGTGAGCAGTCCCACAGTCCCTGTGTCCCTGCAGTGCCACCACCAGGGCCATGTCCTGCCAGTGCTGGGATGGGTGAGAGGTGCTGTCCCACTGGAGGAGGGTGGCTGGGAGGAGGGTCGGGCTGAGAGGGGGCTCCAGAACTCATCTGCCTCAGCCTCCCAGGCACCAGCACACTTTTTATTTCTAAGTATCTTCCCACACACAAAATCAAGCCTTTTCATGACACAATTTTGGTCTGTCATAAAACATTAAATCTTTCTGAAAAGTTCCCGTGCTTGGATCCTCCTCATTACATTAAATAATTGCTGCTGTTGGAGGGAGCAGAGGCTGCACCTGCAGCTGGTAGCACTGCCTGTCCCTGCCTCTCCCGGTAGGAGATCAGCCCAGCTCCTGGCCAAGGGGGACAGGCAGGTCCTTGGGAGAGTCTTGGGTGGTGATCTCTTCCCCATCTGGCAGCCTTCTGATCTAAAGGTTTAGATGGAGATGACCATTTCCTGTCCTCAGCGCCCGAGGAGCCAGCGGTGCCCGCGCTGAGTGCGCAGGGGACACGGCTCCGTGTACGGCACAGCAGCTCTTGTCTCACGCTCTGCTAAAAAGGGAGGCCTCATGAACTGCAGTCGATGGGGCTTTCTCCGTGGAGCTGCCCGGATTCAGACTGCTCCCTGCAGCCAGTGCACAGCGAGGTTAATTTGGGCGCTGTGTTGGGCGTCCCTGGGTGGCCACCCCGGCTGAGGGAGCTCTTCTCCCCCAGAGCCCTGAGATGAGGAGGGGGAACCTGGCAGCGTTTATTAAAGCACATCCAAGCCCTCCAAGTTGCATTTGCATTCACAGTTTGATGTAGATGCCACATCAGCAGCTGCCTGTGAATAAGCTGGAGCAGGGTTATAGCATCCTGGTGCTGCAGTGATTCAGTGTGATGCCTCCGCAAGCTGTTCCGTAATGGGCTGCAAGGCTGATTTTTACGATCATTGGAACGTAAAGGGTCACACTCTTAATCTCCTAATACTGTGTTTTTAACAACATTTACACTTTAACATATTGAAAAATCTCATCTCTTTCTGCCACCCAGCATGACAGCACAATTCAAAGCGATCAGTGCAGCAGTATATTTCAGTATTTTAAACATAAATCAACCTGGCTGCAATATTTTTTTCGCTTCCAGTACTTCTGAAAACCTGGGATTTTCTAACTTTAATGTTTCTTCTTTGAACCTTTGTATTCAGTGGAGTCTCCCATCTGAATAATTCAGCATCATCAAAGAGAGCACAGAATGGATGCCACAGTCCAGAATGCAGCACAGACATGGTGCTTTGTGGCCCATTCCAATGGGAAACCAGTACCCAAGGAACACAAAAAGTTTGGGAATTATCTGCAGGTATGGAAAGAATTAAATTCTGCATCACCCTGCAAAGCTAAGTGACTGGCAATAGGAATGTATCAGGAATAAAGAGCATTTTTGTTTTCATGAAAACTTTGGGATTAAAGGGGAGTTGGGTTTTTTTTCAGAATTTACAAATCTGCCACAAATTATTCATTCCAGGAGCCAGTACTCCGTGCAGGAGTGGCCTCTCCTCCCAGAATAAATGAATTCAGTTCTTCTCTGGGATGTGGAGAGGCAAAAAAAAAAAAAAAAAAAAGAGGGAGGAGACTCTTGGGGCTTCCTCATTAGCAAAGGCTTCCCCCATGGTGTCACTCTTTGCTCTTTTTCTGTGCCCCTTTTCCTTCCACCCGTGAGCTTTGAGGTGGGGCTCTGCCCCTCCCCGCAGCTGCTGCTCCGCATGGGCACATCCCGGACTCCTGTCTGACTTTTCATTTAATTAGAAGCTCCTTATCCAGTTTTGCTGTATGCTGGCCTAGATTTCTCTCTGCTCCCACGTGAGAAAGGAGCTGGGCATATGGGCTGAACCACAATGATTTGATTCATGGGCTGAAATCGTCATTGAACAAGTGTCACAACACGGCATTAGATTAAGAACTAAAGTGATGGGCTATGGTGAGTCTGTTCATTAGTATTAATAGAGCTTAATTAGGCACAAGCATGGTGTTGCAGGGAAATGTGAAGTTGGCTGCAGTTTCCATGGTGGGAAAAAAAAGGTGTTATTCATTAAAGGTGAAAGAGACCCATAAGCCTTGTGCCTGCCTCTGAACCCCAGCACAATCTGGGCTTGGGATGGAGCCTTACTGCCCCAGGAATGCAAGGGAGTTAAGGACTTGGTCGCATTAAGAAGCCAGAATTGAGGAATGGAAAGTCCAGACTGAAAATGAGATCTGGGGAAAGTCCTGACCTTCATACAGGAGACTGTCTCAGGGGCAGAGTCATTCAGTTCTGACCCACCCTAATGGAGGAGATGAAATGTCAGATCAGCTCTTCCAGTCCCCAGGGAGGGCTGTCAGGAAGGAATAGAGCTCTGAGATCCAAATGCAGGAGAGAGACAAAGGGACAGGGACAGTCGGTGCCAGCAGGAGCCAGTCCCCACATGGCACTGCACCAGGTGGCTCTGCCAGGGCTGGGGCTACTTTGCAACCAGGGTGAATATCCATGGATGCACTCAATGCTTTTGTAATTATCTCAGTTGTTTCTTTATCTCCAGTACCCTCCCTCTTGCACCAGTTTGCCTCCATTCGTGCTGCTCTTTGCTTTATGGTTCTTAGGCCATTTTACATTTCTCCCCATTTGGCAGCATTAAATTTTATTTACCATATGTCCCTTCTGCTACAAAGATGATAAAATCCTTTGGATTTTTGTTGTGCTGTTGCAAGCTCATTCAGCACTCACCTCAATTTAGTGTTCTCGGCAAGTGGAGCTGATTTGTTGCTGGTTTTCACAGAGGTCCAGGCTGGGACACTGCCAGGTTGTGCTGCAAACCCGCACTCTACCACTGCTTCTTTCCCTGTGTCAGTTCCCATCCCCTCAGGAGGTCTCCACCACCTCTCTGGTGGGACAGAGCATCATATGCACCTCTGGAAAAAGGGCCAAGAGAACTGCCAAGAAAATCCTTTGTACGTGTTTATTTCCCCTTTTTTGTTTATATTCTGTTGAAAAGGTTATTGACTGTTCCAGTCAATGCTGTTCTACCTGGGGTTAACATGTGTTTCAAGCAGCCCATGATGGCAGAAAAGTGGAGACACAACCCAGGAGTAATACCCATGGCCAGATGGACTTTGCCCTTGCTCTGCTCTGGCTGTGGCAGGGTGGGCTGCCAAGGAGGCACTGTCCGGCCCTGTGGAGCCCAGGCCCAGCTGGGAGGAGGAGAAATGCACCTTTGGATGCCACGAGAGAACTTGTGGCAGCCCAGGGCAGGGAGCTGGAGCTCTGGCACCCTGCCTTCGGCCCCCACAGCCAGAGGCAGCTGCACTGGCGGCTCCCTGGCCAAGGCACTTCTTGCCCAATCCTCACCAAAGCTCTGCTTCCCTCCGATTCTGCATAAACTAAAATGCACCAGACCATTTAACACTCACGAATGAATGAAACACAAAATGCTGCTACACTGGACTTTGCTGCTGCATTCAAATCTAGCTGGAAACAGTGGCTTAAAATTGTTTCCACCTTCAACCACATCAGGAGGTGATTTGGAGATCCTCAGTGGAATCCTAATATTTCTAGGAGTCTTTTAATTTTAAGTGAGTGAAGAGGCAGAGTTTGAGGCACAGCTAGCTCTGCTTTTAACAAAACAGTAATCTCTCACGTTCATAACATCTTTTGATTTAAAGGGGCTCAAACTGAGGCCTTCATCTTTCTGAGAGCATGGCCCAGCCAGAGCTGGGAGCCTTGGCCGAGGCGTGCTGGAATCAGAAGGGCTCTGCACAGAGCAGTGACCCCGTTTGCACGATTGTCCTGCGGGGTGCGGGCTGAGCTACCACATCCCAGGCACCTTGCACTGACATTTTCTTCCCAAGGCTGGCCGGCTTTGCAAACACTGCCATGGAAGTGCCGTCGCTGCTGGATGAGGACACCAGAAATTGAAGCTTTGAGCCATCGCTGCGCCCCTCGGGGCCCCGGCCCCTCTCGCTGCGGGCGCTCCCTTCGCAGCGCCTGAGTGCTCTGTGCAGCATCCCTCCCGCCAGGCAGCATCCCTCCGGCCGGGCAGCATCCCTCCGGCCGGGCAGCATCCCTCCAGCCGGGCAGCATCCCTCCGGCCGGGCAGCATCCCTCCAGCCGGGCAGCATCCCTCCGGCCGGGCAGCATCCTTCCCGCCGGGCAGCATCCCTCCGGCCAGGCAGCATCCCTCTGGCCGGGCAGCATCCCTCCCACCGTGCCCCCGGCCCAGCACAGCCCTGTCGGGCTCCGGGAAGTGGTGCCAAGGACAGCCGGGCTGGTTCGGGCACCTCCACCCGCTTGGGGCAGAGCAGGGACCTAAGTGGCGGCCGGGGGTGCCCCTGCCATCACCCCCAGGGCACTCCTGCTGCCCCAGCCCTGCCAGCCCCCGCTGCCCATCTGTGCAGAACCAGACTTGAAGAGAGCTCAAATTAAAGGTAAGTAATTTCCTTTTTTCCTACCTTGAAATTCCTATTGATTTCCTACCTAAATAGAAATTCCTATTGATTTTGTGTCTGTTCATATTAGTATGTTACCTTGTCACCTTTTGTTTGCAATATTATGTTGTTTTACGCGTTGGTGTGGTTGGGATGTTCGGTGGAGCTGTGGCCCTGCCAGTGCCCCCCAGAGCCGGTGCCCCCGGCCCCAGGCTGGGCAGGGCAGGGCCCCTGGTGCCCTCGGGGGGCAGAGGGGTCCCGGGGAGCAGAGCCCCCCGTGCCTGTGCCGGCAGCGGCTCTGGGCCCTCCCATCACAGCCGTGTCACAGCCGAGCTGGCGTGAGGCTGCTCCGCACGGGTTATTTTTGTAACGTGTGCTTGTGAAAGCTGCTGGCTGTTTAGAAATCCTGCAGCTGAGATGTTGTTGTGGTCCTCACATCTCTGCTGGTCAGACAAGTATCTTCCCCCTGTCCCCGGCGTCCTCTATTCCTCACACCTCACTGAACAGGCACCGCCACGCCGAGACCTCTGACCGAGTTGTCAAGGTGACGGGTGCTGTTATCCCAAAGTACTTATTTCACATACATGGTATTTTGTCCCTTGCTTTTATTGAAACACAGAGAAGAGACCAATTATCTTCCTAATGGTTTGCACAGCTTCTTTCTTCTCTTAAATGGGAGTTAATGATAAATGGTTTGGGCAGGGGGTCGTTCTTGCACAGGAAGCTCTTCGGTGTCCTCTGCTTACCAGGTGTCCAGGGACACAGGGCAACTCCTCTCGCCTGTTCTCCTTGCACAGGCATTGCCACCGATTTTCTCCTCCTTGCTTAACCCCTGCAAAATGAACACACCTTCCTAAATGCCCAGGTGCTGGAGCATCTCCATGCCGCAGGCAGGAGGATTTAGGGGTGCCAGGGCATGTAGGTTTCCCTGGGGGCTCGGCATGGGAAGGGAGGGCTGTGGGCAGCACCTGGGGGATGCCAGCATGGGCCAGGGGCCTTGGCTTCTCCCTGGCCACACGATGCTGGGCCCTGGCCCACACGGCCGCCTGACAGCCCTGCTGGGCCTGGGTCACACAGCTTGTCCCACGTCTCCCTCCCATGAAGAGGCACATTAAAATCCTGATTTAATGCCTGTTTAAAGCCAAATAATGAAGAAGAGGCTCTTTTCTGCTGCAGCATGGCTCTGCCTGAGCTGCACCAGGGGAGCAGTCGAAGCGGCAGCTCTCACATGCAAGCACAGTTAGAGGCTGGGGGTCCAAGCGAAGCCAATTCAATCGGTTTCCTTCTGTCAAGCACAGACCCCCACGGCATACAGAAAGAACCTCTTGCCACCCAGACTGGAGGTACATCCCCCAGATTCCTGCTCTGGGAGCACCTGGAGCTCAGAGTGTGCGCAGGGACGGGGCTGAGCGGCGGCTCCCACGCGTGGTTCCTGACGTGCTGCCCCTTGGGGCATTGGTGACGCGTGTGCTGTAAGCCAGAGGGCTCCTCTTGCATGCAAGCCTGCACTACTCTGTCAGGAACAGAGGTTTCACTGGCACCTGATAAACTACATAAAACAGATAAATACTGGGAAGATGCTGTGTGTGAACACAATTGGTCTTGGCAGTGATGCCATCCCCGTGTAACAGCCTGGCAGGTACCTGCAGCTTTGTTTTTTGCAGAGTGAAGGCAAGTTGAGCTGAAGAGCTCTGGATTCGAGTTATGCAAGGCAGGGAATTGTGCATCTCCATATCACATTCCAAGAGGAACATGCAGTTTCACCACTACAAATGCATGAAAGTGGGGACACTTTAACTCAGGCATGGTTTGGCTTGGGAAGAGGCTAGAATTATTTGTCCATTCAACAACATGATTGAAGTGAACTCCAGATGGTGGAGACCCAGTTCTGCATGCATGTTGGAGAGACTGGGTGACCCCAGAGTCTGCGCAGGAGCTTGGGCACACATCCACAACAGATGCCCTCTCCGAGTGCTGTGGTATCTGTATTTTCATCCTATCCCATTCTGGGACATCACAGAAAAACCCACCTGCAGAGTGTTTATCTTGTTTTCTTGTGAGTAAAGATGCGGCCTTTAACTTCCTGTGGCTGTAGTGCTTTGGTTAATGCCTGGGTAACAAAGGGAGGGGATGGGGGCATGGTGGTGTTAATGGGAGAACAGCTCATTTATAGTTCCAGCATGCTTTATGACATCAAAAGAGCATTGAGAGAATGCTTGGGATAATGTTAATTAGGGCTCAGAAATAAATGCTTTGCTTCCTCATTAATTGTTATCTCTTTGTTGTGCTCATTAGAAAGTGATTCCTAGCAAGGAGCTACTAAAGGTTGTGCAGCTGAAAGGGGATGTGCTACTTGGGTGGAAGACACTGGGCAGCCCCACCCAAATCTGGCTGTCAGGGGTGAGGTGGTGGGGGACACCTGGCACCCAGGGTGCTGCGGGGAGAGGCGCTGGCATGAGGGATGCTCTGGAGAGCAAGAACCCCTGCCCCTACCCCCATTAAGCAGCCTTGCAAGGAGCATCTCTCTTCCCTGTAAAGTTTTCTTGTCTCAGCCATTTCTGTAGATTATGTGAAAATACACTTTGGAAAATTGAATCATAAAAATGTGGTGTAAATCCTTTTAAAAAGAGATCAAAGACCAAAATGCTAATAAGGCTGGGATGGGAATCAAATCCAGGCGCTTTGGTAAAATAGAATAAAAATAAAGGAGGCCTACAAAGAGAATAACAAATTAAAAACAAGTTTAAAAAGAGCAATGGAGAAAAGAGATTCAAAACAACCAAAGAAGAAAACCCTTAAAGCGAAGGCTTTCATGTGCCCAGCACAGGCACAACCCCCGATGCCACTCTCAGGGGCCCTTCATACACACCAAACCCCAAAACCCAAACCCCAAAACCCAAACCCCACACACCAAACCCCACACACCAAACCCCGACCAGCCGGGGGCTCGACTCCCCAGCACCCAGCCCTGCCCAGGAGCGCTGCACCCCCAGCTGCAGCAGCACCCAGCCCAGGACTCCTTGTCAGGGTCAGAGCCTTGAAGTTTCCTGTTTCCCACCACACTGCTGGGACCTGTTGCCAACCAAACCACCTCAGTGAGAAAACTTTGCAATGGTGATTTCATCGCTCTGTGCCTTTCCCTGGGTTCTTCCAAGTTTGTCCATAGATGAGGACCAGGCAGGGCACTTGGAGAACAACTGCACAGGAAGACCAGTTGATGTGCTCTTCTCAAATCCATAGATCACTTCCTTTGGGGAGCTGATTCAACCTGGCATTAGGAAAGTGCTTTCACAGCACCGACTCCCTCCCAGCAGCAGGCAGGCTGGCACGGCCCCTGCACGCTGTGCTCCCTGCAACACTCACACCCAGTTCTGGAGGAAATTCCGTGGTTTGCCTGGGAGAGCAGCAGCTCCTCATGCCGAGATGGAGTCACTGTCTGCAGGGAACCCCCAGGGCACACGGCCATTGCTGTCCCTGAGAAACCTGTGCGGTGCCCGGTGAGGCAGTGATGCCGAGTCCCAGAGGAGTGCTCAGTGGTGTGGGACCACATCAGCACAGACCACGTTAGAATCAGTGGGTTAGCAGAACCTCATTAAGCTCCTTGCTTCAAGCCAATTATCATCCCTCCCCTTGTGTCCAGGGAGAAAAAGCTGGGGGAAACACACTCAGTAAATAGTGGG
>VZRZ01000245.1:61200-76449 GCA_013398175.1 Climacteris rufus | reverse complement strand
GGAAAGGCCACGGGATTGGGAATGGCCACGGGATGGGAAAGGCCACGGGATTGGGAACGGCCACGGGATGGGAACGGCCATGGGCTGGGAACGGCCCTGGGACTGGTGGCGGTGGGTGCAGGAGGCCAGGTGCAGGGTTAGCGGCTGTGGGGTGGGAAGGGCTGGCGTGGCTTGGTGGCAGTGCCATGGAAAGGGCCGGGACAGGTTGGTGACCGCGGGGTGGGAGCAGCAGGCGTGGGTGGCTGAGCAGCTGTCTCTGGAGTGCCCTGGCCATGCTGTGGCCACACAAGTGGGTCGCCGATGGCTTGACCCCGGCGCAGTGTCCTGGCTGCAGGTGCAGGGGGTTCAGATCCCCACACACCGCCTGCCCCGAGCACACACGGGGCTGCTGTGCCCCCCCGGCCGCTGCCCCTGCCCCAGCAGTGCTCGCACTGGGGCGGGGGCTCCTGGCCCCGAGCTGGGCTGTGTCCCCGCAGCGCGGGACTCCGGGGAGCTCTGCCCCGCAGCCACAGGAACCACCCTCCAGCCAGGCAGGCGTGGGGAGCAGGGACAGTGCCAGGGGCTGCCGGGGGCAGCAGGGCGGGGGCCACACTGCAGGGGAGAATCCTGCTCCCCAACACCCTGTGCCCAACCCTTGGCAGATCCCAGCCAGGGCAGGTGGAGGGCAGGGAGAGCAAAGCGTTGAAATCAAAATGACCTCACCTGCATTATGGAGGGAGTTGCAAAAAATCAGTCAAAATAAATGATTCTCTCATAGCCAAGAGGGTCTGCTTTCAAAACAATTAGCTCAAACATCTGCCTAAGCACCCATGCTGTTTTCATATAATTAAAACAAGTCTTCCTAATCCCACTGGACAGTCTTTAAAAACTGCTCATTTTCTGCATTATTTACAACAAGGAAGCAGCCAAATCCTCCCATTGGTTCTTGAAGGACATTAAAAGACCCCTCACCTGACATCCTGACCTATTTCATGATATTAACTAGGTGTGGAAAGCCTGAAATCTTTCTGGCACATTTGAAGCAAATCTCTGCAACCTCTATGGCTGTTGGACTGCGCGGCTCCCTGGGGTGTTCCCTCCGTGCCGGGTGTCCCCACATTCCCCTGCAAACCCTGTCTCTCTCAGCCAGGGAAGCAAAGGGAAAGGACAGTCCTGGTCCCAAAATGGCACCTTTTAAAACCAGGAAATGATTTCTTTTACCACGCCTTTGTGAACACCCGTTTTCTGGGATCTGTTTAAACCACAATGGTCTATTGTAATTATTTATCAAGGTACAAATCATTAATGCAAAATTTCTGCAGGCCCTGAAGCAAAAAAAGTTAATAAAATATAATGCCACTAAATTAAACATTTTAAACTTTCACAATAGAGTAACTACTAAGAAAAAATAAAGGAAAATCTATGTCAAACAGAACTTGATGAATAATTGTAATAAATAATGTATTTTTAAAGAATATTTCATGAACATTTTTCAATGTCATTAATTATTTACAATTATTCACCATATCACTTCTGAGAAGAATTTTTGGACTCTCACTTGTTTGCTGACAGTTTGTTCAGGTAATTAATATTCAGACATTTCCAACCAGTGTTCGTCTCCTGCAGGGAGGGCGGTGCAACCCCCAGTGGAGGGCAGGCTCAGACGACCACTCTGCAGTTGGCATTTTGGGTGGATCCCTCCCAGAGGGCCAACGTGGGCAGTGGTGGGTGCTGAGCTATGACTCCCTCATGGGAATGGCTATCTCAGGAGTCTCTCAGGTGGGCAGTGGTAGCCCAGACAAGGTGGGTTCTGCCGCTCCTGAGGGGTACCGGAGCCTCGGGAGGGGCGGCTCCTGCGGGAGCAGCGTACGAGGCACTGGGCTGCTGTGGTGTCTGGCGGGTGCTGATGCCCACGCAGGAGCTACACTCCAGCACATGGACAGAGCACCGCCTGGGGAGCCCAGCCCCACCTGTGGGTGCCAAGAAAGTATTTGTCTTATAACAGGATTTTCTGCTCCCATGGGAAGTATGGATTAGATTTCTGACTGGTGGCAGCCACGGGAACTCCAGCAAGGCCAATTGACTCCAGTGATCATTGCACAATTGTTGTCAAATGCCTCTGACACTCAGGGGGGTGTTTCTTTGCCCTCTCCCAAGGGCAGGACACAGCCCAGCATCTGCACTGGAGCTCCAGAGCACTCATGTATGTCACAGGTGGACAATGTGGGCACTGGCTCCACAGATGTGGCCTGGGCAATGCCCAGATGCAGTTCTCCTATGGAAGAGTTTCAACATTGGGTGCAGAGGATGTTTCTCAGGCCCTGCTCTCTCTGAACATCTCTTCACTTCCACCACTTGTGCTCTTTGAGCTCTGCTTTGGACTTGGGACCCTGGATTAGAATAACAACCCCACAGGTCTGCCCAACCTGAACTTACAGACCTGACCCTACAGACCTGACCCAGCACAGTCCTGCAGACAAAGCCAGAAGTGAGGTTTGGATCTGTTCCTACAAGGTTTAATCAGCTGAATATGTGCCCATGCAGCCCAAGTGAGCTGCCCTCCATGAACTTATTCTCAATGACGCTTGCTCTCCTCAAATGTATCTGAGTCTTTCTTCATGTTTTACTTGGAACAGATGTTAATTGCTCCAACACTGTTGTTCTACTCAGATTTGGTGCCCCTCTCTCATTTGGATGCGCTACCTCTGGGTTGGGAGGAGACTTTGAAGCTACCCTCTTTAATTGTAATTCAGCTACTTGTGATATTTTGGTACCAATTAATATTGATTTTACAATTGGTTTACAGAGATGTTGTTTTATTACTAATATATTTAATGTGCAAATCAATAAGAACACTTGTTTGGCTCTCTCCCTAGAAGGTAATAAAATCAAATATCTCAAGAGTAAAATGCTATCTGATCCATAAATGGCAGCAGCAGATGCTTAATGTAATAGTTAAAGACTATGCAGCATTCTTGGCACCTTCCACGCATTTTCCACAAACACTATACTAAAGTGACACTCAGTAACTTGCTAGTTACAAAAAGTTTGGTAAATTTGTTGGCACCACGTCAGCCTAAATGAAGGCTTCAGTGTCAAGGAATGATGTTACATGGATAAAGCAGATATTCCCCACTGCTCCATGGGCAGAGCTCCTTTGGGTTTCCCAAACGCAGATTCCATGGAAGACAAAAGCTCTTTGTATCTCTCCTTCTACCTGAATCCCAGTGGATGGTGAACAACTTTGTGGGAAAAGCTCCTGAAAGAAGGAAAGAGGCAGAGGGGTTACTGTAGGCTGACAGCTCTCCAACCCCTTTGAGAGGTTTAAAGCTCTGCTGATGTTTCTGGGAGTCATTTGCAGAGGAAGACTGTGTTTCTGATGTTTCATCACAGGTTTCCTATGGTACTTTTCTTCCCTTGGGTTTTCCTACTGGGCAGATTTGTTGGGAGCAAGGACAAGGTGGAGGGGATGCTGCCCACCATCCCCACTCCGCTCGGCAGGGAACTCACCTGCTCCACTCTCAGCCCTGCTCCACCCGAGCCCCTCTTGGGCTTGGCACGCAGCGCCTTCCCTCGCACCGGGTGCTGCAGCACAGGGATTGGGAGTGGCGCTGAACAGGTGATTCCTGAGCCACCTGTGGAGGGATGCTGAAGTCCAGCCACCTTCAGAGAGGCTGGGAGATGCAGGCCAAGGTAGGAAAAGAGCAGGGCTTTGCATGTTTGCTTTCTGACTCCTGCAGAATCCCCAAAGTCCCAAGGGTCTGGTGGTTCCTACGGCACCAATGGAAGGACCAGCACGTGGACGGGAGATCTGTAACACAAACTAACAGCAGTCTCACCACAGAGAGGGAATTTACCTTTGGCTAGTGAAGACGGTTTATGGGTGAGCAAATAATGAACTTGGCAACAGTACTTAATAAAGAGAAAAATCTTACACCTTTAATTAGCCAAAAATAAATGTGTGAGCATGCGGCTGAATCTGTTGTCTCCACATTGTCTCCACATCTCTAGTTCTTCATCTTCCTCTGCTAGTCATGGTCTAATAAGCATACAGCAGAACTTTTAATTTTCTTTTAAAGTTACTAGAGAAATTTAAAATCTTTTGTATGAAAAGAAAGGAAAGCATACCTGACTCATCTCCTGTGGTTGTTTGGTTGGTTTTGCAAGATCCCCTTGGAACTTCTTGTATTTGCATTTTCTCTTCAGGTTCCTGTTGCCGAAGCTGTTGTGGTGCTGTGGTATTAGTCACCTTCTGAAGTGCAGCAGAAATTACCCCATAACATTAACTGCACAAACCCCTCTTTTTGTTACTACAGCAGCAGTTACCAATTAAACACCCAGATCCTCAGAGATACCTGGGCTTTGGTGTCCCACTCAGAGAAGTGCCCCAGGGACAAGAGACTTTTCCCAAATAGATTCAGGGCAAACACTCAAAAGAAGTCGAATCCACCCAACATTTCAAATAAAAAGAAATATGAAAGTTCTCTGCAGAAGGAAATGCTGGACAACATTGGTGACTATTCAGCTGTTTAGATCAATTATTCTCAGTCTGGTAAAAATGCTGCCCAACTGCTCCAACAAAGACCAACTGGAGTGGTGCATTTCAGCTTTAAATCCCTACTGTGGCTGGATTTGCCTCCTCTTGTGAAGGACTTCAGATTGGCAAAGCTGCCTCCTCCAGCAGAAAAGCATTCCATGCACTTTTCCAGTGCTGCAGGTTTACTGGACCTGCCATGCTCCAGCTTTCCCCAGAAGCTGGTGAGGAGGAGCCCCCCAACCCCGAGCCCCCAGCTCACACTGTGGCTCTCCAGGGGCTTCTTGTCCCACAGGTAACAGAGTCTGAAGACATAATTCCCTGCAATTGACCCAAGGACGTGGTGTTCCCTGAGTGACCCCACAGCCCTGCCTCTCACTCCGCTGAAGGGCCTCCAGAGAGGCCAAGGACCATTTTGTCCGGGAGCTGCTCAAGCTGCCAGGTGCTGGGGTGGGACAGGAGCCCCCTCACACAGCCAGACTCTGTGGGCAATGGAATCTCACCGTGTGTCCCGGGTGTCACAGCCTCTTGCACAGACACCGTGCCAGCAGCTCCTGCCTGAGGAACGCAGGGTTCTGTGCATGTGCTCTGGCAGCATCCCCAGAGCTCGCTGGCACGGCAGGCATGAGGGCTCAGCAGCAGCTACAGCATCCTGGGGCATTCCCCACCTTGTGGCCAGAGTGCCCAGCTTGTCTCCTATTTCCACAGTCCCACAAAGAGAAGGTCTGTTGTTACTGCCCTAAGAGTTACTACTATTCTTAATAAAAGATGCAGTTTCAGTGAATGTGAATGTGTCCTTCTGTGTACTCGGCACCAGCTGCCAACAGCCTGGCACTTTTGTTCTCCTTCCATCATCTCTTGTCCCAGACAGGTGGAACGGGATGACTGCCATTGCGGGGAAGTCGTAAAGTATAAAATGCTTCATTTGTTCATGAAATGGAAATTTGAATGGCCAGAGAGGGCCCTTGCAGTGTGTGCTGCTTCACAGCCTGCACTGGGATGGGCACTGTCCGACTGCCCACAGGGATGCCCCATCAGCAAACTGCTCCAAGGCATGCAGGGGTTCCAGGTCCCAGTCCCAAGGGTTTGGAAGGGAAAGGAGAGGTCATGAGGATTCAGGTTTTAGGAGGCACTCGAAGCATGAGGGTTGTGGCAGAGGAGCCTGATGTCACAACCTGCACTGAGCCCCCAGAGCCCGCCAGGCTCGGTGCGGAGCCACCAGCCCTCAGTGGCACTCCCTGGGCAGAGGTGGCTGAGCACGTCCTGGCTGGGGTGCAGAGCCCACAGTCCCATCTGGAATATGCAACGTGGAGACAATAGAGCAAAGTGTAACCACTGTTTACAGAAAAAATTGTCAAGGATTTATTTATTGGAAGTGACTGAGGAATATGAATTCTACACTCCATTTAAAATGCTTTTTATTTCTCTCAGCCTTGGGGCTCTGAGTACATCTAATTTCACCCATAGCTATAATTCTCCACCAAACAGTTCCTGCTTCTCCTCTGGGTTCCCGAGGAGTCATTTTGGTTTATGTCCTCTCCCGGTGCAGCTCGTGCTGTGGCTGGAGACAGTTACACGCCGGTGAACCTTCCCCACACCCCCTCCCCCACTGGGGGCACACACACATGCAGTGCGAGCGAGTGGCATGCACTGGGAACAGCTTGACACCTCACTATATATTTATTTTAAAAAATAAAACTCCAAATGTCTTTATCATGTAGGGGTTTCTCCCGAGGAGCAGTGTATTTCACCACAGACACTTTGATTGTCCCTACCTTGCAGCTAACAAACTATTAGTTTTGTTAGTATATTTATTCCACTAAAATTGGAGCCTGTGATTACAAATCCAATGCTGTGACTGAGTCAGGATTTGAAAATAAATCTGTCCGGGGCTCATCTGGCATTTTGGTGCTGGGAGAGGCGGCATCAGGCGCTGCTGCCGCAGCCCGGCTGCAGGGCTGGACCATCGGCCCCGGGAGCTCTGGGGCTGCAGGGCCACGGCTCTGCTCGGTCTCTGATCGGGGGATCCACTCTGGGGATGGGGCCCATTGCCCCAGGTGAGCCGGCAGTGGCTGCAGAGTCTGGCTCTTCAAACTGTGACAGTGTGGGCACACGGGTTTCCAAGCTGTTGCTGCACTTTGCTGAATGTCCCAATCCTTCCAGGGCTCATTGCTCCACAAGGCTTGTGGCCCTTCATCAGTGCCTCGGTGACATGGCAGCTTTTCTGCCAGGGCAGGACATGCTCCTTCATGGGACAGTGCTGCAAGCAGGGTGGCTGCTGAGCTCCAGGATGGGGAGCAGGATGCTCTCCTTCCCCACGGGCAGAGGGATGCAGGGGAAGGAGCCGGCAAGCGTATGGATGTGCGTCAGAGCAGGACTTAAAACCCCATTCTTTTTTTAGGAAAAGCTTATTTCTTACTATTTCTCACTATTTCAGTTTCTTCTCCAAAAGCAAGGATGGCAGCTCATCCTCTGGGAGGGGATGGGAGCTCTGTGGGCAGGGTCTCTCTCTGTGAATGGGCACACAGACCTCCCTGGGGACTCAGTCTCACCCTGGCCCCCCAGGAACGGCTGCACCCAGAGGGATGGTGGCAGCTGGGGTGCTCCTGACAGGGACCAGGCCAAGGAGAGGGGTAGGAAGTGGAACAAGAGAGGGACATGGTGTTGTTCTTGGCATTCTGATGTCCCTCCAGATTATCTCCCAGAAAGGGAAATAATCTTTGCTGAGGAGATGTACTTGCTTTGAAATAAACGAGGTGTCCTGTGTCTGCAGGTAGGCAGTGACAGCATTTTTGCTGTCTGGGTATCGCTCCTTGCAAGCTCTCAGGAGAGGAACAAGCAAGACAGAAACGGCAGCACTCACACAGGTAATGGCAAAGACTCCCCCTGTGCCACATGACTGGGGGGACATTGAGCTCTCCCCCAGGCAGGGCTGCCCAGACACCTCCCGTGTCCCTCTGGCTGCCTGTGCTAGCCCTGCTCATGTGAAGCCTCTTCCCAGGCAGCTCCAGCCAAGAGCTGGTTCCCTCCCTGGCTCCAGCACCACAGACCTGGGGCGATGCACAGGCCATCCCTGCACCCTCCTTGGCCGGTGCCCACCTGCACCCCCACGGTGGGGTTCCCGTCCTGCACCCCAAACCTGCCACTCCTGGCGGCACCACCTGTGGCTGCGAGTCCCCAAACAGGAACACACACGCTGCTGTGTGTACACACGGAAAAAACCTGTCAGGGAAGATTAAAACCCCAGACAGTCTTTATCGTAAGATTGTTTTTCCATTTATTTATCCCTTTTTTCCCTTTTAGCAAGAGTAGTCAGGGTTTGATATGTTTAGAATTGCAAATCTTGCATGTTAAAAGGGAAGCACTGAAGTAAAAGGATGCTGCCTGTGTAATGAGACACGTTTTAAATCCAGGCTAGGTAAATTTGGTGTTGAGCATAAAGGGTATGAAATAAACTTGCAGTGAGCTCAGCAAATGCCCCAAGGCGCGTCCCCATTAGTATTCCCATTTGTGAGCTCACTTCATAAGACTAATGGAGTTGCTACCTGGGGACATTAATTGTGCATGACACCATTGCCGAGCCTTTGTGCACTCTTACTAATATCACAGTGCCTCCTTGACAAAACGCCTGCAAAGATTACAAACATACCTAAAATAACTGCCACATTCACACTCATATTTGACAGGGATCTTCGAGTTCAGTTACAATAGAATTACCATCATTTCTTACACCTCTGGCTTTTTATTACATTAAACAATGGTTGATATTGCTTCCTTAAACCAGTGTCAGATTGTGTAAAATCTCTCTATCTCAGGCTTTTCTATTAAGCCTCCCATTTATCAGGGGAATGTATAGCTTCCATACTTGACTCTTACTACAAATATTATATATTATATACTTAAGCACGCGTGCACATGCACACATCACCCTTCTTCTGTGTTAAAGGCACAGCAATATTTTTGAGTCCTTGCAATTAACACCGAGAGGCTCTGCTATCATGTGAGGTGCTCACAGGTCTTCCAGCATTAATTATAACATCATCTGTGGGGAAAAGCCTTCCTGGGTCTGGGGGCCCTCTTTTCAATCCCAGTGTCCAGGATTAAGGTGACGGATGAGAGGATTGGCTAAATTTGCAGCCATCAGGGCAAGATTCTGCTGAGGAAAGCAGATGAATTGGGCTTTTCTGGAGCTCTGACACACTGCGCTTGGCCTTTTCAGGGCTCTGCAGGGCTCCCCAGCAGCGCTTTCCCTGGCTGGTCCTGCTGAGCTCCCCACCAGCCACAGTGGCTGGGCCCATTGCTCCCCCGTGGCTGCCAGGGCTCCAGGGGCCTCCCACGGGTGGGAGACCAGAGGAGATCTCATCCTTGGAAGAGATTTAAAACAAGGCACCAAAGTGAATTCATGTAAAACCTTTGAGGATTCAATGCTCAGATCCTTGGAGAAGAGATTAAGTCCTTCACAAATCAAATTCTTTTAGATATTTATTTAAAAAATAAAGTGTTTGCATTTGTTTCTGGCACTGGCACCATTTATGCCCCAACAGCCCTCTTTCCCCTCTGTGCTAGATCCTCCTCTGAGGTTTTGTCTTGGAGAAGAATCTTGGCAAGCTGCAGGTAGGGGAAAACTGAGTGATGGGATGTGCAGTAGAAAGCTCCTCATCCCACCTTCCCTCGCCCAGGAGAGGCCCTAGCTTTGCCATCAGCTGCCCAAGGACATTCTGACTTCACCATGTGGCAGCAGTAAATGCCTGAAAGTCCATTTCAATATTCACTGCACAACAAAACACTGTCTGGGGAAGGATGTCAGGGTTTACTCCAAATTCCTGACCTTTGAGATGGACAAGGTAAAGATGTGTTGAGATGTGACAGAGGCCAAGTGGTTCTGCTCTCTTGGGGTCACAGCTGGGAGAGGCTGGGATTGGATCTCAGCTGTAGAGGATGACACTTCAGGAATGGCTCTTTCTCTTTCTCTCTTTCTCTTTCTCTTTCTCTTTCTCTTTCTCTTTCTCTTTCTCTTTCTCTTTCTCTTTCTCTTTCTCTTCTCAGATTTATTGGAAGTAATATTAATGATTAATTTGCAGTGGTGCCTGTCACCAGCCAATCACAAATTTCTTTACAAACATTGTGTTCTGCAACTTGCTGCAGCAAGAAAAGGCACAAGGTGACCATGGGCCAAGCTGCCTCCAGGGTCTGGGCACTCTTCCTTCCTCGGGCTGGTCCTGTCCCACACCTCCTAACCCCAAACACAAACAAACTCAGGCTGATGTGCAGGCAAGAGGAGCCACAGCAGTCAACTGGGCTTTGCACTGGGCATTTCAGGGGAGCCCTGGAGAAATGAGCTTGAGCTGAGAGACACAGAGTATGCAGACGGCTGATCCACCCTGTGGAGCTGGCACGTAGTGTTTTCCTGCTGTCTCATTGACTTCTTGCCAAAAAAGGTTAAAATGCCCGAGTTTTCTCTGGAATTCAGAAGTTGGGACTTAAAAATACTTCAAAGACTGGGTTTAATAGAGCTTCACATCAGCGTATTCCCAGTTCCACACAGCTCCCTAGTGACACGGGACCTTTTGTCAAGCACATATGAAATTAAGTGAAATAAAAATCATATTAAAAATTATTACCATCTAACAGCCATTAGTCTGCACATTGCTGTCACGTCTTGATGGATTTCTCACTTAGTTCAATGAATGTTCTAACGACAGTGATAAAATCACTCAGAAAAAAAATATAATAAACTGTTAACCCTTCACGCGGCTGCTTGTTTTTCCAATTCCTTTAAGAACTGTTCAGCAGTGAGTTGCTCCCCAGGGTGCTTGGCTATAGATGAAAACCTGCCACTGCCTGACTTGGGAACCACGAAGAGGGTGCAAATGCTGTCCCAAGCCTACCCTGTGAGGGCCAGGGCATAGCTGGGGACAGTCCTGGCAGCACAGGTAACTGTCTGGGGCACTGCTGGAGTGGCACAGCCCTTCATCCTGGCAGAGCAAGGCCAGGAGCCCCAGCTGAGGGCTCCAGTTCCCTTTAGGAGCACTAAGCAGGCTCTACCACAATGGTTCGGTGGTGCCTGCCACCTCACAGTGCAGGAAACAAACAGCTCTGTTCCCGAGGGTGCCAGAGGCTCAGCCCCTGACCTGGGGAGCACTACAGGGTCCTAAGGCAAGCGTGAGAGAGGAGAGGTGGTGACTTGGGGTCCCAAGGCACCTGTGAGAGCAGAGAGATGGTGACTTTGGGTGCTGGAGCTTGACGGAGCAGCTGTGGAAGTCCAGCACAGCTCCCCGAGAAGGGCATCTGCAGTGGGCTATTAACATAGAGCTACTTAACAGGCAATCAGCACTGCCTCGTTAATAAAATACATCCATTTGAATGCCATGAATTACTCTGTGTGCTGCTGGTGTTCTCTGGCTAATAGCAGCCTCGGCAGCCTGGCATCGCTGGGTTTGTTGTGTCCTGCAAATTTAATGCATGCTTACTGCTATGGAGAATAGCGGGTAAGATGTAAATGACAGACTGCAGGAGCAGACGTGGCAATATAATAAACTCGGCTGGCACTTCTCCTGAGTTGTATTTAGCCTAGCACGTTCTGTGGAGGCCTGGCAGTGGGCCAGCATGTGCGGAGCCTGGTGCATGGGATGTGCCCAGCACGCACACGAGTGGCAGCAGGACCCTCCTGCTCTTGCAGGTGACGTGGGCTGCTGTCACAGTGTCTCCTCTCAGCCTGTGCTGCCTGTCAGCATTCATTTGACACAGAACAGAGGCCAGTGTTTAACTCCCCCAGTGTTAAACCTTCGCTCCCTGAGCAGGAGGGTCCCAAGCCCTGAGGGCATTTCTGGCTGCCGGGAGCTGGAGGGAAGTGAACACCTTTTTGTGAGTGTTGTCACTCAGCAAATTGTTCTGCAAGACACCTGATTGTGGTATTAGAAAGACAGATTGATGTTCTCAGGAAGATCAATGAACTTGCCAGGCTTTGTAATGACACACAGCTTGCCTCCCTCTCAGTGCAGTGACAGCCCAACATCCCACCGAGGGAACGCCGAGGCCAGCACCTTCCAGCACTCGCAGCCCCGGGCCCAGCTCCCCCGGCACCGAGGCACTGCAGGACCTTGCTGACAGTGGGAGGAAGCTCGTAGAAGAGCAGCAAAAATTAGCAGCATTTGGAGGAACCAGAGACAGAGATATATGAGGTTCTGGGCAAGCTGCATTAGGAAGAAAGCAAGCTTCGGGGTCGGGGAGCCACCAGCCTGGTTACTGCCAGGAGCACGGCAAGGGCTGGCAAATGTGAGCCCCTCCTGAAGCTATTGAGAGAGAAAATGCCTGGGATGCTGCAGAAGAGGGATGACGGTTTCCTCTTGGTGCCTCAGGGGAGCTGGTGAGGAGGCCATGCAGAGGCTGGGCTGGCAGAGCCCAGCTCGCCCATGCAGCCAGGCCAGCCCTGGTGCAGCCTGCAGCCCTTCACTGTCCCTGCTCCAGGTGCAGGCCTGGCCCCCCTCACCGTTCCTGCCCTGGGTGCAGCCTGGCACCCCTCATTGTCCCTGCCCTGGGTGCAGCCTGGCACCCCTCACCGTCCCTGCCCCAGATGTAGGCCTGGCACCCCTCATTGTCCCTGCCCTGGGTGCAGCCTGGCACCCCTCACCGTCCCTGCCCCAGATGTAGGCCTGGCACCCCTCACCGTCCCTGCCCTGGGTGCAGCCTGGCACCCCTCACCGTCCCTGCCCCAGATGTAGGCCTGGCACCCCTCACCGTCCCTGCCCTGGGTGCAGCCTGGCACCCCTCATTGTCCCTGCGCTGGGTGCAGCCTGGCACCCCTCACCGTCCCCGGGCACCGCTGGGACCGCGGTAACGCAGCAGCTGCAGCAGCACAGCCAGGGCAGAGCTGAGGTGCTCGGTACATGCTCAGCAATGAAAGAGCCAGGTGCTAAATGGGAAATCTGATTGTTCATCCTTTGTTTTCCTCCTTCCATGCCGAGAGTGAATTAAGTCAAAGCCAATTCTGAGGAAAAGCAGATCTCTTGTACCATCCATCATGGACGAGAGCACGGCTGGGCAGATCTACAGGCCTCTGAAGGCCTGTATGGATATGTTGTCCCAAATCTCATCTCCATGGCTCATGGTGATTGATCTCGGCTATTCAGACCTGTGGAGCTCAATGATTTCTCTCTCCTAACCTCTACCTGGTTCTTGCTGTATTTTATATGGAGAAGATACTTGTAGAAGTGTTGCGTTTTAAAAACAAACTTAATCAGGTCTGAAACAATGGGACTGAATCCATTTGCGTGCTGCAGCATGTATGTCAGAGTTGTCCATGTGTTGTCCTGTGCTTCCTGGCCGAGCTGCTGGGCTGAAAGGCCTCTGCTTCCTGCACCCTCATGTTTGTAGGACACGAAGGAGCTGTCTCCCTGAGCTGGGAGCATTCATCAGCATTTTTATACAGAAAATTACAGACATGTAGGCCTGGAACAGACCTCACCTAATCTGTCTCTCTGCAGTGAGGCAGGATCACAGACTCCTTGCAGATGGTCCTCCACCCGGTGAATAAAACCCTCCAGTGACATTCCACAGCCTGTATTTCCCCTAGAGTATAACCTGCTTGTGGTTTGGAAGTTGCTGCCTTATCCCAACTAGGTTTTCCTTCCTGCAAGGTCAGCCCAATATTTCTGTACTTCACATTATTCAAGAATAAAGGACAACTGTCCTTTTTGTCCCAAACTTTTCTATCCTCAAAGACTTTAATAGCCTTTGCTCCACACTAAATAATTCCAGCCCCACCAACTTCCATTATGCACTGCATTTTCTGAACCTGCTGAGGTTGTGTTGCTTCTGGATTCTTTCCCATTTTCTGTTTCCCTTAAAAGGGAAAGATGAGCATGTCCCTGGAAGGACCAAAGTTGAATTTTCTCTCAGGCTAGAAATATGGGATATGTTTTCCCTGCATCCTATCAGAACATCACATTCCTGACAGATGCCGTGGTTGTTGCAGACTCTGGATCCTCCCCAGCTTCTGCTGACTCAAGCAATAATCCCCACTCTGCATTTGTGTGTGATTTTTCCTCTCCCACGTAGAACTACTCTGTACTTGTCTTTATTGAATTGCACCTCATTGGTTTCAGACTATGGCCAGTGACACGCAGATGAGTTTAAATTCTGCTCCTGCTTCTGAAATTCTGCTCCTGCTTCTGAAATTCTGCTCCTGCTTCTCTTTGCTTGGTCACCTGCAGGATGTGGCTCAGACAAAAGGCTGGAGGCCTTTGAGGCCTGAGGGAAGCCACCTGGGCTGCTCCTGGGGGCTCCTCAGGCTGATGCCAGGAAGGGGACACCTATTCCCTGAACACAGCTGGTGGATTGTAGACACTGCCTGCAGAGCTGTGGGAGTGGCAGGGATGGAGGGATGCAGCATCTCCTGCCATGGGAAAGACTTCACAGGGACAGCCCAGACAGGGAAAGGCAGAGGAAAGGGGAAGGATGGGCTCCAAGTGTATTGCCAGTGTAAATTAACTCAGCCTGTTACTGCTGCCTATAAAGAGGTCTGTGTAACTGCAAGTGCACCACTCCAGAGACAACTGTGGAGAGCTTTATCACTGCAAACCTAAGAGGATGCCCTGTTTAGTGTAAGAGGTTCCAGAGGACAGGTTACAACAATGAACAGGTTACAGGGCAATGAAAGCCAAAGGACACAGGAACAAGGCAGTTTAAGCCCTTCCTTCCTGTGTGGGTCTGTGAATGGCAGAATCTGGCATCATTAGCTACGCCCAAATTCACCTGCAAGCAGTGCCTGCCCCTCCCTCTTCATGCCGGAACACATCTTATTTGTCAGTGGAAAAGTTTCCTCCTAATGAATTTGCCACAAAAGGAGAAAAATGACCATGGCCTCCACATGGAGAAAATGGCAAATCTGATGGTGGCAATTAAGCAGGAAACGAGACAGGGATCTGCAGGCGGCCTGGAGAGAAGGGGTTAAATTGCCATGGAAACAACCATGCATTATTTACATGGCCTAATGAATAAAACATTTAAGTAGTAGGCTAATAAATTTCAGAACACAAAGCAAAGTAAGCTATGATTTAAATATATGCCTCTGATGAATATAACTTGAGTTATAGAGCTGAAGCAGTGGGAGACCCAGCTCAGTTTTACACCCTCATCTCACTAACATGAAGGTATATCTTCTTTTTAATAAATGATTTTTCCAACGAGCACACAAATTGGCATGAAATTCTCTCCTGTCAGGCATCCTGAAGCCTTTTCTAATAGCTTTTCTTGTGAATTTCTGTTGAGGTAGGAATGCTTTTGTTTTGGTTTTTTCCCCTCCTGCACATTCTGCCAGATTTCCGAGCAGGATAACATTAGCAATCAATTTGTTAAACTGTTAGCAGAACATATGTCGGAAGGTTTCAAACAGACCCAGACTGAAAGATGTGTTGTTTATTGTGTATCAGATATACGTGCGATCCATATGGCTCCAAGCGCAGGATCCCTTTGTTTTCCGCCCGCTGCAGATTCCCACCCGCGTTCTCCGTGTGCAGCGGGAGTGAGCGCGGGGCGAGCGGCTCCGTGGGGAGGCCACGGCCCGGGGCAGAGCACGGCTGCTCACCGAGCCCGGCCCGGGGCAGAGCACGGCGGCTCCCGGAGCCCGGCCCGGGGCAGAGCACGGCGGCTCCCGGAGCCCGGCCCGGGGCAGAGCACGACGGCTCCGGGAGCCCGGCCCGGGGCCGAGGCCGTGCCTGCAGGGGCACCAGGGCTGC
>VZRZ01000245.1:19181-60844 GCA_013398175.1 Climacteris rufus | reverse complement strand
AGAGCACGGCGGCTCCCGGAGCCCGGCCCGGGGCAGAGCACGGCGGCTCCGGGAGCCCGGCCCGGGGCAGAGGCCGTGCCTGCAGGGGCACCAGGGCTGCCGCGGGCGGGAGGCTCTGGCAGCCTGGGAGGCTCCCGGTGCCCGAGCGCGGGGAGCGCAGCCCGGCCTGCTCGGGGAGGGGAGGGGGGGACGCGCCCCAGGCGAGGGACAGCAGCTGCCCTGACCACTCTGGGCGCGTCCCTCTAACATCTCCCTCTGCTTTAATGGTCGTGAGAAGCCGGCCTGGGGCACATGGCAGGAACACTGCACAAGCCCAACAGTAACAGCTTTCCAACCTCTGGAGCCACTTCCACCTCAGCTTTCTGCTGCAGAACCGGCCCTGACAGGCGCAGCCACACCGGCGGTGGCAGGGCTGGGCAGCTCCAGGCAGCCACAGGACGGAGGGCAGGAGCTGGGCAGTTCTGTAGCAGCCAAGTGTTCCCACGGACTCCCAGCAAACAAGGGAGCCGCGAGGCTCCTCTCCCAGCGGGGTGACAGGGTGCTCCGTGCTCAGGGTGCTGAGGCTCGGCCGCCTGCTTGGCAGCCAGGTGGGACACTTCTATTTCCTGCACCATTTTCTTTCCATGGGCAGGTTGAAATCTGCTGTTGCTATTTTTAGAAGGATGGTATCTATCAATCCATGGAGCAGATTGCTGGCCACAAAGATAGATGAAACAACAGCTGGTGCTTCGGAGAGGGATCAGGACAGTGGAAAAGCTGCTGCATGCAGAGCCCGCACACTCGGCTGTCAGCAGCCAATTTGCATGGGGGAGCTCCAAGAGCCCAGAGCACCCAGGGTGTTTGTGTTTGCTCTGCTGGGGATCCTTCCTTCCTTCCTTCCTTCCTTCCTGCCTGCCTGCCTGCCTGCCTTCCTCTCTGCCTCCCTTCCCTTCCATTCCTCCCTCCCTCCCTCCCTCCCTTCTTCCCTTCCTTCCTCCCTTCCATTCCTTCTCTCTCTCCTTCCCCTGAGCTTTGTCAGGCAAAGAACCCATCACTGGAGTTATTCAGGGAGCACTGGAACTTGCCCTCCACCAGTCCGTCGTTGATGTTTTTATGACAACTTTTGCTTGCAAGGATCTCAGCACCTCACCACAGGTAGCCTTGGACAGCTGGCAAAGTCCAGAGGATGAAATGAATAGGCTCCTGGACAAATGACGTACAGAAGTTTTCCTGGTTTCCGCACAAAAGTTTGTTTGATTCCATTTGTTTTGAGTTCTCTTCACTCAAAAATAATAATTTAAGCTTAAATAACTAAATATTTGCTGAAATGAAATCTTGAATTGTGTGTGTCTTTGCAAAAATTGCATTTTTAGTCCTAAAAAGTAAAGTCTGAAGGGAGAGGTCTGAAACCAAGCAGTGTTGCTAGCAAAGCTTCGGAGACACAGTCTGTTCGTCAGGTCAGGATGTGCCCAAAAGCAACTTCACCTTTAACAGCTAGTCAGCTAGTAAATAAAAGAGAGTTTAGCCTTTGTCTTCATCATCAGGACCATGACAATTTTGGTTCAGAGAGAATGATTTTCTGGAGAAACCCTGGAGTTAAAAAAAAAGAATGAAGGATCACATTGCTGACTTGTAGACAGGAGATGTGGTGGGGGAAGAAACCAGATGAATTGTGTTGTCTAAACAATTTTTTATGAATTATCCAGTCAACTGTAATGAAAACATATGGACAAAAATCACAAGAAACTCCTCCAATGTTTTAAAATGTGAGTGATGCTGATATTGACTGGGGGCCTGTTACACAGCTCTGTGTATTGGGGCCTCAGTTGCAGGAGAGGACACTGAAAAGAATTGGGGAGGCCCAATTTCCAAAAGGAAAATAGGAAAGTTTCAGCATTCCAAAGCACTGCTCTCATTGTACAGGGAGGTTGAGAAAAGTTTTGTTTTGTTCTGATTTTGAGAAAGAAATGAGAACCATCAGGATGTCCCCCAACCAAGGAGGAATCTGAATCCTTCCAAGAGGCAGCATCCCTTCAGTGGGCTCTGCCCTGCTGCTCAGGGATGGGCTGGGGCCCTGCAGCCCCAGTGCTGACCCCGTCCTGTCCCAGGGCCTGTGCAGGTCCCTGCGGGGCCTTTCTGCTGCCTGCGAGCCCTGGGGACACGGCAGCTCTGCCAGGCTTCTCCCAGCCCGCTGCCCTGTCCCCATTAACAGCAGCCAAAGGAAGCGACAGCCATGCAAATGCGGGAATGCTGCTGCCTGCATAATGGCCCGCCACTCTCCTCAGGTAATTAATTGCCCTGGAAAGTGCTCTGAGATACACTGTATGAAAAATGCTGGATAAAAGGGACTGATACAATAGAGCTGTTGGTATTTAAACTAGTAAAAGCCAAGATAGGATGACTGAGGCAAACACATTTCTAGTGACTCTTTAAATTAGAAAGGGCCATCACTGGAAACTTAGGCAATTCATTGCCCCTCGCTGCTGCCGTGCTGGGTTTAAGGTACACACATACACAGGCCAGAATCACAATCTTCATATGAACCAGTTATTTATAACTACTGACAGGAGGAATTATGTGAAATAAATATAATTTATAGTTATTCCAGGAAAAGCCATCAAAATGAAAACTAATAAGGATTTCTTTCAGCTAAAAAGGTGTCAATTTGTTAGAAACCAATGGCCAATGTTAGTGCAGCTGACAGAATTATTAATATATTTCCAAACAATGTACGTGTTTTTACACAGTCCACTTCTCTGGGCTGGGGACACAGTGGAGAACCTGAAGGCTGGATTCATTCAGCAACTTTTTGCTTCTTTAAATTTGAAACTCTCATTTTTTACAGCAAACACTGAAAGCAACCCCAAAGTCCTGCCAGGTATGAACTGCCGGACAGGGGCTGGACAGAGGTGGCAATGGGGCAGCACGGGCAGCCGAGAGCTGTCAGAGCCTCCCCAGCAGCAGGAACGTGGGAGCTCGGCCTGACTCACTCTCTTTTCTCCTCGGTGGTTCCCCAGAACGCTGCAGGCACAGTGACATCTCTGCATCGCTGCTCAGAACGTGCCTGCAAAGGCTTCCAGAGCCTCACTGGCTGCTTTCGCAGTTCGAGGGCTCCCACCTGTGTTCTGTATTATTTTGTGTCGCCACAACACTGGAGAGAGCAATTGCAAATTCAAAAGATAAATGAGCAAAGAGAGGTTCCTGATCAGCACCAGGTTTCTACCTGTGACACAGGAACGGCCAGGCTGTTGAGAAGCAGAGGCACCCGTGACAGAGGGAAGTTCATCTTTCGCAGCACGAGGGCTCCCGCTGGCTCTCTGCCCCAGGGCTCTTCTGGGGAGAGTCCCTCTGTGCCTCTGGAAGCTGGAAGTTCAGCAGTGTTCCCACGGCCAAGGTGCTTTCTGGGAGCAGCAGGGGAGCTCCCCATGCCCACAGCAGTTGGGACACCTGGGCAGAGGGTCTCTGGCTCCTGGTGCTGTGACTGCTGCCCGTGCAACCCACACCTTTCCACAGCCTGGCAAGGCTGGCTGAGTGGGAAGAAGCCAAGCCCAGCTGGGACATCCTGGTCCAACAAGATGGACCCCAAAAGACTCATATTTTAGCTCTGATTTGGGATCTGTTCTCACACTGTTGGGTCTTTGTCACTTGATGCTGCTGCTCAAGGTATCCCCTCGGATCCTCACATGAGCAGCTTGCTTGGCTTATCTGATGCTGCTCTCAGTCGGTTCAAATCTTATTTATCAAATAGACAGCATTTTGTTTCGATGGGTGATTTTTCATCTTCCATTAGTGAAGTTGTTTCCAAGGTTCCCCAGGGTTCTATATTGGGCCCGTTGTTATTTTGTGTTTATATGCTGCCACTGGGTTATATTATTCATCAGCATGGAGTAGCTTTCCATTTCTATGCAGATGATTCTCAAATTTATTTGTCTGCTAACCCTCGTGCTGTCTCAGCTGTCTCTGCACTATCAGCCTGTCTCTCTGACATCACAAGATAGATGTGGCAAAACTTTTTGCCGTTAAATTCAGACAGAAGAGGTGAGGCCTGCCTCGACGCCAGCATTTTATTTCCTGGGATGACATTTCCAATACGATCACTTCCAGGATCTCATCACCGTGCTGCCCCTCACGCGCTCCTGCTCTACCTCGCTGCTCCCTCCTTGATTTGTTACCTGGCTCAGCACTCACCTCTGTCTGCAGTGGGATTTGTGGCTGCTCTTGGCGTTGCTGTTCTTATGCAGATTAAGGCCGTGGGCTGGGGACCAACCTCCCCACCTCTTGCTTGCTGCCACCCCCCCAAAGGCCTTTGTTTGTCCCTGAGTGCTGCCAGCAGGGATATCCCATCCCACAGAGCCACGTGGGCACTCAGCACACGCATGTCAGCAAAGTGGAGTGGTTTAGAAATGTTTCTCTGAATGTTTCTAAGTTTTTAAATGTTTATGATTCAGTGGGATTTAAAAAACATAACTGCAGGTACAAGTCCCACATAGCACCATGCATGTTCTTCCTGCTGAGATGTTTCTCTGGTAGAAGACAATGGACACTCCTGAACCACTGCTGAGGACCAGGGCTGGGCCCCTGTGTGGGGATCCAGCATCGCCCCCCGTTATCTCTCTGGGACCCTGTCTGGGTTTGTTCCTCTCCACGGCAGCGTGGTGGTCCTGCATGGCCCAGCCAGTGCCCAGGGCCCCTGAGCTTCTCCTTCCCTCAGTGATCCTCCCAAGCAGCCCAGGCTCCCCTCCCGAGTGTGCTGCCCACAACTTTAAAATCCCACAAAACCAGTCAATTTGTTCCTATAAGGATGAACCAACTAGTTCTCACAGAGACATCAAATAAATCTACTTCATACATTATTTGTTAACTTCATCAAATAAAGTACAATTTTATGGCTTAAATGTCAATCTCCACAGCTCATTGAGTTCTTTAAAACAGCAGAGACTTGTCTGTTTACAGAAGCAAAAATTAGGCAGGCAGCTTTCAGCTGGTGCAGGGATCCTGTTGGCTCATGTACAAGGAAGAATCATAAAATACATTCGATGTGGAGAGCGTGCAATTTGACAAAGACAATTTGATTTGTCCATGGCTTTTAAAATATTCATCCCACTTTGATGGACTATAGTTTTATAAATATGGATTACCATTAACTGGCACAGGCAGTTGCTGCCTACAGAGTGTTCTGTGAAGCTTGTTGGGAATGAAGGCCTCCAATAAAAAAAATCATTATCTCTGCCTAAAAACGCTAATCGGTAACGTTTGGTTCATTTGCAGCTCAGAGGTCAGTAATTCACTTTAACTGCTTCTGTGTTTACAACGTTTGGGAGGAAAAAGAGTTCCCAGTTTTACTCCTCAGATCTAGAATTGGCTGCTAGAGCTGGGGCAGTGCTGCCGAAGGGAAACTGGTGTGGCCAAGGGGGCTCAAGAGGACATGCTGCAAAATGTAACTGCTGCCTCTGTCGGACAACTAAACGGCTTTTTTTCTTTAAGACAAGGAAAAACGAAGAAGTTGGTAATAAACAAAATAAAAAATACAGTTGAAATCCAGAGAAAACAATTATAAGATTTGATAAGGCTTTTGTTGGCTTCAGATCCAAACTGAGGTCTGAGAGTCTGGATAAGGATCACATTATGCACTACTGCAGACCAATAACAAGCTCACTCTTGGAGCAAAGTGCTTTGTCTATGGTGTGTCCACATAGCCAAGCACCCATGGCAGAGCTGGTGAGTCGGGTGTGCAGCCCAGGGACCTGAGCAAGCAAAAAGCTTTGAGTTTCTAACAGGAATTCAACAGTAATTCAACTTGTGAAGTAGCTTCAGTTTCCAGCCCAAAAGTTTATTCAAGTTAAGAAAACACATCCCCAGATTAAAAAGAGTATTGCACCACTGTCAATTTTCAGACGTTGCCATCAGGAAAAAAAAATTACATTTCAGGCTGACGAGCGACTAATCAAGGCAAGTGAAACGGTGCTGCAATAAATTACTCCACAGCGAAATAAACCACACAAACAGACCGATGATAATAAATGTAAATTATTTCTCTGAAGAAATTTTCTTGGTATATGAGTAATACGAACCATCAGGAAGGAGTCTTCCTTAACATTAATTACAGAAAATGACAAGTGAGCTGATGACTGCGAAGGCTCATTATCTGAGAACATATTCACAACTTTGCAATTTGCGCGAGATGTACTCGGGCTAAATTAATCTCCCTTCTTTGCATGAGCCTCTTCTAATTTTCATGTTATTAACAGGTTTGCAGTATCACTCAGTGCTTGTCACTCTAATCAGGTTTCGGCATGTTCGCAAAAGCGAAGTGTCATTTATAAGGATAAGCCCTCATAATGGCGCTCTCTTTCATGTGGAGAATTCTACAAGGTTGCTTTTAATAAGGTCCTTTAATCATCTCCCTTTGCTCAACTTTTGGCCCCTCTGTTTTTTCATGAAGAGTCATTAAAAGACTTTGAAGTTCATCAAGGATGAAAAATTCATGACATTGTGGCAGGAAAAAGGCCAAGGGATGGAGGGACATGCTGGGCAGGGGATGGGCACAGTTGGCGACGGGGATGGGCACTCCCAGGCTCTGCTGGACATCCCTCCAGCGGAGATGGTGCTGAGCCCACCAAGTCACCCTCGGGTGCTCTTCTCTTCCAAAGCTGCCGAGTTCAGAGCTGGAAGGGGGTGAGGGGTGGCTTTCCCTGCCGGTCACAGCTGCTCCTCCCTGCAGCTGCCAGCAGCACAGGCGGCAGCATCCTCCCTGCGTTCCTGGGCCAAGTCAGGGATCGCTGCCGGCGGTGCCACCGCTGCTCACTGTTCGTGTCCCCATCCCGTGCTGCCTCAGCCCTTGGTGGCCGCTCCGCAGCCGTGGCATCGTGGCCGGGGCGCTCCGGCTGCTCCGCAGTGGCACCGGCTGCCCCAGCCATGCAGGGCCAGCGCGGGCCCGGTCCTGGAGCGGATCTGTTCCGCTGCCAGCAGCACCGTGGGCAGCAGCCGCCGAGGCGCGGGGCTTTAGAGGGGAGCGTTAATCACAGGCGACGTTTCTCGAGGTCTGAGGCATGGCTGGGCTGCGTGAGGTTAACCTTATTCTTCTTCTGTGATTTGATAACACTGGACTGGTGTTTATGCTGGAGCTTTTGAACACAATGGAAGGAGGGGGAGAACTTTATTAAATTTTTGAAATTCATTTAAGCGGGGCCAGCATAATGAATTGCCAGATCTTGTGTGCACATTGTCCCCGGAAGCAACAATAATTTAGGTGGACATAAACCAATATGTAGATTAAAAATGTTTAAGCCAAGTGTCGTAAAATATATAAAAACATAAGGCAGAATTAACATATCAAAGTTTAGCATTATAAGTAATGACGGGTCAGATATAAGGTTATGTCTGCAAAATTGCATTTCAATATAATAAATCCATTCCAACTCTGTCCAGAGACACAAATTGAATCTATAGACAAAGCAACTGCAATCCATTGAATGCTATGAAGTATTCAAGTGAAAACAATGCATTTAGGAAAGGAAATTGAGTGTATTTTAAATATACAGGTGCTTGGAACTTCCATATCACTTTATGCTCCTGCAGATTTGTATACACTGCATACACAGCCTACTTTTGACAAAGTCCTCAAAATGATGAATTTCTGATGGAAGACTTGATATTGCAGCAGATCTGTTATGCACCGCTTATCCTGTAACACAAACCATTAATAACAATCACGCTCCCGCCGCACTGAGCTCTCTTGTTAAGGTTTCAAAGCTTCTACAGCCCTGCACACCCCAGAAGGATGTGGCTGCGGCCGGGCGAGGCTGGCCCAACCCAGGGCAGCTCCTTGGCTCTGTGGGCACGCAGGGACTCCCAGCCCTGCACCCCAGGACCTCCATCCTCCGCTTCTGCCCCAGTCCTGCTGAGTGGCGTTTTTCCTCCCCCACCTTTTTGCAGCCAAACTTCCCCACGTGCCGGGCGCTCGGTGCCCCCATCTCCCACCCGCGGGGCCTGGGCTGGGGGAGGGCACAGCGGCCATCCCTGGTGCTTTATCAATATTTGACAGGGCACAGCTCTTCCCCGGCAGCTTGGGCCTGCGCTGGCACCAGTGAGAGGGGAGTGTGCGCAGCAGGACGGGGATGGAACGTTCCTGCCCCAGCTCCTGCTCGCTCTGTGACCGTGGGCAGGGGAAAGGCTGCCCATGACCCCCACACCAGCCCAGCCCGGACACCCACCGCACGGCTGGGGTGAGCACAGGCCATGTGCCTGCCCAAATCCTGGGCCCTGTGGAAGTGTGGCAAGGGAGAGGCCTGCTGGTCTCCCTTGGGTTTGCTGGGATGCTGCCAGAGCCAAGAGGGGACACCTGTGGCTTCATGTTCCAGGATGCCCGTGCTGGAGGGGGAAGGCAGGGAGCCCTCCCCAGGCTCAGGGGCCGGAGCAGCAGCAAGCGGTACCCTCTGTGCCAGGCATGGGCCAGCTCTGGCAGTGAGGCCTTGGGAGCAGAGAAAAAAGGTGCTTTTGGGAGCTGGTGTGATGATGGGGAATGCAGGCTTTAATAGACATGTTCATCTTTCAGCAGTGTGTTTTGCATGTAATAATGTCAGCACACTTCTCACTCTGGCAGAAATTCCACAGATAATTGGAAAGAAGTAAAAATGAAAACATTAGAATTTGCCATGTCATATGTTAACTTTTTATTATTGTATGATGCCAATGGTCCACTGACAGATGCTGTGTTATTAACATTTGATTAAAAATCACTTCAGGTCTAAAGCAGCCTGTTCAGAAGAGAACATCTTGACAAGCCTGGTGGTTTGTGATTGACAATTAATAACATTCTGTGTGTCACAACACAGATAGTGTGACTTATTGGTGCTGGTGTAATGCAACACTTTTCATCTGAGCTCTTCAAATTGGTACATAGAAATAGGAAAGACTAATTCAGCTGACTTTGATTACAAACACACCAGCCAAGGCACAGCTCTCCATCCCAGAGCAGATCAACAGCACTTGACAAGACAGACCCTCATTCCAGGCCTCCACTGCACAGGAAAGGACTTCACATCCCATTTCACCACCAAACTTCTGTGCAAGAGCTCAGTATTCAGCTACATGGTTACAGCAGCTTCTTGCAGCAGAAAACTACAAATCTTCTTATTTCACTAAAAATTAGAAGGAAAATGCTGATTTACTCAGATATTAAAATAATTTGTAACTGGAAAGATGAATGGTCAGTCCTTCAAAGTTTGGTCAGGAACTCTTAATTGTACACTTCAGTGAGTGAGGTCTGACGTCTATGTGCCAATAGGGAAATTCATTTAAAACATACATTAAATGATCTTCTTTGGATGAGAGTTGAAATGTACTATTTCAATTGTCTTTGCTCTAGCCAAGGGGAAATTCTGACAAACTTTGCTCATACTCTTGTGCTTTGAAATAAAGGCTTCAGCAGTCCTGGGCACACTGCTGCTCAGAAGAAATGCTGATGTGAATTCATATGCTGCACCATGGCCACCAGAAATCTGGGCAGCCCCACACGTGAGCAGCCTGAACCTCTGCAAACCCAGCCAGCCCCAGCCAAAGGGGTCCTTGCTGTCTTCAATTCAGTATTTACTGGAAATGCCTTTCCTGGCACTACTGGTCCCGAGGTGCCACGGTGTCTGCCCGCTCCTGCCCTCTCCAGCATGTGCTGCCACCCACCTGTGTGCCCCGTGCCCTGTGCCCTGTGCCCTCTGCCCGTGCCCTGTGCCCCATGAGAAGAGCCACTCCCACGCCACTCCCCAGGCCAGTGCTCGCCCTGCCCTGTGCACACAGTTCTGTGCTGCAGCAATGCAAACACTTCCCAGCCCTAATGCAGTAAGCAGGGGAAATAATTACAGATTTCCAAGGTTCAACAGGGAATACTTCTGAGAAATGTGTCCTCCACTGGGAGTTTCATAACCATTTAATCTAATTTTTCTTGATGTTTTGATCTTCCTTTTAAACAAGGCATTTGTCATTAGCTTTCAAGGAGACAAGTTGCTAATACATTACACTCTTAAAAGGCCCACAGTTAGTGTCAATGTCTTCTGATGGCTGTTCACTAACAGTACATGAAAGAATTGCCAGTGTCAGTTCCTTTCCAGTTGGCTTCAACGGTGATGGCAGGACGGTCCCGTCCCAGCAGTGCTGGCGAGGACTCTGGGCTGGGGGGCACAGGCTCTGAACTCAGCCTTCTGCTCTCCACCTTCCTGTCCAGGGCACTTACTGTGGTGCTTTTGCCACGTGGCTCATGCTCAGATGATTCTGAGTTTCTCCTCATGATGATTCTGATGTTTCTCGGTGTACATAAAGCAAAGATACACCAGGAAAAGGAAACACACAAACCTCCCCACAGCCATTCCTGCCCCCAGCACGTTCTCCTGCTGCCAGCCCGGGGGCACTTGGAAAACCCAAGGCACGTGCTCTGCCCTCCCCCAGTGAGCTGGAGAAACCCTGGGCTGCCTGGACCTGCCTTGAGTCTCTGCTCCCTCTGCTCTTCAAAGAGTGTGAACAAAGCAGGTGGAAAACATATTTTTTTAAATTCTTGGATGACATCACTTGCATATTAAATAATAATGAACCAATAAATTACAAGAAACTAAACAACCAGAAGAATATGTATGTGGAGTTTGGAGTATTTATAAATGAATAAATCATTCATGATGTATAAACTCTGTACAGCTAAATGCATCATTTACTGAACTTCATCACCTTTCACAACATCCCCACCTCTGACTGGCTGGTTTTAGAGCAGTTGTGAATCTCTGAAGAGAGGTTACTGATCAGTGGATTACAGAGGCTGGCAGGACTTAGGCAAGGAAGCATCACTAGCAGGAGAAGCACGTCCAAACAGGGCATTTTCGGTTTGAACATCACTCTAAAACCCCGTGGGGCAGCACATCCTGGTTTTCCAGGCAGTTCCTGAGAGGGTCAAGTCCAAGGAGCTGTAACTGGTGTTGTGGGGCTGCAGGAACAGCACTATGGGAACTCAGACAGCTCCCAACCTCTCTGCTCATTCACACCTGTGAACACCCCGCTACACTTCAGCAGAATCTGGGCAATGGGAAGCATATTTGAACACCGGATTCTTATGGAATGGATTTAAAAGTGTGATTTTAGGCTTCTCTGCCAAAGTCCCTGAGCTGTGCTGCCCCCAGAGAGGCTGGGCAGAGGCTGCTGGCAAGCAGGTGCACCCGTGGCGAGGCTGCCCCTCCTCGCGTGCCATGCACTCCTGACATGCTGTCGCTTCTCTCTGCCTGACTTCTCTTCTAAACAGGCTAATGGTAAATAATGCATAACAGGTACAAGTTTTTGACAAAGAGCCATGCCACTAAAGTGTTTTTTAATTGGGGGGCATCACAAACGTTTCCAGCAGCTGCTGGAATTCCCAGTGCTGGGGCTGGCGGCAGCAACCCCTGCAAGTGCAGAAAAACATACTTTGCTAACACATGTGGCTTCTCTTTCCTTGCCTCGTGTTGCTATCCCAGGACAGAGCAGAGTCTGGCTCCGTGCACGGACGGTTCATGCGGTGCCGGCCGGGCTGTGCGGGGGCACGGCTGCTGCTGCTCTGGGGCCTCGCTGCTGCTCTGGGGCCTCGCTGCTGCTTTGGGGCCTCGCTGCTGCTCTGGGTCACCGCTGCTGCTTTAGGGTACCACTGCTGCTCGGGGGGCACCACTGCTGCTTTAGGGTACCACTGCTGCTCTGGGTCACCGCTGCTGCTTTAGGGTACCACTGCTGCTCTGGGGCACCACNGCTGCTGCTTTGGGGCCTCGCTGCTGCTCTGGGTCACCACTGCTGCTTTAGGGTACCACTGCTGCTCTGGGGCACCACTGCTGCTCTGGGGCCTCGCTGCTGCTCTGGGGGCACCACTGCTGCTCGGGGGCCTCGCTGCTGCTCTGGGGCACCGCTGCTGCTTTGGGGCACCACTGCTGCTCTGGGGACACGGCCTCATTGCTGCTCTGGGGACACCGCTGCTCGGGCACCCAGCGAGGCTCCCCCGCGTGTCCCTGCCAGGCTCGGGGCTGCCGTGCCCAGCCCGCGGCCGCGGCTCTGAGCTGCAGCGCCCGCACCTTCACACGGTCCTTCCTGGGGGACTGCTCGTCACAGGAGCTCAGTGGCCTGGAACAGACTTTGTGCCAGTCTTTTGTGCCGCAGGCAACGCGCTTACTGAGTAATTTTATGGATACCAAGCTCCAACGTCTCACAATTAGCACTTTGTTTGCATTAGTTGGTGAGAGGGCGGGCCGTACTGCTGCCCTGCCCTCGTGGTTGACAAACTGCAGCCCCAGAAAGGCTGCCTGTCCCAAAAAAGCGCTCTCCGGGGTTAACCTGAGCAGCAGAAGGTGCTGCAGACACCGGGGTGGCAAACAGCCCCGAGGGGGGGACCCGAGGATGCTGCGGGGCCGCGCCGCTCCCGAAGCGGCCGCAGAGGCCCCGGGCAGCAGCGTGGGCAACAGGAGCTGCCCCTTTGTGCCCGCAGCTGCTTCCCGTGAGGCTGGGACGGAAAGGCGCCCCTGCTGCCAGCAGCACACGCGGTGCCCGCGCCCAGGGCTGGCACCGCACGGAGACGCTGCCCGGAGCCCGGAGCAGAGCCGTCCGCCCGCTGAGCCTCCCGCAGGCCTGGACCCCGCACCGCGGGTGCTGCCGACCCCTGGCAGGGACTGACAGGGGCAGGGTGCGCTCAGCAGAGAGATAGCTTACTGTAAACAGAGTATTGTTTTATATGAAACCATTAAAAAGGTCCCTGAGGGCAGCCCTAAGTATATATTATATTTTACTCTGAATCCCTGTTTTGACTTGACTTTACAACAAAAACGTGTTTTCTGTATTTAAGCAGATGCAGTAAAGGAAAGGTCGTGACTGGTGCTGACATGGAAATCTCATTTGGCTCATGGGTCCCCTTAGGGCCTTTATGCTGTGTGGTACTTCAAACATATTTCAAAGTACAACACTAAATGTCACTCTTTAATAGACAGAGGCATTGCAAGCGTTTCTTGAATTTCCTTGGGAAGTGCTTCCCTGAAGCCAAAGGCTCAGCACCAGTTTGGTTCACTCCCCACACAGTAGGGACGGCTCCATGGCAGCCGAGGAGCAGCACTGACAGCAGCACTGGGAGCCCCGGGGGCTGGGGGATGGAGCCTGGCAGCTGCTTCCTGCAATAGCCAAGAATCAGGAAGAACTGCAGAAAAGAAAAAAGAAAATAACCCAAATCCCTTTGATACATATACCATATTTTGAATTAATTTCCATTTTTCCCTTTCCTCATCCAATTCTTCACGCTCAGTAGCTCTTTTGGGATCTGAAAGTTATTTTGACTTTTTTAAAAAGTGCTTCATGTCTAACACAGTCCTCACAAGTCACTGCAGCCCAATCCTCAGTTCTGAAGCCTCCTGAAAGCAGTTGGCTCTTTTCCTGCTGCCAGGCTCAGGCTCTAGAGAGGATGAGTAGCCAGGCAGATGGCCTGGAAATTTATTTAGCTAACTCCTTCAAAAAATAAGGAATTTACTGATGAGTCAGAGGGATTGACACTGTTTAGGAAGATCAGAACTTAGCGAATAAATTCTACTTTAAAGCACTGAAAAAGTTTAATTTCCTTTTGATGGTTAAATTGGACTTTGTTCGAAAATTGATATTTTCATTTGAAATTTATCTTAAAGAGAGAGACAAACACTCTGCAGATCCTCAGAGACCCAAAGGCTCCTGCTCAGCCAAATGAGACATTCCAGACAGATCCCAAACGGAGGATCTGCTTCCCATTTTTCTTAATTTCCAGTTTGCTCTAGGAAAACCAGGAGAAACCCAGTGGCTTCAGCTCTGAGTCAGGTGCCATCAGCTCCAGCACCTCTGCCAACAATCTGGAGGGGGAAATCAGCAGCTCTTTGCTGGGGCTCTCCACAGGGCCAGGATTTACAGTCCCTTTATGCCATGTGTACTGTATGCAAGCTTATTTTTCTCTTAGCTGCTATAAAAATTAAAGATTTAGCTATATACTGCAAAAGGTACTACCAGTTTTACGTAGTAGCATTTAGTTTGTCTCATGTGATCAGGGCATAAATCCAGCTTTTTCATCATCTCTATAAATTGCTCCATATCAACAGGGCAGCTGCAGGTCACCTCAGCAAGGTCAGATAAACGTGTGTAACTTCTGGCTGGGCTGCTAACATTGAGTTTCTCACACACTTTGGGACTGCTCTGTGTCTGTTCTCACTGTCGAACAGAGCTGTTGGAAAGGGCGCTTCTAACAGCACTTCCTTACTCCTGAATATTTGCCGAAGGCTACCCAGGGCAGTGGTGGAGTCACTGTTCCAGGAAGGATTTAAAAAACGTGTAGATATGGCACCTGGGGACATGGGTTAGTGGTGGCCTTGGCAGCACTGGGTTAATTGTTAGACTTGAGTCTCTCAGAGGGCTTTTCCAACCTAAACAGTTCTATGATTCTATCCTTATCCTGTCTGTCTTCACAAATCTCATTTACTGTCATCAGTGTGAAAAATAAAAATTTGTAGTGTAAATGGAAGCAAATATTTGATGTCACATGGAGCTTTCTTTGCATTAATTAGCAATTTACTGAATAAATATTGCTGTGCAAACCAACAATCAGTATCTTATAATTAAAAGCCTGTTCATGTTTATCTGCAATCTTTCCCCAAAGATAAAACCCTGTGAAAAGCACGGGCTACAGATGTTTCCAAAATGGAAAAAGTGTCAGTGTAAAGCAGCTCATTGAAGTCAAGATGCTGTCATCTGTGTGAAGCACCAGAAGCACCTGGGTGAGCTGCCCTGTGCTGTGCCTGCCCTGGGGGAGCAGGGCTGGGGCTGCGGGCACGGCGTGGGCACTGCCCCCTCTGAGCAGGGCCAGGGGCCACGAAAGGAAACCTTGCTCCAGCTCTGGGCTTGTGCAGTTAGAGAAACACCTTCCTTGAAAGCATTCCTGTTATTTCCAGCCAGGGGATCTCCCTCCCCGCGCTGGCACCCGCAGCGCTCTCTCCTCCCAGCTCCCCTCCTCGGGCACCCATGTTCTGCCAGTTCACGTTCTGCAGAGTCAAACCACAAAATCCTCATGTTCTGCTGAAGTCATACATCAGTAAAAATAAACACTTGAGTCCAGACCCGTTTGTGTCTGACCCATTGCCTGTTGCCAAAGCCCACAAAGATCTTTAGCCTTTAGATTTCCCATGGTCAAACAAAATCGGGTCTGAGTGGCATTAAATATCACTTTTGCATTACACACATTTTTCTCTCACATAGAGTGTCATAAGTGGATAAAGAACCTGATATTGTGGGTACCTAAAGCCCAACACAGCTTCTGCTGAGGGACCTTCAGGGATAAGAGGCCAGTGTGCTGTTAAAGATTAAAACCCAGCCGTCTGCTTTTATGCTTGAGAGTCCTTCGCGACTCCCCGGTGACATCACATTCATCTCACTGTATTTGAAAAATGCATTTAAATGTCAAAACTAAAGTACCCAAACAAGGGCTCCTTAGCACACTAACTGTTAACACATTGCTGAGCCAAACGCCTTCCCCAAGACATATGGGGCCGACTCTGTCCATAAAATACACCACAAGTAACACACAAAGTCCCAGAGGAAATAAATACTCTCCGCTCTAGTCTGACCTGGTTTTTCCTCCCAAAACACACTTGAAGACGTGTTTCACTGCAGGAGTGGACATCAATTTCAAACACCTTTATACAGCACCGCTCCTCCTCATGGCTGAGATGCTGCAGGCCACGGCTGTGGGGCTGCGTTCAGAGGGGGGCACTGGAGATGGGGCTGCTGCCACGGCCACTCACTGGGTACTCTTCACCCCAATTGAAATAAAACTGTTCAGATCAATGAACTCAGTAATTTACTTCAGACAGACCTAATCAGTGCAAGGTAAAAGAGAGGCAACTTTGCAAAATGTAAATGAACCCGACGCCAGAGACACAAGTAATGGGAATTCAATGGCAGCTGGTGCCAGAGTAGCAGAACCATGAGCTGTCCCCAGTTCTGCTGCTTGGAATACAGAAAAGGTGGAGGAACAAGCTCCTTCCTCTTGCCCTGCAAAACTGTGGCAGCAGGATGCTCAGCCTGGGAGTGCAAAGCAGCTCTGCCCCGTCCTGGGGCTCCCTGATGCCCCGCACACCCCAGCAAGCAGGGGTGACTAACACGCTGGGATTTTTCTCCTCACTGTACAAGTCTCAATGCCTCTGAAAGTGCAGAAAGAAACTGGCCAAGACCATTCTGAACTCCAGACAGGAAACTGCCCACAGCCAGTGGCTGCTGGAGAGCCAGGATCAGTGGGAAGGGCAGAGGCAGGGAGGACCCCATGGCCCCAGATGATCAAGCTCGACCCCACGTGCTGTGAGCCCCATTTTCCTGCTAGAGCAGAGCTGGCTCCTGGCCAGACCCGGGCTTGGGGAGCTGCAGGGAGCAGCCCCGGGAAGGAACAAAATGCTTGTGTGCTCAGGGAAGCTCAGTTTTCCTTGGGCAATGTGGGAATGAGGCCAGGGCACGCAGTGCTGGTATCACAGTGCTGGCCCCACTGAGGGAGCAGCAGCTTTTTCAGAGAAGAGCAGTTAGGTCTTCATAATGGACTGCAACTTTCTAGAATAATTTAATTTTTTCCTACTGTTACGATGCCAGAATTTCAATCAGACAAAACCGTATAATGGATTTCTTTTGCTGGGCATGTTACATAAATTGCATATTCAAGTACTATAAAATATTTGTAACAGACAGGTACTTTTCTAAATTGGGTCTGACAGTAAGCGATAGTGACTGGAATATTTATGTGATGGCACCTATGCAATGAGGCAAAATGCAGGGTGTGGGACTGGGAACATGGCAGCAGGAATCCCAGCCAGGGTTTGCAGCTTTTCTGCCCCGCTGCACCGAGCTCCCCGGGCAGCTGAGGCCGCGCTCGGCGCCGTCGGGGAGCAGTGGCAGAGCCCATCATGCAGAGAGCCCTACAGCAGAGCTTTGCACAGATTCTCCCTTCCTCCCTCCTCCTGAGCCTTAAAGCACAGTTGTTCTGAGTCTTGGCACTTCAGTGCCTGCAAGCAGCCACTTGTGAGGAAGCACAGAGGGCTGGAGCCTGCGAGGGAGCAGGGCCCGGGCTGCCCTGCCCAGGGCTGCTCTGGCTGCAAGGGGGGCTCTGCAAGGATGCTCCTTGTGCTCCCAGCTCTTGCCCAAGTCTTGCTCTCTTGCCAGAGCGTCCCTGAGACTGAGCACTCATTTTGGTAACATTTCCTTGACAATCACAGTTGGCAGGTCTATACTTTGCTATTTACAATTAAAATATTGTATTGATACAAATAGGCTTTGGCAGGCACTTCAAGAGGTTTTTAATTGAATGATTATTGTATTAAATAACTGTTTTTAATGGAGCATGAACTTGCTTAAATGATGACAGTAGAGCTATTGAAAGTCCAGTGAATTTTCCAGGTATTTCCAGCTTTTCACAAATAAATATTTATGTCTTGCCAGCAGAAGGATTTCTTGGCTGAACACGGAGGGTGGCAAGGTCGAGGCTGCCAGCCCTGGGCTGAGCCCTGGAGTTGTGGCTGCAGTTTCTCAGGCTGTGCCAGGGCAGCCCAGCACAGCCATGCCCGTGGCACACTCGCTGCTCTGGCAGTGCCAGCGCTGGGTGTGCAGGAGGATGGAGGGATCAGGAACCCTGATCACAGCTCAGCTGCAGCACCAGCATCCTGCGAGCCCCTGAATCACCCAGCCTGAGCACACCCTGACCCCCAGCCCTGGGGGGTTTCACTCCTGCCAGGACATTTCCAGTCACTCCAGCCTGTCATGAGAAGCCTCTGACACAGCCACCTCCGTGTGCCTTCCTCCAACAACAGCTCCCGTCAATTCGCATTATGCACGGAGACCAGCAGCAAACATGAAGATGAACCCTCTGAAAAAGGCTTGCACAGCTCTTCAGCATGAGCAGGATTAATCACAAATAATAATTACCATACCAAGAGATAATACTTCAGCAGCTCTGCCTCGCCTCTCAGCTCCTGGGCAGGCAGGACCTACCCAGACTGGGGGAAGCAGCAGTCGTGGTGCATCCTGGCACGAACCCCCTCCTCCACCCCATCTGTGAAATCATCACTCACAATAATTCTGGATTTCATGATTTATCAGATCAGAAAAACAGCACCAAGCCAGCAAACCCCAGCCTTGTGCAGTGATCAGTACCCCTTTAACCTTCTGCTCCCACCCACAGCAGCACCTTTGTCTCCTCCAGGCGAAATGCTCCCCAGCCCTGGGGCCACCACCAGCCTCCTCTTGCCTGCCAGGGAGGCTTACAGCTGATGCAGCCACATCACAGCAATGAGCACTATTAGTTTATCACCTCCATTAAGGCTCCAATAACTTCACAACAGATCAATAAACCATTATCACCCTCCAGCCTTGAAAACCCAGTCACCCCAAACCCACTCAGCTCTGACAAGCTCCCAGTTTTCATTATGAGGAGCCAAGACAGCTTGTTCACTGAGTCTGCCTGCCCAAACCCTCCTTCCCCGCTCTCCCAAGAAGAGCTGAGGTCTCCCACATGTCTGGGGCAGGTGAAGGTGTTCCCCATGGCCCCTCCCCGGGGGATGAGTGCCAGGGATGCCCTGTGAGGGCTCCCCTGCCAAGCCCCGTGCCCACAGGATGCCCTTCCCTTGGGGCACCCCCACCCTGAGGTGCACTGGGGGCCTCAGCAGCTCACAGAGCCCAGCTGGGCCACCAGAGCCCAGCAGCCTCTCCTCACCACTCTGAGGTGAGATCAGCATTGCTGCTTTAGCTTTTAAACACCTGCATGGCTCTCACTGTAAGAGGGAATTTGCAATTTGAAGTGCTAACAATTTACTTTGCTAAAAAATTAATTCAGCAATTTTCCATAAATTATATGCAGCTCAATAATAAAAAATATTTCTACATTTGGAAGCTTTCCATTATTGGTCCAGCTCATCTGCAGAATAAAATAGCTTTTCAGAAACAGAACTATCTGAAAGTATTTTCTAAGAAGTGATATTGAATTGATACATTAGAGGAGAAAGTTTGGCTCCTTTTGTAAGAATCATACATTTCACAATAGTCTGAACAAAGGAGGTTGTCTCTGAATGCCGTAATTTAGTCCTGAAAAAGTGACAAACAAATAATTCCAACTAAACTAGAGAAAGAAAAGTAGTGACTTTTAATTATATAATCTTTTTTGATGAATTTATTTCTGACAGTTTTATAGGCTGACAAGAGAAAGTGTTTTATATGCAAAAAACATTATTCACTCTCAGCTGTTAAAGCATAAAAATTGTCAAATGATTTTAATACAGTTTTAAGTTTAATGTTTATTGTCAGAAAAAAAGGTCCACAGCAATTACTGAGTCACATGGCCCTTAATTCTTTGTTTCTGACAGCAAAAACAATAAAATATGCTTTTGCCCAAACCTTTTACTGTACAGATTTATGAGGTTTAAAAGACAGCTGTTTTTCTTATTTCTTTGCATTTAAGGGACTAAATTTTGCAGCCATTTTCTAGCATGAGTGAACCTCCTTAACCTGAGCATGTTGTTACAGAGGGGGTGAACCTTCTGTGTGCACACCTGGGCTCCTGTCCGGCCACTCTCCTGCCCCTGCAGCCGTGTGGGTGTTTGGGACATCCCTTGGTGAAAGAAAAGCTGCTGCACTTCCTAGCAAGGAGCCCCACTTGTTTTCCCCATACCCATGTCTGCCAGTAGAATAAGGAAATTTAAATGTTTTCCCCATCCGCTGAAAATTAAAATATTTTTCAAGGAGATAAAGGGCACTGTTAAAATCCAAGCCCTCACCTTGGGCAGGGGTGAGATGCTCTGGCATTTATCTGGCTTTGAGATGCTCTCTGCAGCTCTCAGCCCTGGGCTGAGAGGAGAAGCAGGAACGGGCACACTCAGCTGTGGGACTGCAGCAGCAGCTCCCTTTTGCTTCAGCTGGAGCACTGTCAGTCCCACGGATGTGTCACAGCCCCGGGGTGACAGCCAGAGCTGCTGCACAGAGAGGGCCCCGTGGCCAAGGTGCTTCCCACACCCCGCTGCCCGGAGGCTTGGCCGTGCTGCCTGCGGGAGAGCTGGTGCCCCAAAGGGCACGTCCTGGCCTGAGAGGGCTGTGAAAAGGGACAGAGCTGAGGATTTTTAATATCAGAATAATGAAACCAAGCTGAGAAATATTAATCTTTTTAAGAATGTAAAGAACCAGGGCTCTGTTTCCATGGCAAACCACATCCTGCACATTATCTATCACCTGGGGATTACGGAGGCATGGTAAATAGAGGGGTAAATACAGGAGAGAGGCACATTCTGCTCTTGGCAGATATAAGCCCTGCTGCCAGTATAAAAGCATAATGGCATTTTCTAGATGAGCCTCCTCAAAGCAGCCACGTTTCCATGCTTTTTTCCTGCATTTTCCATGCAGGTTTCCCCCACCCCTTGGCTGTGCCTTCAGTCCCAAGGCATCCCAAATCCCCAGACCCAGCATCCCTCTGCAGCAAGCAGGCGGGTCTGCCACGGGGACTGGTTTGTGTCAGCAGCACAGGTTGTTTATGTCAGTTTTTCATGTCCTCATACCCTCCCTATCCAAGCAGAAAGCAAAAATCCTACCCAAACCCCTCCCATCTTCCAGGAGTTTGCAAACCCCTGCTATAAATAGACCCCTAATAGGAGGCTGTAATAGGATACAATTTATTTCCAGATCTGATGGGCTGACCTTCATCATCACTCGAGGCTCTACTTGTCATGAATTATGGGCAATTCACTCACTAGTGGAAATAAATTGTATTACCAGTGCTCAGCATCGTGTCCTCGGCGCCCAGCGCGGGGTGGCAGCTCCTCCCCGAGGGAGCCTCTCCGGGGAGCCCCGGCCCGGGGCTGGGCAGGAGCTGTCCCAGGTGGGCTCATCCTCGGGGTGCTGTGCCGGGTCCCGAGCAGGGGTTCTGTCCGTGGGTGCCCGAGCAGCGCTGCCCTGCACAGGCACCCGCGGCCCGCAGCTCCTCCCCGCATCCATCCCCAGCACGGATCCCTCCTTCTGGGAGAACTGTGGCACTCGGTGGGGAGAGGGGGGGCAAGCTGGGCCCTTCTCCTGCTGGCTCTGCTCCTCACACTGGTCAGAGGGGTCCCACTGCCACCAGAGCAGCAGCAGCCGCAGGCTCCTGCCCTGCTCACCCCACCGCCGGCCCCTCACACAGGTAATGAGATCAGGAATCATGAGAAAAGGGGTCACAGCATTGATCAAGTGCAGTTAGGATCAATACAAACAAAAGCAGTAAATACCGAATAGAGCCGTGTAAGTGTTACAAGCTGAGCTCCAGTGCCCCCGGGGAGCACAGCCCCTGTGCCAGCCTGTCCCTCCCAGCCACCCCTCGCCCTCCAGCATCTGCTCCCGCTGCCAGGCCCCGCTGAGGGCAGCAAACAGATGTGCAGAGCTGTTCAGCAAGCACCCAACCCTGAACCAAACCAGCTTTGTGCAGGAAACGGGGACAGGGAGAGCCCCATGAGCTGCCCAGCGCCCAGGGCTGTGCCCACGGGGTGGGAGCTGCCCCCGCTCCGGGGCAGGGCAGGGCAGGGACAGCCCAGCCCTGGGGCAGGGGTGTGCTTGCCCATGCATGCACAGTAAAGGGTTTCTTGAGCTGTGCAGTGATGAGCTCCTGCATGGCTCACATTAGAGATGAGCTCGTGTTTAGTGTTACACAAGAAACACATCAGGCAGGAATTCATTATTTCTTAGCAGAAAATGTGTACCTGGAATTCTCCTTTAAAAACATGAAAAAGCATCTCAGACTTGCTGAAAACAGCAATCCTGCTCTCCCCCACTCCCTTTTTCTCACAGTACATCCTCATCCCTGCCTGCACCACAAAAATTCACTAAAGCCAACAGTCTGTATCAGAGTTTGTCAACAATTCATCAAGGCCCAGTCCAACAAGTGGCCAAACACAAGATAAATTATAAACCATGGCATTAAAGAATAAGCTATCCATTAGCACACAGGCCCCTGTGGTCCTGACAGGATGTGGAGACACAGCAGAGCTCCCTCCCACAGCAGCTCAAGCTCCCCCATATGCGCATTTCTCCCAGTCTGCTGGGAACAGGGACCCCAAGAAGCACACCAGCACTCTGCAGCCACCCCAGCTTGCCAGGGAAAAGCCAAGTGCCAGAAGCATCTTCTGCCTCTCCAGACACAGACAAACACAGAAAGTCTTTGCAGTCAGTGGTTCAGAGCCCATAGCCAAGTCAGGAGGGGCACCAGGGCTTCTCTGCCCCACAGTCCAGGCCAGGTCCTACTCAGATGGCTGATGTGCTCCAGCAATACAGATGAGGCAGTAAATCAAGAATTAGCGCACACAAAGTCTGAAAGGGAAAGGATTTGTTAAAAGTTAAGCAGCAGGAGATCATAGGCTTTGTTCTATAGTTTGGTCTCCACACACTCCAAGGAGGAACAGGACCATGGAGGGTTCAGAGACTGAATTCTGTCCTTATAGATATAAGAAAATAGCTTTTTCTTCCCTAAATTGAGGTAAGATTTATTTGTTTTGAAAGTTGCTCCAAATATGCAAAGTACAGTCACCTTTCAGAGTAACATTCTTGTACAACCTAGTTCAGGCTTATGTAAGAGCCAAATTCCAGGTTGGACCAAACTTTGCTGTTTCTTCAGGAGACTGAGATTTTTCCACACAGCACAGAGAGCAGCAACAAAATACCAGATTAAATACCACAGAGCAGCTCTGACATTGAGTCTCCTCCCAGCTCAGTCCCACCCCTGCAGGGTGCAGATAACCCAAGCCGGGGGTGGCTGGTGTATCCCAGCAAGGGAAGTGATCCCGTGAGGCTGCAGCTCCCCTCCAGTCTCCCCACAGCCAAGCTGTGCCCTGACAGTGCTGTGGGGAGCCCTTTGTGGGGCTCCTTCTGGTTTCTCATCAAAGAGAATGAGGGGTCTCTGAACCCTTCCCTGGGCTTCTGCAGGGGGCACTTGGCTCTGCGGCAGCCAGGTGATTTTCCAGGGAAAGGACCATTGGTGTGGGGGCTGCAGAGCTGAGCAAGGGGCTCTGAGGGTCTCCTGGGCAGCCCTGTTGCAGCCAGGGGGACACAAAGGATGCTGCAGGCAGATGCATTTCAGAATGTTGCGTGTTTTCCTCGAGGCTGGCGTGGCCCTGCTGGGTGACAGCGCCCCTGTTCCCATGCCAAACAGGCAAGAGCCCCAGGTCTTTGTTGCAAAGATCTCCCTTTGTTTGGAATGATTTAAATAGAGTAAAAAGAACAGTTTATTTTTAATAATAGATGATTACTGTTCATAAGACAAAAATGTATCACAATTATTTTTGCAGAAAGTTCCTTACCCAACACGTGTTTTTGAAGCAGGAAGATACTAGCAGGGTATTTCTCCTATTTCTCCTGTTTTCCCAGCTGCAGATGCACAGCGAATCCTAATTAAAACCTTTAAGTCTTATTCCATTTACAAGAAGGAGTGTATCATTTTTCTTTTAGCTTTTTTTAATACAGGGTCTCAATGCCCATTACAAAAATTCCAATGCATCTTTGAAGTTAGCAGCTAATTATATTTCTCCAAGTTATATATCTGGAGTTCTAGATGGGGAAAAGGCAATTACTTTTTCTCTCATTTAGCATAACAATCTCTGAAGCTTTACTGGCGCTCCAGTGAGTCGTGCTATAGATCAGAGCCCGGGCTGGAAAGAGGAGGAATTTGGGGGGAAGGCAGGATGCTTGCTCAGCTCCTCCGGGCTCCGTCCCTTGTTAGCATGCTGTCCCCACCAGGACGCTCGCTAATTGTTTGTCGAATGACCGCGGTGCTTTTTGCCTCGACAACTTTGCCGGGGAGGTCATTCAGCACATTCATTACGGGGCACCTGCTCGCGCTGCTGGAGCGAAGGGTCTGTCAGCATTTTCCAGGAGTTTGTACCTTGGCTGCAAATGTTTGTGTGGAGCTGAAAATTGTGGCGTGACTGCTCCCGGGCAGGACGCGGCCGCTGCCGCCCGTCCCTCCCGCACGGCCTGCCCAGCGCTGTGGGCACCGGCAGCTCTGCCCGCGGGCACGGCTCTGTCTTCGCAGGCAGAACCTCGCCCTCCTCCTCTGGCCAGCTCGGCACAGCAGGGAGGACGCTGCTGGGGTGTCCTGCTGCTGCAAGAGCCTGTGCGGGTGAGTGGCAGTGGCGCTGGGCAGCCTGGGTGCAGGGACAGCTGCTGGACTGCTGGCTGTGGCAGCCTTGGCCTTTTTTAGCTGAATTGCTAAGAGATTCATTTTAACACTCCTCAGACACATTTTCTGAAAGATCCGATTTGCTTGGAGCACCTTGCCTCTTTCTCCTTCTCAAAATTGAACTTTGAAATGCTCCCAGAAATGGGTCTGGAATTTGTGTGTCAGCCCAGAGATACGCATTTGGCCAAGCTGTGGTACCCTACTGGTCCCTGCATGACAAGGAGTTTTGTAGGCTTCCTGCTCATCAAGGCTGCACTTGTGACAATGTGAAGAAAACAAACAAAAAAACCTCACCAAAACCAAAACGAACAAAAACCCTCAGGAAAATAAATTCCCTTGCACATGCTGGAACAGGGGGAGAGAGCAAAGCTGGTTCCCAGCTTGTTTCCAGCTCAGTCCCTTATTTCTGCCCTAGGCTGGGTAACACTGCACTGGCCCACACCAGCACACAGTGTGCTCAGTCTCCTGAGCAGCTGCTTTATTCCTTCTGCTTCGAGATGTGTTTTGTTGCTGGGGCAGTCCCAGACCACTGACTATTTCTCAGGAGCTGTCTGTGACACTGACACCAAAAGTGTTTCTGGAAGCAAAAGGATGGAAAAGGATTGAAATGAAAGGAGCCCAGAACGGGTGCAGACACCTCTGCTGGCATTGGGATCTCTTTAATTTCCTGCACTCTCACCATTTTTACAAACTGGAGAAATGCTGGAGGCCTCGGGACCAGGCCAGTGGTATTCTCAGCCTGCGGGCACAGGGCTCTGGAGGGCCCCGGGGTGCCGGGGCTGTGCCGGCGCAGGGCTCTCCCTGCCCTGCGGGCTCTCTGCGCTCGCTGCTCGGCTCCCAGCCCGGACCCATCCCGAGACACATCCCGGTCCCCTGCGGGACCCAGCCCCGCTGTGGAACAGGGCAGCCCCCGGCCCGGCCCCCCGAGCCCGGGCTGTCCCGCGGCCGCAGCCCCAGGGGCGATGGAGCGGCTCTGCTGCCGCTGGAGCTGTCGGAGCGCTCAGGGCCGCGACACTGAGACACTCTGCTGCCGGGGAACCTGAGAGAAATTAAATTCTCCACTTGGCTGGTCCGGGTGACTCGGCTTTGCTCTGCTGACTTGTTCCTTCATTATTTTTTTGGCCGATAACTGACTGCAAGCTTGTCTTGTCTGTTTAATACCAGCACAGCGGCTCCAGGAGAGGCTCAAGCTTGTCAGTCTCGGCGAGTGCGCGCTGTATTGCTCTCCCCACTTCATTTACTCCATGGACAGGAGGGGAAAAGCCTCGAGGCGCTGCAGAGCTTGGCAGCTGGGATGGAGGGTTTCTCTGCGGGCTGGGTGCAGCCCCCTGAGCAGCCCTGGGCGAGGCAGGCTGGGGCACAGGGAGACCTGCACGTTTCCAGGGGAGACTGGAGCTTGGATGGGGCCAGGCGAGTTAAGGACAGTAATTATTAAGATTAATCTCTCCCTCACACCTTGGAGCATGCTGAGGAAATCTCCAGGCAGCCTTGCAGCCAGGTTGGTGATGGACTTGGCTGTTCTTGCTCTCTGAGCACCTGGTGCAGAAGCACCTGTGGCTGCAGCAGGAGGAGGGTGCAGGGGCTGGCATTTCCTCCCTGGACAGGAGATGCCATTCCTGAAGCGCCTTCTCCCCGTATGTGCACTGTCCCCTGCGGACTAACGCGTTCCAGGGAGCACAGGGGTCTGGAGCCACATGCCCCGGCAGACCTGGCAGCACCTCTCCTGGTGTTTCTGCAGCAGGGAGGGAAGGGGGATCAGCTCACTCCCCTGAGATGGGTCTCTGCCTGGAGGACAGGCTGCCTGCGCTCAGCGACACAGCCAGGGCAGCTGGGTCCTTGGAGCAAGGCTTAGCAAACAGTCGGGTTTTGTTTAATTAAGAGCAAGCAGAGAATTTAAAGACTGGGTTTTCTCCAGCCTATGATAAATTAACCTCCTCCTTGCTCAGGAGGACAGGAACACTCCAGATCAATGATCTTACTGATGCCTGGCTTCTCCTCCTTTGGAGGGAGAAAGGGACAGAGAGCATCAGCCCCTGCCCCTGCCGCTGCCTTTGGGGCAGCAAGTGGAGCGGCTGCGGGTAATGATGATGAATGGCATGATTAAAGCTGGCATTCAGACCTGCAGCTGGAATTTTAGACCCTATTCACAGAATCATCCGGCTCCTGCTGTGCTATTTGGGGCACTTAGAGTGCAACTGAAGGCAGTGGGGTGCTCCAGCAAAGCCCCCGACACAGGGACACCCCTGACTCGTGCTCTGAGGGACCACAGGGCTCCTGTCCCCATGTCAGGCTTGGTGCAGAGCTACTGCCAGTGTGGCTGTGGCTGTGCCAAGGGGTGCCAGCATCCTGTGACAGCCACCAGAGGATACGTGGGCACCCACGCATGGGATGTCCCAGAGGAGGGGCTGGTATATGGTGGCTTTTGTCCCTCTGCATCCTGGGCAGAAAATAAGTCCCTGATTTAAAATTTAAAAAAAATTAATTAATAAATACTAACGAATAAAAACTGATAGTTTTATAAATTTCTCAGAAATTACAGATAGACACAACACATGCAGCTCTGCCTGAGCAATGCTGGGCCTTGGCTCCAGTTCTTGCTTTTCTAAACTCCTTCTTTAAATGTATTTTTATACAGCAGTGTTGACCTTTTCTGCCAGCCCCTGTGGAGCGAGGTTGTATCTTGTGTAAAAGTCATATCAAATGGGCCACAAAAAATCACTCTTGCCTGATTAAAATGAATAGTCTAGACAACGTGTGCATTTTCCTTCTGTGTCGTTAGCTTTGTGTGAGAGCTTGCAGCAATCAGGGCTTTTATGGGAGCAACTCAGCTACAGGTACCGCGAGCTGCCTTAGCGGATACTAATTACAATCCCTGTAAGGATTGATTTGCAAAGAAAATTTCTATTGCCTCAAGGACAAACGTTTGTGCAAATCATATTATTGTGTATGAAAAATTGGTAACACTTTATGAAATGGTTCGTTTATAAATACTTTACTATTTATTAAATTAAATGGTCTTATAACAGTCCTTTTGCTAAGTTAAAATATCATAAGTGTTCTGGTTTTGCATTATTTCTGTGCTGTCGAGCTGCTGTTAGGGCTTGCTTGGCGTCACCTGTTCAGATGATTGTTGGTGTCTGACACCGAGGTGCCCACGCGCGCAGCCGGGGCTGCAGCTCCCCGGGCCTCTCTCTCCCCTGCTTCCTTTGGACCTGAAATTCTAGAACAGAGTAACTTTGAAGTTGTCTGTTTCCCTGAGTGTGGGATGTGGACAAACCTTGTCCATGTTGTATGTTTGGCTCCTCCAGCGTGGCTCATAGAACAAGGAGTGGGTGCCCAGCCCTCACCTGTGGGACCAGCAGAGCCCTGAGCTGCCCAGCAGGAGCTCCAGTTGTGCAGAGGAGGATGAGACTTTCTTTACTTCCTACATCCCCAGATCTGAACCCCTCCAGAGAGGAGAGAAGACACCTGCAGGTGAAAAGCATTTTGTGTTATCTCCAAACCATGAGGCCCACCTGGACATTGTTCCTGTGGACAAGCCCACTGTATCCCAGTACGGGGGCTGCACTTTGCTCCTGATTTAGATCTTCAGGACCCAGTGGGTCAAGAGCTGTTTTCCCATTTTCCTATGGGAGCACTTTGCAGTTCCGTAGTGACTGGTGCTGTGTCCAGGCTGGCTGCTGTCCACCTGACCACGCTTCCAACATGGCAATTGTTCCATTCCTATGATGGATTTTACCTGGAGGAATGAGAAGAGGAAGAAGGGTTGCCTTGCGTGCGAGGTGTGCAGGGCGGCTGTGCCCACCCTGTGCAGCCAGGGAGATGGACAGGAACAGTGGTCAAGCCTGTCAGGGATCAAATCCCTGTTGGTCCCGCGCGTTGTTGGTGCTGTGCCAGCGCTCCCAGGGTGAGCAGGTCCATTCCTACTTTGAGAAGTTGACCTTGCCTTCCAAAATTCTTGTCTGCTCTGGAAAACAAGCGGACAAGACATCTTTACTGAGCTAGAAATTTCTCTTGAATGTCCTCTCTCTAATTTATGTTCCCTCTCACTTCATTGCCTGCAGCAAAGGCCATTAATGGTGGCAGTTTGTGACACAACTGAAGGCTCCTCTGAGGGGGAACTCTCCTGCAATTCCACCGTGCACTGACTTTGGAGGCATTTGCTGGCATGGTGAGGCTCAGCTTCTCCCTCTGTTTCCCAGGCTCCAGAGATTAATCCTTCTTCTGGCTGGCTCTGCTGCTGCTATGGCAATATTTTCTCCCCCATCGTGGTAATCACGCAATGGTCTCTGAGAACAGCAGGAGAAGCTGTGCCTGGTAGATGCATAAAAGGTAAGATGAACTACATGTCATAAAACTTTTAAAAGTTCCTTTTTTGTGTTTGTGCGGGGGTTATTTTATATGGCTTTTGATATGAAGCTAAAATTGCACATCAAAAAGGATAATGCATCTTTAAGCTGTTACAATGACTTCTAAATTTTTCATTTAATGTCAGTGAGGAAAAAACCCCTCAGTTGGCTGAGTTACGTTGGTGAGATGGCTGTTTCATTCCATAAAGTGTCTGCAGTGGATTTGAACAGTAGGAAATCCAAGGGTGATAAATAGCTATTTCTAAGTAAATTTCATGCAATTGCCCTTTGGTTAAAGTCTTTCCTCTCAGCACTTTCCTGTGCACATAGCCCAACTAATAATATTCAGGAGCAAGTGCTTTCCAGTGTGACAACTGATTGCACTTTGAAGCAGTAAATGGCTGATTTCATAATTGGTATAATTTTTCACAAGTACCTGAATGTCATATACAGAAAGAATAAGCAACCTGGACTTAATACGGGAGCTTTTTCAATTCTCCTAAAAATCAATAATGTATTAAACCCCTCTAACTGATTAAAATAATGTGAACCCTGAGTAGGTTTTGTGAGGAAGGCAGGTTTCTTCAAGGGTGGCAGATTTATTGCAAAAGGGTTAATACATGGGGAGAACCGGGATACGTTACAGATGGAGTCCGTTTTCCTAATTAAACTTTTATCAAGATTTTCCCGGTTTGAATTGTTTCACTTGGCACAACGGGAAGGAGCGTTTCCTTTGGTGTTCAGGGCAGCTCCTGCCGTGCACGCGACACCGAGAGCTCTGTCCTTACGGAAAGGATGAGGATTCCAAGGAGAAGAACACAGAACCCATCCTGAAAGCATCGTGCTGGCTCAGGAGGGGCCTGCTCCTGTGGCAGGAGAGGATTTCGGGTTGCACTGGGGTGGGTGCTGGCTCCGTAGGGTCCTGAGCTCGGGCACAGGACAGGCCTGGCCTGGGAGGAGGCTGCTGTGGGGGCCATCCTGTGGTGTGGGGGACACCTTCATGTCCAGGGGCCTCTCTGCATGGAAAAGTTCAAGTAGCATCACAGAGAGGTGAATGTGACTAGCAGAGTTACAGAAGACACAGCCTCTCACCAGGAGGTAAGCAGGAGGGTTTTTTTTTCCCGGGATCTTAAGATTTCTTGAAATCCATTCAGACTATTGTGGAACAATGTCTGAGGATCTATTGAGAGAATATTTACAAAGCTAAAGCAAAGGTGCAGCCTGATGGCAGGGCTGAGGGGTGGAGGGCAGTGAGGGCAGCGGGCACCTGGCACCCAGGTGGGTGTCCTGGGGGCAGCAGCAGCCACCACCCTGCTGGCAGCACCACGCGTGGCCAGTGCCGGGGGCGTCGGAGCAGTGGGGTGTGCATGAATGCCTCAGGGGAAGGTTAGGGAACAAGATCACTCATGTTAAAGCCTGGGCAAGCTGCTGGAGCCCACGGTACCATGTTGGTCCCTAGCACACCATGGACACCTGCCTGGCCTGGCAAGGTGGCACTGAGGCCCCTCTGCCTGGGGAGGCCACGTCCCCACTACCCCCACACTGGGGTGGGAGTGCACGGCACTGCCAGACCCGGCCTGGCATCTCCCCCAGGAAGGACACACTCCTTCCCAGGAGGGTCACAGGCAGGGGCATTGAGGAATCTGTTTAAACTTCTCTCCTCAAGATCACGATCAGACATCTTAAGCTCTGCATTATTCACGTTTGTCTGTTGTTTCTAACTCATTTCCTATTTTCCAGCTGAGGGACTCTGCCAGAAGCACTCTTTGCCAGAGATTAAAACAATTTAGGAAGCAGACACCCAATTCCTTTCTTTGGATAGTAGGCAAATTGGATATCTGTGAGAAGCAAGCAAATTTTATTATCAACAGATAGTTGGCTACTTAACTATCCTTAAGAATCCCCCAGTATTTACGGGCGTTTGCAATTGTCCTGAGCCCAAAGGCACCCGTGGCACACGGCCTGCCAGGTGCCCGGTGCTGCGTGCCCGGCCTGTGCCCGGGCAGCCAGGAGGGCACAGGGGCGGCAGGGATTTCATGGCAGCAAAGGTGTTGGGAAACAAATGAAGCTGATGCAGGGCCTTCCTGCCTGCCCAGGCCTGCCTCCCTGCCCAGAAGGAAGAGCCTGGCCCAGCGAGCTCCTGGGAAGCTCCGGCTCCACGGGCTGTGCTCTGCCCAGCTCCAGTGTTTGTGCTGAGGCCAAGGGACACAGGAATCACGTTTATGTCATTAGCAGTGGCTCTCCTTGGTTTGTATCAAAATAGCTGTTTTAAATGTAATTGCTGCTAATTTGGGAAAATGTGCCATTAGATATGTAAATTTATCGGCTAATGATGTGCACGGCAGATCACAGTGGAGGGGGTGTGGAGGAACCAGATTGGAACCATTTCTCAGCTTGCTAAGCAGGTTCCAGGGGTGGATCTCGGTATGTGGGAGTCTCCCAGGTGCCTCCCTGTAGGCCACCTGGGGCCTGGAGCTTCCTCTCATGGAACGTGCACATCCTGCATTTCCCAGAGTGTTCGGGGTGGTGCAGGAAGTTCTGCCGGAGTCCATGCAGACAAAGGGGATGGCTCTTAAAATTACACAAGGATTAAAAAAAAAAATCATGGAGTCATTCATCAGAATTGCTGTAGTTCTTGACCACATAGTCAATGATTTATTTAATCTTAATATATTCCACAAAGAGTCCCCATATTTCCATAAATATGTCATATCTACCTAATACATAGTAATGAACCTGCTCCAAGGGTAAATAAATAAGATCTAAGCTCAGAAAGCCAATGTTTATCAAAGGGAGATATACAGATATTGAGCCCTTTAAAGTACCATTCTTCACAGCGATCACCACCAAGTTTGGCAATTTGCAGTGTGTCAAGTCAATTAGAAGCCCCGGGGGCTGGGAGCGGGCACGGCCGGGCACACAGGGGTGGCCGTGAGCCCGCCGGGCACGGGCACAGCCCGCAGGAGAGCCCCGGGCACCAGGGACTGGCAGCAGTTCTGACAGACTGAGCCCTGTGGAGGCTGGAATCACTGAAACTGGAAGAATCCTCGGAGAGCATCAAGTCCAGCCCAGCAGCCCCAAGGCCACCACTAACCCGTGTCCCCAAGTGCCACATCCACACTTTGAAACCCCTCCAGGGGTGGGGACTGCACCCCTGCCCTGGGCAGCCTCTGCCAAGGCCTGGCCACTCGTTCCCCAAAGAATTTTTTCCAAATACCCAATCTAAACCTCCTCTGGCACAATTGGAGGCTGTTTCCTCTCGTCCTGTCCCTGTTCCCTGGGAGCAGAGCCCGACCCCCTCCTGGCAGGAGCTGTGCAGAGCCAGCAGGGCCCCCTGAGCCTCCTTTGCTCCAGGCTGAGCCCCTTTCCCAGCTCCCTCAGCCCCTCCTGGGGCTCCAGCCCCTTCCCCAGCTCCATTGCCTGACTCTGGACACAGAGTCTTGTTTACAGCTGCTGCAGTCGTGCAGAGGTTTCATAAGAGGGACTTGTAGATTTCAGATACAGAAGAATTTGCTAATCTTTGTTTTGAGAATTGTCTGTTATTAAAAAAAAATCGTTTTAAACAGAAAATTTTACTTGGACTGTTTTAATTTATGTTATTCCATTGTTCCATGGAATTATGTATAGCAGTGATGTAATGATGTAATGATGTAATATGCTAAACATGATGTAATATGCTAATGTAAATATTTTCATACAAATGCATTGAAAATACCTAAAAATGTGTTTGCAAAGGAAAATAACTAATTTTTATAGGTTGCACCTTCTTAATCTTATTTTCTACAGCGAAGTATTTCATGTCTTTTTTGTAAGTTTTGTTAGTTTGACGAAGTCAATAATAATAGAATATTCTGATTATGTCAATATGACATGTAATATTATGCACTTCTCTACTATTATGCGTATTATGACATGACTTGACATGATATGACAGGTCACATTATGCACTACTACTGATGTCATAAAATAATGTAAAAGTAATGAAAACAAATTTTGAAATTGGAAATTTATAAAGGAATTAATGACTTTTCCTAAGAGAAATTCCAAAGCAAATCTTTTTCCTTTCCATTTTTAAGTTTGTTTCATTGGGTTACTCCACTTTTCCCCCAAGTAAAACCTTTCATTCCCCATCCTCAGCTGTGGTGCCTGCTTGCTGCTTTGTTCACCCACAGCAGCTGGGCTTGGTGCTGGCTTTTAAAGCCTCCCGGGGGAGTGTGTGAGGAGCACAGAACCCTGGAGCTCGGGGACGTGTCCTGGCACACGCGACCATGTGGGTGACACCGACACCGGCTGACACCAGACTGGCACATGCTCCACCTGAGAGCGTCCATGGGAAGTACACAGCATGCTCATCCTGATTTGTATCCATTTTTACAGAGATGCAATGATAATTCCAACCTCCCATGAATACAAACCGGTTTGGAAAATATTGCTAGCAGGTTGCTGGTGAGCTGGGGGCTTGCGAGCCTGAGCCTGCCCTGTGGCCGTGGCTGATGGGACTGCAAAGGTGCAGAGTCCCTGTGCAAATCATTAAGGAAACGCGGCAATATTGGCAGGCAGGTGAGGGTTTCGGTGGCCTGGAGAGTAAAGCAGGAATCCAACACGGGCACGAGGGACTGCAGGCTGTGCTCGATATTCTCCCACAACGGCTGCGATTCGGATTCATTTTTAATGAAACACTTTGTGCTACAATCCTACAGCAGCCCCAAATGGTGGCAGACAAGAGGACGCCAGGTGGAAGATCTGCTCCCGCCTCGCTGCTTCCGGAGCCCTCCGGGAGGGAGAGCCCCGGGAGGGCCGCGGGACAGCGGGCACCGGGGGCTGGGAGGGACCGGGCGGGGGCTGGCGGCCGGGGGTGGCCGCGGAGGAGCAGCGCCAGCGCGGGCAGGAGGCGAGAGGCGGCCAGGGGAGGGTGGGTGTGAGAGACTCGGGCAGGGCAGGGCAGGGCAGCCCGGGCTGTCGCCTCCTGCCTGCCGCGGTCCCACAGCCAGGCCGGTGCCCGCGGGGTCCGGCAGAGGCTCAGGGGGTGCTGGTGGCACTGTGCCTTAAAAAACGGGCATCCCTGCTCTGGGTTTGGCTGCCAACCTCCGGGACAGCCATGCAGGACCAACTGGTGGGTGCCAGCCCTGCGGGATGGCCCGTGTGGCCGCACTGGGGGCACTGGGGCAGACAATGTCCCGTCCCGGGCACGGCCTGCCTTGCTGGGGGCTCTGCCCTGAGTGCGCGGGATGGGCGATGCTGCCGACAGCTGACTTCCCAGGCACGAGAGACCCTGGTGGTACAACAGAGGTCATCCAGGGACCCCAACAGTGTCATCCTCGAATAGAAATGTCATTTTTTTTTATTATTAAGAGCTGATAGAGGGCTCAGAATGAAGGCAGCTGATGGCTGCGGGAGTTTCAGCTCGGACAGCCCGTCCCCGGCTCCCAGCCCCGTCCCGCACGCGATGGGCTCGGAGCCCCGGGCAGCCACCACCGTCCTCCCCGGGACTGCCTGGGCTGGGGACCCCAACCAGGGCTCCGGGAGCGGTGCCAGAGCTGCTCCTCGCCAGCCCCGCCGCCTGCCCCCGGCTGCAGGGGAGGCTGCGGGGGGAACGGGGCCTGGAGGGACCCCGGGGAGCACGGCCCGAGCCCGGCTCTGCCCCGCGGCCCCTCAGCCCCGCTGCCCGAGCCCGGCCCTGCCCGGCAGCCTCGGGGACGGCGCGGGCGCTCCCGGCCGCTCCATCTCCGCGCATGCAAATGAACGGGGTTTCATCCAAATTGCATTTCCTCTCCTAGTCTGGAGTATGACGGCACATTAAAGCCTATAATATTCTGCTACTGCTCTATTGCGTGATTTTTTAATTAAAAAACTATGGAGTAAACAAACATTCAGCTCTGGAGTAGCCCTGCAGAGACCCATCCAGAGGCACATTCACAGCCCTCCACTTTTTCAAGAAAGTTTATATCTTAACAACAACAAAAAAATAATAATATCACCCACCCTAACAGTTAGTATTGGGTAAAAGTTTGAAGTGAAAGGCAGCTGGCAACCTTCTCCAGCCCGTGAAATGATATTAACATTTTATTATTCTAAGGTGAGCTTTTTGAAACGGAATTTTAAATGTTACCCTGCTGTTCCAGAACACAAAAACCTTTAATTTTATGCAAATGAACAGCGAGGAGCTGAGCGCTTAATGTAAACGAACACTTTCTTTGTAGGAGAGGTTGGAAGGGAAAAAAAAAATTCCCAGGGATTCTTTAATTGCTGTCTGAAATTATGTAAATCCCAGCACTAGGCAGAACGCAATTATCCCGTGCCCCTCTCTGCCAGCATTGCTAATGTCTAACAAAATATCGGTGGGTGACATTTAGTCGAGGTAATGCAAATGAGAATTAATTTTTTTCCAAGACAAAGGGCAGCTAAAAGATCACCTCGCTCCTGCGCGGAGGGGGCATGGGGGGGCGAGGGCAGCGGATCGGGGCTGTGTGGGGCTGGGCAGCAGGACCCAGCCTGCAGCCCATCAGCGCTGCTTCAGCTTTTATTTCTTAGCGGGATGAAGCCGGGGGGGNATGAAGCCTGGGGAGCGGGGGGGGGGGAGGAAGGTTGGTTGTTTGTTTTTCTTTTTAATTCATGGTCATCCCAGCCCGAGGGCAGGGTGGGAACCATGATTGAAACCCACTAATGGCTCTGGCTGGTGGTGGGCAAAGGCGGCAGTGATTTATCACCTCCCCGCGCTGATAACTAGCAATAATTCTATTAAATATTCAGAGTGAGGCTTTTGCAACACAATTATCAAACGGGGTTTGTTAGCGCAGAAACGCTCCTCGAGCACAAAAAGGGGCTGCGGGAGCAGGGAAAGGGCTGCTCTGCCAAGGGCCAAACCCGCCCCCCGGGTGGCCCGAGGCTGGGGGTGGCCCCAGTTTCTGCAGGATAAATCAGGGAAGTCGTAAAGGGATTTTCCTCCTTTTGTCTTTTTATTTTCCTTTTGGTTCTTGCATTTCAGAGCTCCCTTTGCTTCAAAGGCCGTAAGAGCCTGTGACCCCTCTGACCTTTCAAATGGAAAAGGGAACCCTGGTGGAAGCTGATGCGGGACAAGGCAAGGCTGTGTGAGCAGGGATGAAGGGCACGGATGCTCAGAAGGCTCCCGATCAGGGTAAGAGTGCTCGTGGAATTATCCTTTGAAATGTACACTTTGCAGGAAGGCTCCAGGGATCATCAAACTGAGGAGCTGGGCTGAGTTGCACCATCTGCTTGGGATTTAGGACAGGCAGAGCTGTGAAAATATGAATTGAAAATACAGAGTAGCAGGAAATAGTTTCCTCTTGCCCTGTCTTTTGAAAATTGTACCAAGCAAAGCTGGATGGCTCGTGCCACCCTCCTGCTGGGGCACTGCCTGTGATGGGGCTGGGTCACGGGGGCCCAGCTGAGACCCTGAGCACCAGAGCTGCACCAGGGGCTTTGGCACGTGGCAGCAGCCCTGCCTGAGCGTGGCTGCTCTGCCAAAGCTCAGGCACGTCCCCAGTTTTTGTATTCAGTTCTTGCTGCATCAGCTCCCTGTGGTCTTGCTGTGGCAGCAGGCGAGGTGCTGATGCCCACATGAAGCCCTGGACCCTTGGGCACCCCTGGTCCCCAGCTGCCTGGTACTTGCTCAAGGGTCCTGGTTATGAGTTTAAGACCTGCAGGAATGGATGCATCATCTGCTTCTCATTGCACTCCCTTTTGTCTGACTTGCTGAAATCAGTACCCTGAGAAATGCATCCCCTGACACCACATCATGACCACCAGCCTGCCCAGCCTCTCCGTGCCATGCCAGGCACCCAGGGGGGCTGCACACTGGGGCAGTCCTGCTGTGCAAATACCCACCAGGGAAGGAAGGTGAAGTGGTGAAGCTGCAGGCAGGAGCTGTCCCTCGCCTGCTGGACCCTGCCACCGTCCAGACAGAGACTGTCCTTGTCCTCTGAAAATTTATAATCTTTATAATCCAAGATTTAGACTCTTCAAAGCTTTATGCCTGTCTTTAACCTGTAGCATATGCATAGTCTCAATGGGATTTCTCATCTGCTAAGAGTTAAGCACGTACATAAATCTCTGCAGGCTGGGGCCGGAGGCATTCCCACGCACACGCATTCCTGCGCTCACGCGTCACGAGCAGCCCCGTGCAGCCACTGCGGGGCACGTCAGCATGGGGCACTCCTGGGCACTCCTCGGGCGGTTTGGATGCTGTGGGGGTGCTGAACTTCTGACACCACTTTTGGCAAATGCGCTGTGCCAGCGTCTCCAGGAAGCAGAGGGGGGATAACAGCCAGGGGTGAGCCAAGGCGGGAGCAGCCGTGCACAGCCGCAGACAGCATCTGAGTCAGAGTGTGAGCAGAACTGAGCTCAGGAAAGCACTGGCGTGCCAGGCACTTGGCATGGAAAGGGAAGCATGCTGAAGGCTCACTGTGCAGCAAGGCTCTCCCTCACCTCCCTCCCCATGGACTGCTTGCTCACAGATGTGGCCAGGCCAGTGTGCAAGGACCCGGAGCAATGTGTGTAGCTGCTCCACTCCAACCCAACCCATCTAGTGCAGTCTGCAGCCTCCTGTGCTCAGCCACTCTCATGTAGATTTGTCACCAGGTGCCGTTGCAGCAGCTTCATTTTCACCAATGCAAGCTGGTCCAATGTGACCTGGAGTTAAGTTGATGTAAGAAACCACCAGATTTTTTGCAGGCTGGTAGGACTGGTAAAGTGTGTGCCAGCTGCAGTACGTCCTCCTGACAGACTGTGCTTGTGGGGTGATTGTATGTAGCAGCATGGTTTTTGCAGGGCTCTGGGCTATGATATTCACTGTATGAATCTCCAGGCTTTAATTTCCAGGCTGTAATTTCTGCCATCAAATGACAAAAAAAGAGGGAATACACTTCACTTTTAAAATTATCCCTGTGAAGCCCTTTCTTTCCCCCCATGTAATGTTAAGTCAGGTGATGTGACCTTCCACTAAACTCTTTCCGCTTCATATCCAGTATTTTCAATGGGAACAGATAAAACCTTTTTAATTTGGGGTTAGAAAATCCAGGCAAAGCCATCAAGTGAGAAGCAGCATTTCATAAAAGTCTTGTGTTCTTCAGTGTTCACTTCTTTAAGGGCAAGATTGCATTAATTCCCCTAAAGCCTCACCTGCCCATACAGACAGCCGTGGCCGTCGGCAATGCAGGCTTGGCAGCACGGCCACACTTGCCACAGTGCCCACAGTGCCCACAGTGCCCACACTGCTCTCAGTGTCCACAGTGCCCTCAGTGCCCTCAATGCCGACACTGCCCACAGTGCCCACACTGCCCACAGTGCCCACAGTGCCCACACTGCTCTCAGTGTCCACAGTGCCCTCAGTGCCCACAGTGCCCACAGAGCCCTCAGTGCCCGCAGTGCCCTCACTGCCCACAGAGCCCACAGTGCCCTCAGTGCCCACAGTGCCCACAGAGCCCACAGTGCCCACAGTGCCCTNTCAATGCTCACACTGCCCTCAGTGCCCTCAATGCCGACACTGCCCACAGTGCCCACAGTGCCCACACTGCCCACAGTGCCCACAGAGCCTGCAGTGCCCTCAGTGCCGGGTCAGCCGCTGCTTGTCAGCGCAGCCGCAGCCGTGGCCCCAGGCAAAGCGCTGAGCACAGCACGGCACCCTCTGAACCGACCCGGGCACTCAGCCTTTCTGAGAAATGTTTATGGAAAGGTCAGCAAATGCTTTGTGACAGGAGGCTGGCACAGCCTTAGCCCGCTCCTCTCCTGCTCCCTGCCTGGCCCACGTGCTGGGCTGGAGCTCCCCTGTGCCACCGTTCCCATCGCTCCCCTGCGAGCCCTGTGCTGGGGATCAGTTTCTGGCCGTGTCCCATCTGTTTCTAGAGGATGTTCCTGCATCAACCAGATGATTTCCCTTGTGCACCCATGCCATCAGGGTTGTGCTGCAGGAAGCAAAGCCCTTCTCGCCGTGCCCTGCCTGGCCTGGCCACAGCCTCTGACCCACAGTCCCCATCTCTGCATCCCCAGCTTCCCTCGGAGTTGAGGTTTGGGAGCCGTGGTAGGACAGGAATGAGCAGAACCTGTTACTGCACAGTGCTGGCGAGGAGGCAGCACCGCGTGGGGTGACAGCAGGGTGGCTCCGTGCACTGACCGTGGCGGCACCAGCTGCCTTTTCCTGATGGCACCAGGTACCACGGGCTCCAGAGCCAGCTGTGCTTCCCCATCCTATTGCCAATGCTTTCTGGATCAAATATGTTTTTGCTGTGTTTGCCGTGACCATGCCCAGGCAGCCCCAGCTACCAGCATTGCTGCCCTGTCTGCTGGCTCCATCTTTGCCTCCCATCCCACTGTCAGCAGTGCCAGCTGCCCAACCTGGCAGCTCCAACCAGTGAGGAAGCAGACAGACAGACAGACAGACAGCAGCAGGAACCAATCACTCTAAATGGATTTACCAGCTAGAAACTTTCTTGTGAGAAAATAGAGCAGTGAGGAGCACATGGTCCTGAGAAGGAAACAGGCTTACACCCCTGAGCCCTCCTGCCCTGGAATGGCCTGGGCTGCTAAGCAGATCAGAGCAAAAACCTCCTGTAGCTGGGTAATTCCGCCTCTTTCTGATAATCCGGTAACGCCGTTAATGGGGAGTCTGGCAGGGAGGGAGCTGTGGTGGGGAAGCACTGCACCTCCACACACATGGCAGATTAAAAAGGACTTAATCATAGAACAGCCACAATGTGCACTATGTGACATTATTCCTCTGAAATAAAATTTTACGTACAGCCTATCTGGGAGCAGCACAAAATAAATACTTTAAAAATCTATGATTACTGTAGGGCTTTTTTTTTTTAATTTTATATTGGTGGCTGAGTTCTGCTCTTGCTCCAAAGGATTAGAGGGATAATTCCATTACAATTTAGTAACAAGATTAAAAGAGCCAGTTATCCATTTATGGGGGTCTATGGAAACAAGCAGTGGCTTCTGGAGGTCTCAGGCTCTGAGTAGGTGTATCACTCACATCAGACACATCCAAATCAGGTTAAGGCACAGGCAAGACATGCCTGAGGTGAAAAGGTCTCTGGGGCCACCTGTCCTGGCTTTATTGGGACAAGTGTTCAGGGGTTCGTAGGGTGAAAGGACACAGATGGGGAGATGTCCTAGTGTGAAAGGTCACAGAGTGTAGGAGAAAGGCTGGAAGAACAAGGAGTGTGCTAGAGACACAATCTTTAGAGCAAGAACTAGGACACCAGGGGTTTGGCATCTGTCCTATCACCACAGCTGGGACAGGAATTTGAGACAGATTCCATGGCAAATTTAGTTTCTTCCTTTTCAGAAGCAAATTCTAAAATTCTTGAACCATTTTTTTCTCCACGTTGTCTGTGATTTTCTGGCTGAAAATGAGCATGGCAGAAGGTACAAACACGGGACGTAGAGGAAGTAAGTTTGTCACCCATATTCATAAGTGCCTGTGGGAATGCCCTGGTAGTGCTGGCCCAGCTCTGCCCCACAGGCTGGAAATCCCAGTCAAAACCTCCTTGCAAAAAAATAATGTTCCATCAAGCTGTGTATGGGGAACTGGCATGAAACATCCAGGGTTAGCAACTGGTCATCATAGCATTGTTGTGTGTATCCTCTGTACTGGTTAACTGATTAATTGATATTTAATTGATTGCACTGTCATAGCAGGGCTTTAGCACGTGCTGATTGTCTCACTTGTTGTTGCTAACAAGGCTGAAGAACATTTAGTATAAATCCATAGGATTCATGCATGCAAAAGCTGCAGGAACTACTTTAGTGCTGACAAAGACCCGAGTTCGTGGAGTGCAGTCAGAGATCACACTCAGCTAGGTCCTCCTCCTTGCTTTTAAAGTAATTGTTGAGAGAAATTTAAATTTAGCTGAAAGCTGGGCATGTCCTCTTTTGCCTGTCCCAGTGCAGCACTGGGCTCTGCACTCTTGGAAAGCTCCTCTGGAGCACTGGTGCCACGTTTGCCCTGCCTGCTTGTCTCCAGAACAGGAATGATTCAAGCACAGCACCAGTGCAGAGGAAGGACCCAGGAGGCAGGCCTGGGGGAGCAGCCAAAGGGGAACACAGGCTTCAGCCCCCAGCGGGTGGGTGAGCCCATCCCTGATGTGTGCCGCTTTGCTCTTGTCAAGAACTTCTTTAAGGCCTCTCAGTGCAGACTTAGCCTGGGACAATCTGTCATTTTCTCCTCAAACCAACCCTTTATGGGGTTGTGCTGGTGAAGTTTATGGGTTGTTGGGTGAAACATTAGGAAACACTACAAAAACGGAAAACGCTTTGCCCTGTCTGACCTGGGGTCCGTGGCAAGTGCCAGCTGCGGGGACACAGCTCTGCCCAGGCTGTTCTGCACACACCGGGGCTCCCCCAGCTCTGCCCAGGCTGTTCTGCACACACCGGGGCTCCCCCAGCTCTGCCCAGGCTGTTCTGCACACACCGGGGCTCCCAAGCACTAAGGGCCCATGTGTCCTTTCAGCCCGTGTCAGGCTGAGGGGCACATTATCCCATCGGAACTGCAAATATGCAGAACACAGCCTGGACCAGCCCGCGTTTTACATACGGGGGCTCGGTGTCCTGGTGATCGCCTGAGGCGCGGGGGAGCGGGGCCGCTGGAGGGAGGATCTCCGTGAGGAATCGGAAAGGATATGGAGGTTTCCAGAAGAGCCACCAGACAGTCATAACCACGTTGTCTCTCTGAATTAGTTTAATGTCCACTTGAATCACTGACCTTAAGGTCTGAAAAGGACCGAATCTGGGAACGGATGGTTTTTCCTATGCGACCTGACAGTGGGGGTCGGGCTCGCCGTGAAATACGGGTTGAGGTTCACTTACGGAAATGCGATTTTAGGATCACTTCTAGAAGTGCTTAGGAAAAGAAACCCATGGCTGGGCCCTGGGACGGGCAAAACCCGGGCGCTGCCGAGGGAAGTGGCGGGAGCTGCGGGCGCTGCGGGGAAACGGGCAGAGCGACGGAGCGGGACAAGCGGCGGGAGCGGCCGGGCCGGGGGAGCGGGAGGAACGGGAGGAGCGGGGAGAGCGGGAGGATCTGCGGTGCCGGGGGAGCGGGAGGAGCAGGGGGAGCTGAAGGAGAGGCAGGAGCGGGCGGAGCGGGGGGAGCCGCAGGAGCGGCAGCG
>VZRZ01000245.1:5144-18105 GCA_013398175.1 Climacteris rufus | reverse complement strand
GTTTTTTTTTTTTTTGGGGTTTTTTTTTTGTGAAATGGAACAAATTCATTGGCCTCAAAAGCAATTTTTTGAAAATTGAAAACTTTTTGATTATTCTTTACAATTCCCCCTCCAGTCCCAAGCATGACATTGCATGCTTGCAAAAGCAAAAGCTTTTATTTTCTGTCCCCAAACACACTGAAAATTACAGGTTTGAGACTGCATAAATTGCTTTTTACTCTCCTCACTCTCTGTGCAACCTGCAAATTTAAAAGCCCCAATTATTTGCCCAAGTGGCTAGGTCCAAGCACCAGGCTGGCACTGCAGGGGCCTGAGCTAGGTCACCACTGGCCCATCCAGCTGTGAGGTTTGTTCCCTTGCCCCTGCAGCCCACAGGGCTTGTGGAGGACTGTGAGAGGGATGATGCTAACACATTGGTGGCTCAGCTTGGAGGCCACGTAGGGGTATTTTTTCCTAGTCTTATATAGTTCCTAAAAATAGATGGCCAGAGGATGAGTGGTCTTAACCTGTGCTAATTTAGGCCAGTTTAAAGTTAGTGCTAATGAGACTTGGATTTCCTAGGCAGGGCTCAGCCGTTCTCCTGCCCTGGCTGCAGGTGGAGCCTCTGGAATGCAGGCTTGGCTGGAGGCGATGGCTCTGGCTGCTGGCATGGGACAAATCCCTTTGTGCCCCCTGAGCTTCCCAAAGGTTCCTGCAGAACCCCCGCGTGCAGCCGGGGGGGAGGGAAGGGCCCGTTTGGCTCTGTCCAAGGGGTCCTGAGCATCCCTGTGCCTGTCCACGGTCTGTGCAAACCCCAGGAGTGCTTGGACGTGGGACAGCAGAGAGGGAGGTGAGGCCATCCATGCCCCCATCCCTCCAGAGTGATCTTGAGCTTGAGCCTGTCCTGATGCCATGCTGTGGCAAACTGAAGACACTGTGGCACCAACAAACCTCTTCAGAGAAATTTTCATGTTTAATAAAACATGAAAATTATTGGGTGTGATTTAAATTATCACAAAATTATTGTGGGATTTAATTTGATAGGAAATTCCTGCTGCTCCTGTAGTAGTTATTGCCATTATTGATTACTGCAATGTGGCTGAGCAGTCACAGCCAAAAGCCAGAGCCCCACTGTGCCCATTCTGGTGGGGGTCAGCCCACCACCTCACAAACACGTGTCTTACACTTCCTCACCTCACCTCGACACAGACAGAGTGCTGAAATTGCAGGTTTGTGCACACCAGGAGGGATAATTTGCCACCAGGAGAGAGGGAGCTGGCAGGATGTGTTGTTTCTGCGTGGACACTGTGAGCAGCCACACAGAGGGCAGCACCACGGGCACGGCGGGCAGCACACAGGGCACAGCCAAGCTCCAGCACCGGGGCTTCTCCTCCTCTGTTAAATGATTGCAGTTATCAAGCACTGACAAGTGCCATTAAAATTTATTAGCCAGCATAAAGTTTTATTTAAGGGATGGCTGGAGATTTAGTGCACTCTGCAAGTCCTTCCCCAGGCCGGCTGTGTCACCTTCAGCACCTGCTGCCTGCGGGCTGTGCAGGACGGGGGTGGCCCTGGGTGCCCCAACTCCTGCTCCCCATCCCGGGGTCCCCCCTGCTGCCCCCCTCGGCACTCCTGCTCCAGTGGCCCCACATCCCAGCACTGCCAGCATGGCCATTCCAATGCTGCCAGGGGCACCCAGTGCTGTGCAAGGAGCTCCTCTGGCAATGCTTCCATTAATCAGTTTGGCAATCGTGAAATACACGGCATGCGTACTGGAGTTTAAATCCCATCCTCACTAATGGTTTACTACCCACTAAATCCCCCTTCATGTTATTTAACTTTTAAACCCAAGGAAGATTCCTAATCAAAGAGGCTCTGTGTCACGCTTAGTCCAGCTCAGAGAGCCAGGAATTAACATCCCTTCATGGCTCGACAGTGCCTGCCACACGGAGCCACCACTTGCTCCTTATTAATATTTATGATGGAGAGAGAAAGTTGCATAAATCTTGGTTGATACTTAATTAAACCCCACTTCTTTTGATTTCTTCTCTCTCAGCTTCACTTAGTGCAGACTGTGCAGACGTGAGATGCTCATCCCCCCTGGACCAGCCTGGCACGGGTGATGGAACCCACGGGCTCGGTGGGATTCGGTGTCCGTGACTGCCCCACTCAGGGAGGTGCCTGTGCCAGCCAGGCCTGGCCAGCACAGCTGCAGAACACAGTGCCAAGGCCCCCCAGGGCCCCGTGAGCCCGGGCTGGCACAGCACAGCTCGGCACAGCTCGGCCCCAGCCCCTCTGCTTGGCTTATCTGCGCTGGTGTGTGATGCGCGCCGGGTGCGTGCGAGCGCGGTTACCGCGCGGCTGACAGATCTGTGATACGGCCGTCATAGCCAGGAAGCAGCTTGACCCCCGCAGGCTCCTGCCAACAGGCGGGATTGACACTTCACATTGACTTTGCTTCAGGCTTATCAAAAAATCTCAGCCAGTTTTATTAAAGAGCCGCGTGTGGGACGCGCCGGCTCAGACAACTTCATCCGTGGTGGCTCCAGCACCAGAAGTGCTCAGCTCACTGCTCCCGTTTATGCTCTGCTGTTTATGTGCTCACTTGCTGCTGAATTTGCCTTTACAAAAGCCAGTCATGGTTTCAGTAAAAGCTCTCCAGTTTCTTGAAGCTTTCATGAGGAGGAGGAGAGCAGTTCAGGGCTGTGGCACCCAGGGACAGCAGTGAGTGCTGGCAGCGGGGCAGGGACACCCCAGCGTTCCTGACCCCTGGCTGCTTGATAATGCACTTCTGTCTCTGCAGATCTCTGAAACCTGTCCTGAATTACATCCCTAGGAAACACTGAATTCTAAAACCCCACTCAAAACCCAGCCAAAGCTGCTTGGGCAGTGCTGACTTTTCTAAATGGGTTTCCTTGTTTTAAGCTCTATTTTTGAGCTCAGTTAAATGTGTATGTCATATTTTTAGTGGGAGAAGAGGTCTGGGGCAGGGCTCCCTGGATGAGAATCGGGGCAGCAAGCAGCCAGCAGGATACATTGCTCTGAGGCATCATTTGGTAATTATGTCTCTTTTTACTCATGCAAATTTTATCAATATTATTTATATATTCAAAGCCATTTATAAATAATATATACATTTATGCTAAGATAATTGCCTCAACTAGATTATTTGTCCCAGTTTTTATTGTCTATCCAGATGCTGAATATTAAAAGTGTGTCTTCTGGTCTGCGTTGGTGGCTCAGCACTGGCTGTCTTCCCGTGGGAACAGAACCTCTGCATCAGCGGTGGGAGGAAAAGGCAGAGGAGGGTTCCGGGAGAGCAGGCAGGGAGAGGGGAGGGATGACAGGGAGCAGGGAGGGGAACTGGCAGCGGGTGGCTGTCCCAACGTGCTGGTGCTGGCCCCTCTGCCCGTGGTGCTGCAGCCACCCCAAGACCTTCAGCGGGGCAGCAGCCCGTGCGGGGGACATGGCTCCAGGAATGGCTCGGGAAGCTGGTCCCAGTATTGTTCACATCCCATCCCAACTTCTACCTCTTCACTTACCAAAACTTGACATTGCAATGAGAAAAGATTAGGAGCATTGACAGGCCTGCAAAGGTGACAGCTACAAAGAAATATGGAGCAATCACGTTGTCAGAGTGCCTATTAGGAACCCAAAAACCTCGGCTCTCCTGCACAAGCACAAGTGATTTATTGCCCGGCGCAGTTCATGAACTCATCAGTGGTTTTGCATGGAGGAGATGGATTTTCTTTCAGCTGTTTATGGTACGAGTAGACTGTCCTGGAAGTTATTGTTTGATTTTATCAGCCAGCAGTGCTTGCTGGTAAGACGTGAGCAGAGCTGGCCCCCAGCAAACAGGCAGAGCTCCTCAGAGCCTGAGGAAATGCCACACTGGCACTTCGTGGGAATTCCCGGCAGGGCCCGGCAGGAGGGAGCAGCGCTCAAGCGGCTGGGCTGCAGCCTGTGCGAAACGAGGATCCTGCTCCTCTGGGGCTCCCAGAGCCAACTTGTGCAGCCTTTTCCAGACTGCAGCCCTTGTGTGGCACATGGGCAGCTGGGCTGCTGCCCCTCTGCCCCTCTGCCCCATTGTCCCCCTGCCCCTCTGCCCCGGCCGGCCCCAGCACCGCCGGGCAGCGGCTCTGGAGGCAGCAGCACACCGGTGCTGGGTGCTGGGTGCTGGGTGCCTCTCTGACCCCCCAGTGCAAGAAAGGCTTTGAAGGCACGGATGCAGCCTCAGCTTTCTGACAGCCCCGTGCTTGCATTACACATTTAAATGTATCCTCTCCCGTGGGACTGCGGGATTGCACCTTGCATGCCCTGGGAACATCTGTGGTTTATGTAGATTTTAAAGGTGAACTTTCATGCTCAGTGAAATTTTAAAAGCAGCTGATTTACACATGAATCCACTTCGGGCGAGTGTCGATGTAGCTGTTTCTCTTCCTTAATGGTTTGTGACTGAAGAGCTGGGCTGTAAACAAGTGGCTGTAAACAAGTGCCTGCGCCGAGCGGGCAGAGCCCGGGGCAGCCCCCGCGCCCCCTGCCCTGCCCGGGCAGCGCTGGGCACCCTGCTCTGCGCCCCGCACACGCAGCAGGGCCGGCCGGCATCCGCGGAGCCCCTGGCGGGGCTGCTGCGGGTGAGCGGTGCCCGGAGAGCAGCGCTGCGGGCGGAGGGCTCCGGGCTGGCACCTGGAGGTGCCACCCTGCTCGTGCCGTGCCCTGGGCTCACCCAGCCACCGCACCTGCAATCCGCAGCCAAAGCCGGCCCAGCACACGGCTCCCCGAGCCCTCTCCAGCCCTGACCTTTTAAAGACACTCGCTCTTTTTCCTTTAAAAACACAAACTTTAAGTGGCTCTGAATAAAATAAAAGAGAATAACTGAACTGTGAAGGGTGATGATTGTATTTCTTTCACTTGTAAGAGAGACCTTTATAACTCTCTGGGGAGGAAAAAACAATAATGGTCCTTCATGGATGAAGTGTTCTAAATATGGTGTATATTTTTTAAAATACCAGTTCTACAGTTATTGAAACAAATTATTGTTAAATGCATTTGCAGCATAATAACTGTGCTAATTTGCTGATAAAAAGCATCCAGCGTTAAACCCCCCATACATTATTTTGTCATTAGCATTTGTTAGCTCCTTGTAGGTATTTTCAGACAGAAGGCTTTGTTCTGTATTTAGCACAAGGGCCCGCTTCCGCTCTCCCCTCCCGCTGGGAATTGCGTGTGCGCAGAATTGCAGCTTTTTTTAAAAACTTCATGTTTAAAAATGGAAAATTCATTTCATTTCATTAATGGGTGAGGGAGGGAGAAAGAGGAGGAAGGAGGATGCTTGATTTAGTGAACATCGTGTCACCGTCCTGTCAGCACCCGCAGCAGCCGAACCCCGGGTGCCAGTGGGGTGCAGAGCCCCCACAGCGCCCGGCCAGGCCTCCAGTGGCACTGACACCGCCGGCCAGGGGCCCGACCCTTGTGCCCTGCTGGGCCTTGGGGTCCTGGCCGGCTCCCAACAGGGGCAGGGGCCACCAGGGCACCGTGTGGACACCCTGCCCGTGGCGGCTGCGGAGGGGGCACACAGCAAAGCCTGCACTTACAGCAGTGGGAAAAGGGCCTGAGAACTGCTGTGCCCGCTGCGGGGGGCAAGGGGGCAACACAGGGTGCAGTGAGGGGTCTGTGCCATCCCATTCTGGCTGTCTGCTACCCTGGGCACCCCTGGGAGGCAAGCAGGGCCTAGGGTGGTGGGAGTGGGTGGGACAGTGCTGTAGGACAGGATGTGCACAGGGGATGGAGCAGTGGGTGCAGCACGGGGCGGTGGCTCTGGAATGGGCTGGTGGGCACGGGGTCATGGCAGTGGGTGTGGGATGGTGGTGTAGGCAGGGATAGGGATGGGTGGGAAGGGAATGGGTGGTGGGTGGGCACATCCTGGCCTGGGAACAGCCACCAGCGGTCGGGGCCTTCTAGAGCCACTGTTGCCATAGCAACCGCACTCCGATCATATCATCGCCAGGAAAAAAGCAGCTTTATTATCAACACAGATCTTCCCAAATTAACCCTCGTGTGCCCGCTTGGCTCCAGCCTGGTGCTGGCCCAGCCGGGTGCCGCTGGCCACCCACGCCCTGCTTGGCTGGTGCAGGCTGCAGTGGGACTGGGCTGGGCTCGCTGCTCTGCATACACACAGCGTGCGCCCTCCCACCACGGCGGGAGTGCTGGAGCTTCCCGAGGGGCCTTTCCAATCACAAACGTTTATTGTTGCCCATGAGAGTATCAAAACTTGAGGGCATCCATCTCAGCAGTGTCAATCCAGCGCTGGCGGTGTGGGAGCCGCCGCGGTGACAGATGGAGCAGGTGGAGGGAGGAGCGGGGAGCTCGGCTCCCAGCCCACTTACCCCGCCGAGCACCGCTTAAAGCAGGAGATATATATTTCTCCCCTGAAATATTACTGCTAATTCTCCGTACAAATGTTCCCTGACCCTTCCTGTTGCCTCCAGATGCAGCCATGAGAGATAAATAATGGTAATGAGCAGCGGGGAGGGGGCCAGAGGAGGAGTGTGACAGGCGTTGGGAAGGGGCCTGCAGCTGCCCCTCACCTCCCGAGGACCTCACGCCTGCTCCCCAACTGCACACACAGCCCTCACCCTCCCAGTCACCAACAGCTGCAGACAGAGAGCCTTGGACAAATCAATTACATAGCTACTGTATATTGATTAATAATACCCATGGCTATAAAAATATAATTGATTGCCTGAAGAAGAGCAGAGGTAATGTAGAGACCAGACAGAAAACCTGTCTGAAGAGTGATCAATACCTGCATTCAGGAAACTCACCCAGGAGTATAATTGGACAAAGCAGAATTTGGGCCAGACCGAGTCCCAGGAAAATGATTTTGCTAACGACCCGCCGCCAGGAGGCTTGCAGGACCGGCTGCATCACTCCCGGGAGAGCTATAGCCATGCCAGCTCCACTAACATGTTCCATTTTCAGGCCTTTTGGTGAAGGATGCAAATCTGCAAAAGTTTGTTTTCTCGACCAGCCCAAATGCTCTGGCTGGACTGAGACTGCTCCCACTCGGACAGCCCCAGGGCTCCTCCAGAACACATCGATCCCAGAGACGTTTCCTGGCTGCTTCTGAGCCTTGGCAACGTTTCACTGCTAACAGAGGGATGCTCTAAGCTGGCCCTGCCCAGGCCAAGCTGGTTGTTTGTCGTGGGAAGTGCTGTCCAGCCTGGTGCCAGGCGTGCCCTGGCCTCACAGAGGGCAGCGTGATTAGTAAAGGCACACAGCCAGATTACAAAATGCAATGAAATACTTAAAAGCTGCCCTCCAGACGAAAGTAAATCAGACATGACTTTGACAAGGTGAAACCAAAGTGATGAAACCAATCCATTGTGCTTGGGGAATCGATCTCCCCGGCAGGGAGTAGAGAGGCCATCGATTCACAGCCTCAGCAGTCAAGAATGTCAAGCTGCCTGATCTAAATTTCTATATGCATCACTCCAGATTAAATGATGGAGGAGCACGTGTGCAGGCATCCACCTGCCCAGCCCCACCTCAGCGAGCAGCACCAGCACGGCCCCGCCAGGCTGGGGTCAGGAGCCTCGAGGGGTGACGGAGCCTCCTCCTGCCTGTGCCCCACCTGGCAGCAGTGGGTGCCTGGCCCCCTCTTCTTGGACAACCCAAGCAGCACAGCAAGCACGGGGGCTGCCTATGAGGGGACGCTGCACTGGGGCTGGGCAGGTGAAGCGACCCCGACCGCCTGCCTCTGCCCAAGGGTGGGGAGGGTGCCAGCATTACAGTCGTACTGTGAAAGCCAGTGTAGTAATTAAGATTTAATTCTTAAAAATTAAATATTTATCTGCAAACATGATCTGTGGCTGTGAGAAGCCTGGGCCTGCATCAGCACGGGAGGCTGAGAGCTGTCCCCAGAGCGGGACGGGGGTCCAGCCCATCATGTGTGACACCGCCCTGGTGGGGCCAGCGCTGTTGGCTGCTCTGTCACTGTCAGACCCAGCGAGGCCATTAGTTTTGTCAGTGTGAGAATAAAGAGCCGTCTCTGGGGAGAGATGGAAAAACTCGATCCAGCTCCCAGCAGCCCTGAGGGGGTTGTGTTTTACCATTTCTTTATGACTTACCAGCTGGAACATGAGCAGGCTGAGCCGACGCGAGTGGCAGGACCATTTTCTGCTTCCAGCTCCCACCGGGAGCCTGTGACAGAACATCAGGGACCAGCGCGGGAAGCTGAGAAGCTGAAGAACAGATTGAGGGAGGGAGAGAGAAAGGGAAGGAGGGAGGGAGAGAGGGAGGGAAGGTGGTGGCGTTCCATCATGCCAAATCCAAAACACTACTGGTACCACGTGCCTGGCTCATGCTACCCCCACCCCCCAGGTGGGGACTGCTCCGTGCCCCCCGCCCGCTCTGGGACAGGCTCTGCAGGAAAAGGGAGAGCCACAGAAAAGGTCCATCTGCTTGGAGTGCCCTGCAGCCATGTGTGGGTGGGATCACTGCTCCAGGGTACTGGCTTTTGAGCTGGTCTTGGAGAACTCCAGTAAGGGGTGGCAAACTGCTCCCAGTACCCAGCTGCGATGGCTGTGCTCCTGTAATGGATGCAAATCTGTATGGAAATAAGTCCTGCCCCTGGACTCGGGAAAACCCCAGAACTCATCAGAATAAATATGGTTTGCCTCAACCTTTTTTTCACCCACCCAAGGAGTAAATTGCAGCAGCTCAGGCTCATGACGTATTTAACCCTTTCAGTAAAAGGACTCCACTCTACAGAGAAGATGAGCTGCAGCACAGCATGGCTGTGACCCCTGTTCCTAATGAACCAAGCTGCAGGCATCACCAGACCTGCTTCACCTCACCAAACCCCCTTTTCTTCATTTCCATCATTTTGCCTGCTTTAACACACAGGTGTGACACATCTCTCAGGACACCTTGTATGTGAGGAGCCAGCCACTGTCTCCCACTGGTGCCGCCTGGTTCTGGGACACTCTGGAGGCTTTTCCAGGGCTGAGCCAGGCATCGGGGGGTCCCATCCTGCCTGTGGGCTTAGCCTCTGGGGGGCTCTGCAGAAGTGGCTGCAGAGTTGTCTCCTGAGGGAATGTCATTTTTGGGCCCTTTCTTCCAAATAGCCCGGGTGGAATGGGGTGGTCAGGAGCAGCAGGCATCTGCCTGAGCTGGGGCTCCAAAGCCACTCCTGGATTCTGAAGCTCTTGGAGGGGAAACTGCGTGTGATGGACTGGGAAGGCAGGCTGGTATCAGTCAAATAATCCCTCTCATTAGTCTTCTGTAAAGCAGGAGATAAGGCAGTGAAAGGGACAGCTGCTCCCTCGCTGGGCGGTGGGTGGGGGTTTCCTGCAGCAGATCTGTCAGTGCCAGAGGACTTTCCCATGGGAGGGTCCCTCAGCCCTGCTCCCTGCGGTTCTGCCCCGGAGCCCCAGCGGTGCCCAGAGCCCAGGGCTGCGTCCCACCCCTCACCCCGTGGCTCTGGCACACGGAGTTGGCACACAGAGCCCTGCCCGCCCGAGAGCCAGGGTGCCCGGCAGGGATGGGAGTCCGGCCCTGCCGGGCGTGAGGCCCGAGCCAGCTCTACAAAAAGACAGGCTTGTATAGGTAAAGAGTTCCCAGGTTGGTAAGAGCTTCTAAATTATTTGCTTCTTTTCAACCTCACAAAATCCATTTGCAGTTATTTGCTGCAATGTCGAGCAAAACACGCACTCCAAACAGCCCGGAGAAAGGAAATAATCCTGGTACATGGCAATTGTTTATGCAAAATAAACCACCACTGCCGATGAGTGGCATCAGGATACATCTTTGTCAACTTCATTTTGTCAATGTTTCATTTTCTGTATGAATTACTGTATTTGCACTTATGAGAGTGCAAATACTACCCACCGCCCATATCAACTGCAGCTTCCCACTCTTCCACATCACAAGCTGTTTGTACTACATGAAAGCCACTTTCAAAAGTTCATGTTCATAGTTACCGATTAAATAATATTAAACAGCATTATACTGGAAAGATTTTTTTCCAAGTAGCAAATAGATTCCCCATATTATTCTCTACTGTAAGTAGTTGTTGTTATATCTTATTCATCTGGAAAATAATTTCAAACAGCCATGAAAATAGCGGATTTCTCTCTGTTAAAATGATAGTCAGAGCCTGGGCTGCTGACATATAGTAACATGATTCACTTGGACAGTTACTGACTGCACATCCAATTCATTTCTTCTCTAGAGCACCAAGTTATTATCTGAAATGCACAAGGTGTCTGGGGGTAACATATGATCAGCCAGGGACGCTTTTGACGGCTTGAAGAGCAATCAATAAAAATTGTCTCCAGCAGTTTTGTAGAGTATGGAAGTTGGTGGTGAAATGAAGTGATGGAGATTAACTGGTGGAAGTCAATGCCCCGGTGCTGTGAACCCTGCTTTTTAATTAAAGATCCAAAGCTGCCTTTCACTGGAATGGGGTGTTCTCCCTGCTCCAGACTCTGTGCTGAGGGGTGACGTCTCTCCCCCAGCTGTGGAGGTGCCGGTGCCAGCCCTGGGCAGCCGTGCCTGGCGGGGACAGTGGCACCACTGGTGGCACTGGTCAGGCCCAGCCCTTGGAGGCCCCTTGCTGCTGTCCTGGGCAGTCACAGCTGCCCACTCTTTGCAAATACATTTTAAGGATAATCTTGACAGTCACATTGACCAAATAAATATTCTCTGTAACACAGCTACACTCTTCATTGGCAGCTGTTGTTTCATCCTCAACAAAAGGGTCCTGTGAGCTGCCAGTCCCATATCACAACCCTTTCATCTGGGTCTCAGTTTTGGGGCTGCCTGAGCTCTCATGGAGGCTGAGGTAAATTTTTCAATTAACATCAGTAGTGTGTGGCTGGACTCTGCTCTCGCTGCAAGGAATGGCGTTTGGGTTGTGAGGACTTTGTGCAAAGGCTGCTCATCCTTTGTTGCTTCTATATGAGGTTCGTATCACCAGAATGGAGGTGACTGCAATGTCCAGGGGGTACCTGATGGTCCCAGGGGCAGCCCCAGACTATAAGCCCTGGGAAATCCATTTGCATTTCTATGTGGAGTGGGTTTCAAAACACTCTGTTAATTTTCTTCCATTAAACACAGTACAAAGCTGTATGGTTTTGATGGTGACATAGTAATAAACACTTAAAGACTTGTTTACAAAGAAATAGTTATTGTCTGCTAAGTAGTTTTAATGGAAAGCTCCCTGCTGGGGTTTAGTGCAGCTCTGCAGATGCGGGGGGCAGGCCAGGAGCAGCGTGCTCCCTGCTCCTCACATACCCCCTGCTTAAGTGCAGAGAAGGTTTTGTAAGAGCTCTATGCCACAGATGAGATGATTGCATGCTCCAGAGCAAATCTGTCCTCCTTTCTAGTCAAGTGCCTTTCCCATCAGTGCCAGGATTAGTACTGGGATATCTGTGGATGGTGTCTTTCGAGCACGCTGGGTGAGGCTGCACTGCTGCTAAAGGGGTGTGTGCACATCAGCTGTCAAAAGAGACGCTGTGGAGGGCTCTGGGCCTTCTGCCCCGTCCCTGCCCAGCGTGGGGCTGCCTGCTCGTGCCAGCCCTCCCGCCTGCGCTGTGCCACGGCTCGTTGTGCCAGGGAGCTGCTGGGGCTTTGCACCTTTCAGAATCCCTTGCTGGGGGTCCATGTTTCAGTCCAGCAAAGATGTTTACGGACATTGTATAAGGTCAATGGCAGAAGAGAGAAGGTGAGTTATGGTTTGAATATGGCAGCTCATGGAGCAGGTCTGCGAGCCGCCCTGCTGTGCCAACGGCGCCGTGGGCAGGAGCAGCAGACGGGGAACCCAGAGGGGCGCAGGGGAGCGGAGCCCTTGGCCACCGTGAGCACCTTTGCTGTGGCCAGACCGGGAACTGACAGCCCCACGTGCTGGTGGCAGACCTGCCGTGCCAGGGCTGTGCCAGTGCCGTGCCAGTGCCGTGCAGGTGCCGTGCCAGGCCAGTGTCATGCCATGCCAGTGCAGGTGCCGGTGCAGGTGCCATGCCGTGCCATGCCGTGCCGTGCTGGTGCTGGTGCCGGTGCCATGCCATGCCGTGCCGTGCTGGTGCTGGTGCCGGTGCCATGCCATGCTGTGCCATGCTGGTGCTGGTGCCGGTGCCATGCCATGCCCAGCCATGCCAGTGCAGGTGCCGGTGCAGGTGCCAGTGCAGGTGCTGGTGCCATGCTGTGCCGTGCAGGTGCCGGTGCCGTGCCCAGCCCTGCCCACCCCGCTGCATTCCCCTCCAGCTCACACCACTGCGCTGCAGAGCGAGGGCCAGGCGGCTGCACAGGCCTGAACTGCACCACTCGGCTTAATAAGAAATGTATAAAAATAATAAAAATGGAAACGCATGGATATTATTTGTCAAGTGTGTGCCTAGCAACTCCCTGTTATTTCACATATCGTTCTAGTGGGAACATAAGTAAAACACATTAGCAGTAATTTAAAGTTGCTATGTGCATTGATTATTTATACTCTTACATAAAACCCCAGCCTCTGTGTGCAGCACACCAGCCTTGATAAACTGTGTATGTTAAATCACAATCTCCGAATATGTGGACAGAATCTCCAGGCGAATATTGTAGGTTTTTTTAATATATATATAGAGGGATAGATCCACTCTTTGGTAGTGACTTGTTTGGTTCAAGTGCATCTCTAAATCACGCTATACATATAAATAATAAATAAGGGACGCTCATATCCTTAATATTATTCTCATGTCTTATTAAACTAATATTTCAAAAAACTTTTATTTTTCCTTTAGTTGCAGGTCACTGTTAAAGTTTAAAAAAAAAATTACAATCCGGCTCTGATGCTTCACGGGAAGAATGCGAGGGTCCCTGTAAAGCACAGGCATGAATGATTATTCTAATTGCCTGGAGATGCCTTCTGAGAGATGGAATAATTAAGCAGTGAGATGATTGAGACCTTCAGCACCTTTGTCTGTGTTCCCCCTCCGGACCC
>VZRZ01000244.1:250733-264977 GCA_013398175.1 Climacteris rufus | reverse complement strand
GGTTTGATAGATGTATCACCCATGGTATTACTTAAGAGTCTCTCTGTCCACTTTAAATCAGCATCTGATTTGGGCTCTGTTCGGTAACTGGCCACTACCAAGCAGACTCCTTATCGGTATTCAATTAGGCTCTGTTTGGTAACTGGCCGTTGCCAAGCAGACCCTTTATGCCGAGTTTGTTTTCCCTTCCAAAAGGGACCCGCGGAGGACTGCAGGCGATACCTTCCCTTTTTGTTTCTTAAACGAAAATGGGGAATTGTAGGGGCCCAAGGCTTTCTTCCTGTGACTGCTTGTGGGAAAAATCCTTCTCCCCCATGGAAAGTATGAAAATAATAAGATAAGCACCCGTTGTTGTCCTTCTGTATGATATGTTCTGGACTGGAGCGATGTGGAACCCAGCCAATTGTATACCTGGGTTCCTATTATAAAAAAGGACAATACAATAAACAGGCTGCTGCTGGCTGGCTCTTGACCCTTGCAAACCAAGGCATGTGCTGTTTCATTATTCGGATCGCTGCGTCCTGCTGCCGTACTACTCAGAAGTAGAGCACCCAGTACTGAATATGCATACCCTTCTTAATGAATAAGGCAATAACTAATTGCTTTTACAATAACCTTTCATATTTTACAATAACCTTTCATCTTTTGCTTGTTATCTTTTTTTTAATCTGCAGAGTTATTTCCTGTCATATTAATTGTCAAATGCATATGGATAAAGGTAATTTATGGTGCATGGAGATACACATTCCAACTTCCAAGATGCAATGTGTAAGCAAGCTGCTCTTATAGTGATGGATCCTTATCTTAGCCTTAATGTAGTCTAAAACTAACATATCCCCTTCACTCATACCCCATGGTATCCATGGTATGTATGTATTGAAAAAATGATGGAGAACCTGAATGTTTAAATGTAACTATGAAAATTTCTGAGAAATATTAGAAGAATTGTGCAGTTTAAAATGAGACACACACACAAATCATGATGGAAAGCACTCCTAAAAACTTTAATTTGAATTTTGAGAACACATCAGTGGATAGTGCAAATAAAAATATCAGTGAGTTACTTCATTGGTGACCACTGAAAAGAGCTAAAAATCACTTAGTTATTTAAAGAACAAGATGAAAAAATAGGACAGGGATGATGGGGACAAGTGCAACAGTACTTGACACATTCAGGACAAAAGACTCCTGATGGAGTGTTGTTGTAGTGCCATTACCAGGTCAAAAGTATCTTTTCCAGATACCTGTCAGGAAAAATGTCTAATTTGTGTCTGTCTGTCTAAGTGCATATACCATATATGTTCAGGTGGCTGTTAGAGTACCAGCTGAAAATGATTGACTTTTGAAGTGGTCTTATATCTGTTCAAAGAGAAAATTCAGGTTTCAGGTTACTGTGATGCAATGTTACTGCCCACATTAAATATAAATCTGGTAAGTATTAGAGTTCCTTGTCTTCAGCCTCCCCAGTTATCCCTAGCATCACTGGTGCACCAGATCCTCTCTGTGTCTTTGCTTGCAGAAATTGAAGATTTACCACAGAGAAGAACTGTTTTTTTACTGACAAGAGAAAAAAATTCAATTCTGAACATCTGTTATTTACGCACAAGATGATATACATTATTTTGAGGTAATTTGATGATACTTAAATTTCTTTGTTATTTAGTTATCAGCTAGGAAGACATAGCTCATCAGAACTGAAGAAACACATGCACCCTCTTGGCTTTCTCCAGTCCTCTACTTTCAGAGTCCTTGGAGTCACTGCATCTTCTTTGTGGACATTTTGTACCCTAAAGAGTATCCTACTGCCCGTTGCTCTGAGTTCTGCAGATGGAAACCATCTAGGTCAAAGCCTGTGTTGCCACTGACACCTCTTTAGAGATACATGGGAGAGGGGTCTATCTTTCCCTCAGGTCATTGCAGCTCTCCTAGTCAGTAAATGCAGCACAGGAAACCTAACTGGTCAAATTTGCAAGAAGTGTTACTAGTGTTATTCTTGATAACTTGGCACCCTGTCTTTCTTCTTTGTATTGAATGTGTTTTTACCTCAATATGCTGCTTACTTCTACAGAACAGCCATAAAAGCAATTTAACACAGTTACAGAGTATAAAAATAATTCTCTCTAGGGGGCTCTGGTGATGCACTTGGCTTTTCTTTTTACCCCTTTTGTTAAGATTTCCAATAGTGGTTTTCCTTAGGTAGGAAATCAAAATAGTCTTTGTCCCCTCAAAAAGAAGACAGCCTGCAGCTGATTGTTGTGACATTGTTTTAGTGAGGTAGGAATCTGGAGAAACAGTAAATTACCTGTGCACACAAAACTTCTGTATTACTGATTTTTCAAACAAGTATGGAGAATTAGATGTATTTTTTAAATGGGTGTTTGTTTCTGCTTTTTTATTTTTATATGATAAATACAGCACTTTCAATCTAGTGCTCTTGACTGATTTTAAGAACCATACTGCTTCATTCTTAACAAACTTATAATAAAATGAAACATTCTTTAAGTGAAATTCAATAATCTTTAAGCTACCTGCCTATGCACCAAATCCTCAAGTCCCCAAGTCACCAAGGTCCCAAGCATTAGCCTTCAGACAGACAAAGTCTCCCAATCTCTGATCTCATGATCCTATATGTTATATGGGATTCTACTTTACAAGTATTTGCTATTGTCTCAAAAAATGACTGTTAGGTCAATAAGTAATTAGCATGGTCAAAATATTTTATATTATGTATTGTTGTTTTTTAAAACAGAGTTCCCTTTCCTTAAAGACTGGATAGTAACAGAATTCAATTTCTTGAAATGCACAGTGATGTATTACTAAAACAACAAAGTGGAGAACTTCTAAATCATTACATACTGTAGGGTCTTTGAATCAATCTAGAGATACTTTTTTGTTACTAAAATTAGATTCCTTTTGCTTGGCAAAGTTTCTTTCCCCCTTGATAAGAAAGGGTACTCAACATTAATTGAGGGAACCATGGAACCATGGCGGAACCATGGAACCATGCAATATGGCCTCTAACGAATGGTCTGCAGTTTGACAAGGGAGGTAACACAAAAAATCCTCAGTATTTTTTAGCCTGACATTTAATGTTTATAGACACCATATTAAATAGGACTGTTCATGTTTTGTCACTGTATCAGAGTACATCAACTAATTATATATGAGATGTTGTCATATTAAAATAAATTCCTAAGTAGTTTTTGAGGATGCTTTTCTTTAATACATTTAAATTATTTTTGACTTTACATTCAAAATCTCAACAAATTTCAAGTAACACACATTATATGTGTTAGAATTGTGTATGACATCTACTAATGATCAGTAGGTTAAACCTCAAGTGTTAAATGATTTGCAATTATAAAGGTCAGAGATTGTATCTCGAGTATAATTAGGCATTTGGGAATGCCCATTCCTTAAACCAAACACAGGAAAAGGTATTTAGTGAAAATTTTGCTTAGGTCTTTTATGTTGGCCTTCCGCTGATGAACATTTCCCATTATCTCCTGAGAATATACATCCTGTAAGCTGAACAGGGATGCAGCATTTTCATAGCTGAAAAATCCTTAGGAACTGTTTTTAGAGTTGGTCTTTTCTTTCTTTCTTTCTTTTTTTTTTTCCTATAGTGACAGGAAAATAGCAAAATATATTCATATTTATATCAAAGACACATTTCAGGTGCAAGCTGAAACTGTTTTTATCTGTCAGAATGGATGGGCAGAATTCCAGAGGAGAATCCTGGCATACTTGTCAAGGGTGAACTTTTTAAAGCTGCGAAAAGGTAAAGCAAATCTGTATCTTGTCATGTGACTGCTACCAGCTGCTGTTGCAGCAAAATGTATATATTAAAATTAGAAGAATAATATAGTATTGTAATATTGTTGCCTTAGGTTTTAACCCTTATATTTTTCAAATTCTGTATTGCCTGCCATGTATGCTTCACAGCCTGTTAGTTGNGGGGGAGGGGAGGGGGGGGGAGGGGAGCAGGGAATGAGCTCAGGGAGCTAGGGGGAAATTGCAAACTTTTAATTGGTGAATTTATGCTGATATGCAAATGGGCCAAACCTATAAAGGTGTGGAGAACTCGTGACTCATTGTCCATTTTGGGTGATGCCCCCAGGGGGCTCTGTCTGCCCTAAATGTACCTTTGAAGGCCTTTCGAATAAATACCCACCTTTTATTCCCTTACTGCAGACTAGTCTCAGTTTTTGGGCTAGCCTTTTCAGGGAACAGTACTACAATAGTAATGACAATCTAATGCTATAATATTAAAATGTGTATAAAGTGTGTCTTTATTCTACTCTGTATATCTTTTGCAAATACAGGCATAATGAAAGATAGATTAAATACAACTGATACTCTGAGCGTAAGATTTTTGTCCCTTCTCTTGTCTAAGTATTCTCTTCATTTCAAATATTGTTTACCATCTTGAACACCTGTTACTGCAGACTACTTATCCCTTTCTACATGGCTAAATACTTTCCTTCAGTTTTCTAGTAAGTTTTGAGGAAATACATGATGAAGAATTAAAAATAAAAATGAAAAAATGTGAAAGGCTTGAACACTCTGTTGATCTTTTAAATACATTTCCTACATTAGAAATTAAGACTGGCTCACTACATCTGGCAATATGCACCTTTTATTTCAAACTTTTAGGCACTTAATATTACAAGTAGATATTAAGCATCTAAATATATTTAAAAATACTTTGAAAACTTTCATATTGTTACCATTTAATCTTCAAGCTTATATCTTGGCATTATTCTCCAAATATCCATAGTCAGCTGAGTAAGTAGGTTTAGATCTCATGACACTCTGAGTTGTAAAGTCTGTAAGTCTGGCATCTAATTCTGAGGCTATAATTGGGTTTTCCCACTGAGGTGTTACATGTATCCGTGGACCTGCCTCTCCAGGATGGAGTGCAATTAGACAGAGGCTGATGCGGGGAAACCTACACAGAATGTTGAATTCTGAGATGCTTTTTTTAGCATCTTAGAATAAAAAAACATCAAAGACAGGTCCATCTGAAGTGCTTCTCTGCAGGATCTTGCTTAGCAGCTTCTGTGCCACTGGGATTTAGGGTTTTCAACTTCCATTTCAGTTCATATGCAGAGGTCATGCTTTTCCCTTAAAATACAGGCAGGTAAAAATTCTGCCTTTCAGGAAAACAGTTCAGTGGCAGGAGCACACTGCAGGCATCATAGTACTTAGTTCAATTATTCTTAACCTGGGAAGGTCTGACCTTCCATGTCCTTCCTCTGTGCTAAACCAATAAATAGAATGCAGTAGGATCCCCAGGGTGACATGACATAACTCACGTCCTTATGGTGATACTCTTTCAGGGATCCCATTCATACTGTTTAACTGTAACACACCCTTGCTGGGTTACATCTGGGCTTGTGCCCAGGAAAGTGCCTGTATGATATGGGCTGGTATGGGCCAAAAACCATGCTGAAAGCATGCTGATGATTGAACACTATGAATAAGAAATTGCAAGTATTAGACCCCATGTCCTGGCTCCGCCTAATTTAGTAGACTAGACATAGTCATTAATAGCATGGTCATGAGTTTCTGGGGTGTCCCACATCCTCATCATTCTTCCTTTTGAAGCTGTGCTGCTCTGCAGTCAGGAATACTTGATTCAGAAATCCAGAAACAGAACAAGTGAAAGACATGTGACCTTGTCAGTGGAGTTTAAAACACTCAGTGAACAAAGAGAAAAAGAAATATGTCTTACTTTCTCGACAAGCGTTCTCAAGGCAATGTAGGACCAGCAAACATCACCTCCATTTCTATCCTTATTATTATTTCAAAGGGAATAAGAACTGTTCAGTTTTTATCCTGTGTATTCAAAGCCGGAGAACTCACCTTCAGCTTGAGGAGATGAAAGATATGAATTCAAAGATTTCCATATCTCCACAGTTTCCTGATTATTTGATTCTACAATGCAGATTACACTCACTTTAATAGGCAAGGCTCTTTTGAAACCATGGCTAATTTGTACTGCAGATTTTGCACTTCGTTCAACAGACCAAATGTGAGGTAGTCACTGAGATTAGGTAGATTCTTCTATTCTGCTCTGAATTTTGAAAAAAGAAAGATGCAAAGAAGCCTTGAAGGGTATTATTTATAGATTTATTTTCCCTCTCAATCTCCATTAATCACACATCTTGTGAAAAATATGTGTAGGTATTTGTTCACTGTGGAAGTGCGACACTTTTGCGAGAAAGACCACAGTTTTTTTAGGCATTGAGTTTCACAAAGCTGAAACACCATCTACAATGTGCAGAAGTTTTCACTGGGACTAAAGTCCACTGTAGATCAAAGCTATCAGCAGAACTCTTGGGCCTCAATTATTTAATCCACACAGATGCTGTAAATTGTATTAATTATTTACGCATAAGAGCAACTATTGCTGTGGCAATCTGTCGCTGGGTGTTGGTGCTCTTTCGCCGGCTCGCTTAACACGCTGCCCACTAGGTGGGAGTAGACAACCTCCTACAATCAGCAGTGTCCCTGGAAGAGGAAAATTCAGTCGAAGATGTCGTAGAAATCAGACTAAATGTAGATACTTTGAGAAGTATTTTGTTTTGATTTTGGTTTATTGGGGGCGAGTTTTGTTTTTATGTCGCCTCCCTTCTCTTCACATAGTTGTCTTTGTTTTTACTTTACTTGTTTTGCTGCGATAAACCAAGAAATAATATTTGTGAACAATTGGACGTTTAAGGTGATAATGAACGGAGATTACAGGCAATTAATTTGAGCTGATGGAGAACTACGATGTTGAACTTCCATTATTACAAGTCAGATCATTCCTATAGCAATACAAAACAAGTACTTTACTGAAAATAAAATAAGTAGGCGCATTACTCAAATATCACACATGGGTATAATATGCATGCAGACTAATATGGATTAATTATTTTATTGAGCATCCGGCTCAGTTGGTCACAATTGGTAGTCCATAAAAAGTAGATCCACAAACTTTGAAGTTAGGCATAGGAACAACACAAAATCATCTACCGTGTCAGAACAGAGTGAGTCACCATAAATCAATTAAAGTATGATTTAATTAGCAAGTTCATAAGACACAAATTGTATGTACACCAGACTCACTCCATGTGGCTTCTATTGCTGAGTGAAAATTGGAAGGAAAGCCTAAGTGCAGTCAGAGTGGCTTAAATTTCTAAGCTGCAACACAGCTGAATCATGCAAATAAGACCACATAGGTTTATTTCAGTGAATGATTGACTGCTTTTTCTGTAGGTCAGAAAATAAAAATATTTTAAAACAGTATACCTAAAATATTATGAAAGCCTAGTTGGCAGGAAATGTCAGTTGTTGCAAGTTCTAAAGGCCTTTCATAAAGCAGGTTAATGGGGAATAGGAGGATATTGTCAGATTAATGGGACTCTTTTTATGACATTGTCTAACATTTAAAAGGTGTGATACATGGAATAAAGGTTAGCAGTTTAATCTTCTGTTCTTTTTCTTTTAAGTAACATCTTACTCCTGCATGTTTCTTAATTGTGGTAACACAGTGGGAGTCAAAACAAAAAATTTGTGATTTTATGAGCACATTAAGTTTTGCTTATTTAGACAGAACCAATATGTTATTTGAAAATAGAGAGTTAAAGTTTACTTTCCAGCACTTTCAGATAATCATTATAAAAAGAAAGTAAAAATGAAATCCTGTTGGTAATTACTAATAACTAAAATTATTTGTGTGCTGTAAAGTGCCCCATTTGTAGTTTAGAATTCTTTTTTCTAATTATTTTTATCATTTTCCTTCCTCAAAGAACAAAGGTGTTCCATGTTTTGTTTCACTCTTTGTCACCTTTCTTTGGCTTAAGCTGTAACAGTCTGCTTCCAGGGGTTTTATTCTGGTTTGGTTTTTATTTTTCCCTCATTTGTGCTGATAAATGACACTGTATAAATGTTAAACTTGCTTCTCCGTACTAGTATTTTTCCATAATTGAACGTTACACATAGAGGCATTTTTTCTGTGAAGAGACACATCAAATACAATTTTGGAACTAGCTTGCTAGCATTTGTAAAAAAACCCACTTGCAGCAGGTCTAAGTCCTACTAGTGGTAAAATGCTTCTTTCACTACAACACTCAATAATACAAGAAGGGATGGACAAAGCCAGTGGATATGGTTTGAAATAATAACAGTATTTCAGAATATATCATAGAATATATAGCTGTCTGATTTCTGTAATGTTCTGTGTAATAATTTTGAACTGCAATGCATTACAAGTACTTTAATAAATTAATATTATAAACTTCAAATATACCTTAATCAGGTATTTTCAGTGATGCCAATGATCTATGCAATTTTATTGAAGTACTTGAAACTATGAACTCAGTCATACTATATAATACCTCATATTCAGATTGGGTTAGCACACATTTAAAGAGTTTTTAAAGAGTTTTAAAATTTAATTTGTTATGAGAACTAATTTCAAATGTGCCAAAGTGTCAAGTGCAGAGTATGTTTGCATTGCTATCAAGCCACACTAAATGTTCTACCTTTTCTAAGATACGTTTCACTCATAGGATGTTTAATATGACTTAGGAAACATTTTTGTATACTGAAGTAATTCCATGAAGCATAGCGGTACATTCTTGTATTGTAATCATGATGAATAATTACCAATCTTTACAGTATCAGCTTGCTTATCATAAAATGTGCACTTTTCTCAACTAATTATATGCAGGTTGTAAGACTGTCTTCTATTTCCCACTATGGTTTAGTCAAGTTATGCAAGAATCCTATTGACATATGTCAATGACCATAATTGGTTTTCACCTTCTTTGTGCCAGAATGAGCTACTCTGCAGCTACTCTGAATGGTGAGATGTCTCCCTTCTTCCTCTATGCATCATTTTTTTTTCTAGAATACACCTGTCTCATCCAGTGTCATAGACTGAACACCTTTCTAATCTAGGTGTTCCACAATCTCCTTTCACTTTTCCACAGTCAATAGAATCCTGAACCAACTGAGGTTAAGGCACTTTGTACACTTCAGCAAAATTACGCAGTAACAGTTGCAGTAACAGAAAGGGAGAAATCTGGATATCACTGAAATCAATGACACCTTTTGCGTCATGAACTGGATTTCACTACCAAGCTTTTAAATTGTAATCTAAGTATTCAGGTCAATTTGCAAATCTCAAGTCTCTTCTTTTTCTTTTGCTGTCCCCAAAATCACACGCAAAAATATGAATGAATATACTGTGAACTGTGCAAGTCTTGATTGTTGAACTTACCATATTCAGCATGCACCATGTGAACACTGAATACATACATGTGCAGCCATTTTAGCACTCTACAAATATGTCAGGTGTGTTAAACACCTACTGATACACTCTGTGAACAATTGGTTCCTGATGATTTCAACTCTATGTAATTGCAGAGAGGTTTAATTTCTTTTTGTTTTAATTTATTTTAATTGCTCTTGTTCTGATGGAGCAACGGTACTTCTGGGAATCCAGTACAAATGACCAAATTTCTCTTTTCCCACCAAGATAAATTCCTTTTCCTCTAGGCAAGAAAAAAAAAGAAAAAAAAATTAAAAAAAAGAAGAAAAAATAAAAGAAATGAGGACACTGAGCTACATCAGAAGCAGTAAATTAAACACTGTCAAGACCTGCTCTCTGGCTTTGAGGCCAACTAATACAAACAAGACATAGTTAATTAGCCATTACTAAACTTTCTTACCCTTCAGAATATGGCACCTGCATTCTAACTAGTAACTGGAAAGTCTCTTGGCTTTAATGCAAGCTTCAAACCACATCTGGGAAAATACTGGTTTGATCAGGCCAAAATCATGCCAAAGCATTACTCTGACTACTTAACGGATAAGGAAGGATTTGTCAAGGTTTAATATGTTCAAATAGAATAGTCACAATGCCTTTAAGAATGATGTTGATTGGGTGAAAACATTGGCCTGAAAAGACTTCTGCAGTATTCTCTTCATTTGCAAGTATTTTACCAATTAAAATTTATTTTTGTGTTAGGAAATTTTGACTTTCTTGACTATACATCATGTTGTGATACTCACAAATTCAGACTGAATATATACTTTCAGCTGAAAAACAATAAACAAAACATTTAAAAACTCAGAGGAGATGATTACAGCTCCTTCTAGGTAACATAATCTTATTTTGCTCTGCAAGCAGACATGTTGGGATCCAGGAGTTATTCCACAAATTCCAGCCAGAATTAGACAGGTGTAGGGAAGTTTATTTGAAGGGACAGGCTACTGTATAGTTCTGTTTCTTCCTAGCTCAGAAAACAAACTTCAACAGAAATATTCCCTGTCTCAGCAAAATGCCTTACTCACCAAGTTATAGAGCAGCCTGGAGTGTGAAGCAGTTCCAATTTGTATTAATGGAACACTTGTTAATTCAGAACCTGGTAGCCACCTACCTCCTCTTCCCAGATGAGTGCCTGAATCACAAGGTTTGTGATGAGGCATGAAAAAACAAATGCTGAATTATATAATAATACCTTTAAAATTTTCTTTTTAAAATGTGTGGACTTGAGACAATAACTTTCTCTTGATTTTGAACATTTTTTTCTATTTTTCAAGAAATGTGAAAAAAAAAATCCCTAATCCCTAAACTGCATCAAGTATATAGGACTGAATTTATTTCTTTTAGAACTGCCAGAACAGCAAGTACTCAATTACCCACTGGATTTGAAATAGAAAAGAAGATCGCCCAAAACAGACTTCTGCATTTTATTTTTACTTGAGTCTTTGAGATGAAAAAACGCTATTACTTCATTGTACTCACTATTCTTTTTCACCCAGTTCTCAATTGAAGTTTTGAAATTATTTGATTTGATCTTACTTTATTTTCCATGTTTTAGTCGGAAAGTCAGCAAGGACACTAACATCCTGCATATCCTGGTGTGCATGAAAATAATAGGCTCAAAGCATACTAATGACTGCCAGTTCATGCTGTCTGTGGAGGATTACAAAGGATTACATGTAATTATCTGAAATTGCACACTGGTTTTTGCCAATTTTATTTTAAAAGTGGAATTGATAGGCCTTCTAATTTTCTGCTAAGATTTTAAGTTTATATTTTGCATTTAATATTTTCTCTTTAATAAAAAGTAAGAAAATATTGTAGTAAATGGAAAAGTCCCTGAAAGTCAGTTAGGGATTAAATATACATAAATCTTGAAACTGAATACAGAACTCAGAGACAATACCACTAATTCACTTAAAATTTTACAGAATCTTGCACAAAATACACTTTTAAAATGTCACTGATAGACCATGGACTAGATTTTGATTTTCATTTCTGGTTTCTGAGAGTCTGTGTAGAAAGCAGTGTAACAAAACTAATTGTAAGAATTTGTGTAAGAAGAACGTGACATTTATTTTGAAAAGGTTTTAAGAGATTACATTTAGTCATATTCTCACACTCCCGTCTTTGCAAACTGGGGATTCAATCTAGTAATCTCACCAGGACCATTTGTACATCAGCTAGTGAGTCCACATCACATCTCTTGTGGTATTTTTGATTAGAGATGAGAAACTAGTTTTTCTGTTAGTGTTTTTATACTTTTTAGATGCCAGCAGTTACTGAAATGATTCTTTTGCCTCAGAAGTTAGCTTATCTAAGTCTCTATAAATATTAGTCAAGGTTGCCAGTCATTGCCTCTTTTTCTCTGTTTGGAATATACAATTCTTTATGGTTACAGCCTGTCTTCCTTTTGGTCAAACAGGAGACATAATGGGGTGTGTGGTGTGCTGCTCTTGCTGTTACAGTGCATAGAGTCCTTTCTGCCAACAAGTTGTCTGTGCTCTGGTCTTATAGACTGTAGGCTTGCCAGTTTTGGTACAAACAACACATTTTTCAATTTTCTTGCTGTGAACAGTGTTTTTTGTTACCATTACATGCTACTCTCTTAACCCTTGTTTGGCTCTTTCTTCTGATATTTACATATATACATTTCCATTTACAGCTCCTATCAATCTTAATGTTCCTGTTACAGTTCTCCTCCTCTGTTGGACTTGAGGATTTAGCTGTTTATGTGTAGAGCTTTAAGAGAGACTCTCAGTAAAAATGTTCAGCTTTAAGTGTTAATGGTGGCCAATAGCGATCAGAGTGTCCTGGTCAGCATTATCACACACACTTCATTGCAAATTAGCATTCTGTAGTTCAAGAAGGGAAACAGAAAACAAAACAAAACAAAACAAACAACAAACAAACAAACACCCCCCCAAAAAAAAAAAAAAAAAAACAAACCCCCCCCCCCCCCAAAAAAAAAAAAAAAAAAACAAACCCCCCCCCCCCCCAAAAAAAAAAAAAAAAAAACAAACCCCCCCCCCCCCCAAAAAAAAAACAAAAAAAAAACCAGAAAAAAACCCTGTTCATAGATAGGGCAAAATCAGAACGGTTTTAGTCTGTTGCAAACATTTTAATCACGTGGGTCCCTCTCTCACTAAGGCAGTGTCAAAATGGAATGGAGATTCACCATGTCTAGGTGCAGGTTAAATGTGTGGAGACTGTACAGCCTACAGCTGACTCTTGCTTAGGATAAGAAGTTTGTGCTGGGATGGGAGAGAGATTCTATTGTTTAAAAATAAATACCACCATATTCATCCTCAATGTTATAGTTGTTGTGTGAAAGACCTCTCAACCTTACTGCAGCATGTGGTGCACTTGTCATTCCATGTTTCTGTAGGAGAAAAAGTTACTTACTGTATTCAGTTTTTTTAAGGTACATCACGAATTGTCACTTGTATTTTTAGTTTGCCAGAGAAGGACTGTAACAGTTTCTTTTGGTCACTGGATTTATTCCTCTACATTTTATGAAATCCACTATGTCTGAAATAAAAGGGTTCCACAATTACAATATCCAATTTTTCAGCTTATATGAAAAGCTTTATTTAAATCTTTTGTCACTGCTAATGAGTGATCTGAGATGATGACTGGTACATTCTAATTATATTTCCCAGTCTAGGGAATTACCATAATTAGACTTTCCAACATAATTCTTGTCACTTTACCATGAATCCAAAATTCCTGGTAGAACGTCATTATCACAGGTTCCAAAAATTCATCAAAAATTCCATCTCTACACCCAGATTACACCTTCATTAACAAATCTAATTAACAGAACAGTTACAGGAAAGGAAGTGGAAAGAAAACTTTAGTTCAGTATCAGTCAAGTAAGTATTTGACAGACAGTGAAAATCTGTGTAAGAGGATTCATAAAGCAAGAATGTTGAGTGAAAATCAACACAATATTCAACAGAGGATTTGAAATCATTGAGCATATTGTACAGGCAAATAAACTATTACATCTGACATGCTAAACAATGCTTCTAATACTGTAATAATTAGAGAGTTGCTCAGGACTCACCTAGTGAAACCAAAGTTTTCAAAAGTGTCAAAAATGTGTCTTGATTTCTTATCTAAAAATGATGATTTCTCATTTCAGTATTTGATAAAGTTATAAAATCTGCTTGGTCTTCTTTATCTAACTTTCATCTGAAGACTATGCAAATATTATTGGTCAAGGTAAAATATCAGAAATATAATTTCTTTTTAAAAACCTTGTTTTAAAAAAGACTTTCAAAGACTAAAGAGGAAGCTATATAAAAAAGTCTCTTTGATTTCCTTTGGGAACTGACTGTGTCATTGAAAAAATTCCACTGAGAATCAGTCAAAATTGGAGAACATCCCAGGGTATCATCTCACTGAAATCCTTTGGCTGCCCTATATCAGATGATGAGGCCATTAGGGTGTGAATACGTTATGTGTAAAGAAAAGGACAGAATTACTTTTTGAGGTCATCCAAAACTGTAAAGGCTGGTGCTGACTGAAGGGGAAAAAGTCTCCATTTTATTATTTATTAGGACTGTATTAAACTAAAAATTATGCATGAGTTTGGTAAGAGTGCATGTAGAATGGGTTCATCCAAAAAAGCAACATGCGAGACAGATAAAATATAACATTTCAAAATGTCCTTATAGTTCCAGCTTTGTCAGCTGGTCTAAATTCATATCATTCCTCTGAAGTCTGCGGGGTTATTCCTGTCCATCCCTGCTGAGCGTTTGGGCAATTAAGCATTTGAAGTCCAGACAGTCATGTCAGATGTCAAGGAAGATGCAGTTTGAATGAAAACATAGGGTTAGTGAAATCCTCCACAGGCAGTTAAAGAGTGGTCTGCTGGAAGGTTAAATCAATGCATTTCATTACAAAAAAAAAAAAAA
>VZRZ01000244.1:225430-250724 GCA_013398175.1 Climacteris rufus | reverse complement strand
TAAAAAAAAAAGAAAAAAAAGAAAAAAAAAGAGAAAAAAGAAAAGCACTTCATAGTTCAACACTCAAGGAGTTAAAAGTGAATCAAGAGATCATGAAAGGTCTAAATGTTAAGGTTGGGGAAGTGCCAGAGAGAGGTCCTTGGGAAGTTGTTCCTGTCGCAGGACTATCAAGGGGCTGATTAAGCTTCCCACAGTCTCGACTTCCTCAGGTGGTTTGTAACCTCTATTAAATCTAAAACCTTAATATGTCTCAAAGGTCAAAACAGTTCAGGACAGATGCCTTCAGGATTTGAGAGTGACAGTTTATAAAGGGAATCTAGTGCTAAAGTCAGGTCTGAACAACAGTATGCTAAGCATATCAATCTGCTTGGATTGCAAATAATTTTTAAGATTTGGTTGGATAGGAAATTTATACCTGTGGAAGGGGATGATTGCCCTATCTATAGGGTTGAGAACATTCATCATGCTTTTTAGTGGGCACTTTTGACAGCTGTCTCTCTTCAAGTCAGGTAAAATTCCACCACCAACAAAAGAAACAAAACCAAAAAACCATGCATGAGAGTTGCTTTCAAATGGGGAAGTTAAGAACAAGAATGACTTAAAACACAGATTAGAGAGGATCAGCAGCTGCTTTCAGGATGCCAGAGTAGATGAACACAGACCTGTAAACAAGGAGTGAATTATTAACATGTCTAAGAGCAGCGAGTGACAGAACTAATTCCGCTCCGACATGTGCTTGTGCCGATTCTGCTGCACCCTGTTGCTTTACAGGAGGTAGATGTGTGAGAACCAAAGCCTAATTAGGGAAAACAGATTAGCCTTTTATGTTGGCCACCTGGTATCCACCCAGTTCCTGCACAGCTATGGACCCATGCTGCTCATTGTAAGAAATGTGCAGGACTTTTTTATTTTATTTTCTTTCCTGTTAATTTTCTTTCTTTCAAAAATATCTCCTCAAAACTAAACTTCTCTACTACTGTCAGGTCAAAATCATATCAAAATCTAATTAATCAAGGCAGATTCAATATAAAATTAAAAGTAAAACATTAATTATAAAAAATATTAATCTTTATAAATTTTAAGAAGTTTGCTATCTACTTGGGTATAAATTCTAATTAGATAATTTTGTCAAGTCAATCAACACAATAATTTCAATGTTTAATGCTGAAACCAGATTATTGTCTAATTTTTAAGCCAAAATTTCAAGAGAAATATTGAAACTTCTTAGAATTCTATTCTTGTATGAAAGCTAACTGTTTCCTGCCTATGAGATGATACTGAATAAAAGTTCAATAATCACTACTTGTAAGAAATTGTGGAGGGAAACTTTAATCTTGGTAGGGCTTTAAATGCAGAAAATAAAGCATAGTTTTATGGCTTATTTTGAGAGAAAAAAATTAAGTGACATTAAATTTAAAACTGTTGTTTTTTGTGCTTTATCCAATACAAAAATTTGAAAGGTCTACAAATGTTCCTTCAAAAACAATAATTGGAATTTCAAGCCAGCTACTTAACATTTATTAACATTCTGAAAAATGGAAAATAAGCTCAAATTTATGATTAATAGACCGACATTAAGCTGTTGTGAAACAGCATTTTATGTTGATCTTTCCCTTTTGGAGCTGTCAAATACTTTATCTCTGGAAACAGGACTACCCAACATTGTAACAAGTGCAATTTTTCACTGTATGTTGCTCAATGTCTGATAGAAAATATGCCTGATAATGTAATGTGATGTTGCCAAAAATTTGGTTTAAGGAGATTAATTTACTAATAAAAATGTCATTGAGAAAAGAAAATTATATATATTTTGCTTAATAAAATATTCTAATGTTCCAATATTTATATTTTTCATTTTTATGTCATGTTAGACCTCAGTTTGACCAAAATTTATGAATGTACTTTTCTCCTAGCCCACAAAATATTTTATTTTCTATTTTTGTAGAAGAGGTTACAAATTTCTTGTTTGTCAAAATTTCTTTCTCAGCTTTAATTTGATATGTGGAATAAATTGAATTATTTCACAAGGAAAAAGTGTTTTGATGTTCTTATTGTTTTTTTGTTATGTTTTGTTTTGCTTATTTTGGCTTGGTTATTTTAGTGTCAAAATTATGAAGAGCAGCTACTTTGTATCTGAAACCTAGAAACTGATTTCTAGGTGCATTGACCTTATCCAAGAACCAGTGTTTTGGAGACAACTAACACAAGATACTTGAGATACATTTACAGAATTTGAAAATACAAGGCAGGTAGTCATTTGTATATTTGAGACTTTATGTGTGTGTGTTCACACAGACATGTATATATATCTGTATATTTTTCATAATGACATAAAAACCTTTGAAAATAGTGGAGCTGTTCATATTTTCATATCCAGATTTGAAAATTGAATAGATTCTAATAGAACTTTAAGTTACTATTCTAAAAATTTCATTTTTTCAATAAGCTGTTTTTAATTTATTCAAGTTACTTTGCTTGTGCTGTTCCAGTTACTTTGTTATTCTACTGGAATATGTAAGAATGAAGAATAAAATTCTTTCAGTCAGGATAAAGAGAATATTAGCAATGGTAAATAAGACTGTCTTGTATTTGACCAACAGACATTCCTTCTTATCCTTTTCATCATAAGCCAGATAAATAAAAGCAGCTCCTTAATAAACTCTAAAAAAGGTTAACGAGTCTGCCTTCAGTGAATCATGAGAGGGAGTAGAGAATGGCTTTCTGTGTGAAGGATCACTCACAGAAAATATCTTGATTCTGCTACTAACTTCTTTTAAAATGAGCCAGCAGTAGTTCAGACCCCTGCACTAAATACAGTAGTGGTGCCGCCACATGCAGCAAGGGAAAATCTGTCAGCCAGCCATAACCTTAAACCTAAAATATTCTACCCCAAATCTAACTTCAGAATTTAACACCATCACTCAAGAAATAATCACTTACAATTAGTAACTAAATTGGATGGTGTTTTCTACAACTTTTGATTCATATTGCAATGTGTAGGTAATTTTATTTGGATCAGTCTTTCTAACTTGATTTAAGACTTTAATTATGGAAATATTATTTGCCCTCCATTTCCCCTTTAAAAATATACTGCGTTCCCTGGAAGCTTTATTTTCTTGGTAATAGAATTTAATCTGAGGTTAATGACACATAAATTCTACCTGAGTACTTAATTCCATGTTTAATTCACTTTTTTTTTTCATTTAACTTGGTTACAAAAGACTATGGTAGAACTGAACTTAGCCCCTTGTGGTTTTTAATGTATTTTACCTTTTGGTCTACTTCAAAAATATTTATTTTTCTATGTTTTTCTGAAAGCAAGTGGCTTTAATCATAGCAATTCCAAGTTCATAGGTAAAGTGCATTGCTTCTTGAAGGCTCACTACAGATGTTAGCAGGGTTGTGTTTGTCTCTATCCTTTGGTTGTGTTAGAAGGTCACCACAGAAAATTGTAGTAGGGAAAACTGAACTGTTGAGATTTTGTTTTTGGGGGGGATCACGTAAATTCTAGCTCATTTTTCTGTTCATATGGAACTGCTGATATAAAGCAGATGCAAGTTTGTTTCCTTTAGTACAGAGAGTTACAGTGAAGATAACTTCGTTTTCCCAAAAAAGCACCAACTTGTATTTGTCAGAGACAAACGCAGTTCAGTGACATGAACCGCCACCTTACACCAGGGAGGGAGACACAGCTAGGATGGAGAGAGCCAGGTTCTAACAAGAAGCTCAGCACACTTGCCATATAAAAACAAGGCTAAAAACAAAACCTGGATTAAATATATAGACAAAGCCATGTTTAGCTTTCAGGTAGGCTTTCTGGTAGAGAGCCTACCAGGTCATTGCACTCTAAGGCTCTGTTGTATGTCTGTATCTACCTCTTGTCCCAATCTTCCTATATCATTATAAATTGGTGGATTTTTGCTGCTTAATTGTGTTCAACATCTATAGCAAAAGGGTTCTTTTGATCCTCACTGTGTTTCTGATTGTTCACATACCACCAAAAAAAAAAAAAAAAGCAGAGACAGGAGTAATACAGGTGGATGAACTGCTGCCTGGGGTAGCAGGATGATTGGATCACAGAAAAATCACAGCTTTCAAACAGAGAAATAGGAGTGAGTCCTTTCAAGCGGGGTTCTGCAGGAATTTCAAGGGATGGAGTTGGTCCTCCAGAGTTCCTCCTCCCTGGAGCGCTGCAGGCTTCCATAATCCCAGCAACAGGAGTCTATGCCTGGCTCTGTCTGCTCTGAACCCCACTCTGACTGCTGCTGCTGCTTGGTGTGCAGGGCATACACATTGATTTATTTAAAGAGAGGAATAAACAACTGGTCATACTCTGTCTCAAACTTTGCTTGCTTGAACTGGCTACAGCATTTGTTTTCAAGAGGGATCAGGCAAGTTATTTGAATGGGACTAGATAGTGGGCAGAGCTGCAGAATAACACCAGTCAGATGGGCAATACAGCTACTTGTTGAGGACAGTGCTTGGGACAATCACTGATCTGCTTTGCTGAGAAGCTTAAAACCCGCCCTGCACAAAGAAAGGAAAAACCCAGGAATCTCTGAATTCAGTCAAGGTCAGTGTCTGACAGGAGGAGTCTGATATTGCCAAAACTGCTCAGGAAGTGTTTGAAATGATGGTGAATTCATCAGCTTTAATCTTTCCTTCAGAAACACCAGCATCTTACACAGAGAAAGAAAAAATGTATCTTCAAACAAAATTCTTGGGGGGTATGGTGAAGAGGCGGGTGTAGAAGTTAAATCAAACTCAAACTGTTTACAAAGGTGATAACATCAGAAACCAGGAGGAAATAATGAAAATGAATATGGGAGTCAGATGAGAAAACATTCATGGAATAACTAAAACAACAAACCACCGTGTCAGGAAAAAAAAAGGCAGACAAAAAAATTTAAAATAGCATTCTTTGCAGTGCTAGCCAAAATAGATTATTTCAAGAAATTTCTAGAAGATCAGTCATGAAAAACCCCAGCTCACAGACCCATAATACATTATCAAGATCTGGAGAAACATGCAGCAGAATCCAGCTGAACTGCACAACTTCGAATGAATTCAAATGGAGATTCAATAACAGGGAAATACAAACACAAATAACAAAAATTACTGAAACAACCTTTAGAAACAAAGAACTGGAAAGCACAAAGACCAGATGTCATCCATGGTTTGGGACAAATTGGTCTGCTCTGCTAAAGTCACTGTTTCTATGTGTTTCATAAGAAGAAAAATCATTGAAAGGATGACACACACAGCAAAAGAGCACCAGTACTGAAAACCGAAGCAATCAAGTGTTTTGTAACAACTCGTAAGTCATATGTCTCCCTTCCTTTTCCTTTCTCAGAAACTGCTAGGGCTGGTTTTATAATGTCAGATTTTGAACTGTGATTGACATTTAACATAGGATCAAAATGTAGACAAATGAAAAGCAAAAGACATGAAAGCTCTACTTCTGATTGACTTCTGGTTTCAAAGATTGTTCAGTCCAAGGAAGGAAATTGTAGCTGGGAGAGAATTTCCATAGACCCATGCAAAAATATTTGATTCAGCAGCCACCAGGACTGTTGTGACTGTTCCAGCTTGCACCTGGCTCTGTATAATTTACCAAGCAGCAACAAGAGCTGTAAGATGTCTTTTCTCACCAGATTAGGCAATGGCTTTTAGGGAAATGTTGCCTTGTAAACTGTCAATTTGTCCTTAAACTGACCCCTGCAGCAAAACAGGAAACACACTTCTAAATCTTGATATTCCTAGGTTTAGCTCAGCTTGTGGGCTTCTGAGACTTTGTCAGGGTGTCTCATTGCATGTACATCCTTTTTTTTTTTCTGCAAAAAGCAAGTGTCTCATATTTCTCAGCCTCCCCAGCTTCGGTCTCAAAAAAAATGAAGAAATGTGAAGTCGAAAGCAGGCAAGATTGATCTAGAGATACAAACGTTGAAACTCTTGATTCGGAAACAAAAAATAATGTTACTAAATTGGGAAATTTAAACGGTAAATGTGTTCCTTAATACTTTGTTCACATCAAAGATACCTGCTATTTAAGCTATTTGATATATATATGGTCTGTAAAAAACAAAGGCACAATTCAGCTGAGCATTCATCCATCTTCTAGATGCCAGCATTCAAAATAGGAACTAAAATTAATTCTGCAACCAGTGAATTTATGTCCTTTCTCAGTTTCTGCTGTTTTTTTTTTCTGAACTCACTGTGTCCCAGATTTTTCTCTCCCATGTTAGTTTTTATATGGATCAAAGTGTAGCTGGACTGAACTACAGTTCAGTACATTACCTACCTTCATAGGCATTGACATAGTTTCATTTTTTAACTTATGTACACTTTCCAATTTACAGGTCTTTCTATTAGCAACACTATCACGATGCTATAAGGCATATCATAAAGTGTATGTCCTGAATAGATATCTTATATAAAGTCTCTAAGTTTGTCTTGAACTTTTTATAGCATCATGACATAATATTAGTTGAACAACAACCTGGTCCTCAGAAGCCCTTTTTCAAACCACCTTGTAGCAGCATGCTTGGCAGAAGCTGCTGCTCTTGAGCTTCAGGTTTGGTGGGAAGAAAGACAAGGAAAAGCCCTCAGCCTTCTTCCTCCAATATCTGAACTCTCTGCCTGAGCTGTGGTAAAATCCCGTATTTCTCTTGTGTTACCTGTACCCATATCTTAGATCCCATATATGGCCATGCCCTGGAAAGTTCCCCTCCACTGGTCACTTTGAACTATGTGGTTTCCCATTGGGTGTTCCCTGATCCCATCTCCCTTTAAAAGAGTCCTGCAGGGCTTCCTTGCTCTCTTTCTTCTGGGTTACTCCAGCCACCTGGATAACTCTGGACTCTCAGAACGCAACACTGGACTCACAATAAGCGGCTGTTATCCCAGGGAAGAGCCCTCTGTCTAACCTTTTGTTCTTGTCGGTGCTAGTACACCACGCCTGGGGAAACTCTCATCCTAGAGGAGCCAGCAGAAACAGGTTATCTGTGGTAGCTAGAACTCTGTCCTTTGGGAGAGTTGTAAAACCATTGCAACTCATCCTGGCAACGATTCCGTTCACATAAAGGCACTGTCACTACCTTGAGAGCATCCAGGTAAGCACCATTACCACCTTTTCCAAAAATTTCGAAATTCATGAGAATAATATAAAAGACAAGACACAAATTTGTAGTGTATTTCTGTATTGGTATCACTGATATGAAAACCATATCAGAAGTTGAGAAAAGGCTGCACCAGCCAGCTCATGACATTGAAGTGGATACTACATTATTTGGCAGAATCAGGCCTTTTCAGATGCATCATAAAACTGGGCTTAGGAAAACCTGACAGCACTAAAGAGGATGACAGGCAATCACCACATGTAGACTTTTTCTTCATATATTATACCAGTTGAAGATCAGCTTTAGAGATGATAGGCAAAACCCTCTTAGATGGGCAAAATATTAGGAAGCTGATGAGTGTTCTGCTAAATGATCCAGAACAGGCTATTTAAATCTGTTCATTTGTTATAGACTCACAAAGCCAGGCTCTTCACACAGATTCACTAGCACATCATGTTTTGAACCAGAACACAAATACAGAGGATGCAATATATAGAGAGATTATGTTTCTGAACAGCAGATTCAGAACAAAATATTGGGCTAGTAAAAGCAAGCTTTCACTGGGACCTACACAGCTAATGCTACCTGCCTGCAAGAGCAAGGTCATGACAATAGTGGCATGAAAGCAGGAAACACTACAAGAAACTTTCAGCTAGTGACCACCAAGGTTATTAAACTATATGCTCTATGACTAAGAAACCAAAAGAATACATGTGTAAAAAATTTGTAAAATCTTTTACACTGCGTAAAAGATTTGCCTGCCTGGACATAGCTGTGCTGCATGATTTTAGACAACCTGAGATATTTTACCTCATTGATAGCTGAAACTTCCAAGCTAAATCAGGTGTTAGCATCTGATAATCAGATAACCTTAATCTCCCTCACCCCAACATACATACTTGTCCAGGAATGAACACCTGTCAGAGTGGGAAAATAAATAAATTAATAAAATAAATGAATACAATCAATTTTGATAAATTTTTAAAAAATCTCTGCTTCCAAGTATTGATCTTTAAGAAGGGAGAAATAATCAGCATTTAAAGAAAGCAAAAAAAAAGTATCATCATTAGCTCCTCTCAAGCTTAACCATGCCTTGAGTATTTCCATCAGAAATGGGCTTAAAGTGTGGTGTTACTATGAAACAATATTCCATACTGGTAGATCTCAATGACCTCCTAAAGATCCAGCTGCTTTAAAATCTGGATGGTACATGAACGTGTGATTTGGAATAATAGAGATTGTGGTGTAATAAAACTGCTCTGATTACACTTTAAATATTTACTTAAAAGCTTAGGGTATATACCAGCTTATAACAAAGTGTTGTAACTCCCATATTTAGAATGTGCTGACTACATTTAAATCTCAAGTGTCTTCTCTTAGTGCAGCTCATTCAAGCAAAACTGATTGACTTCAAAAAGCGTTTTGGCTGAGTTAGAAGCTATGGACTCAGTAAATACCTAGCCGTACCAAGGTGAGGAGGCAGATTGCTACAGCAAACATAATTAAAATCTCAAAACAAAGATTAATTCAGCTAGTGAATTTTAACTTCTCAATAGAACCATAGCAGGAAAAATGAAACAAAACTTCTTTCTATATATGAGTATACTCTCAACCCAGCTAAATAAAAAAGGTCATTCAACCAAGTATCCCTGCTGCCAGTCACTGGAAAAGAAGAGAAGAAATCCTGTGAAATGAATTCTCAGAGGATAAAGATTTTCATGAAAAAAAAAGAATTCAACAGTTTGCTAACTGCAACCTGCTAACCTTATAAAAATATATCAATGAAGTTAAAAATAAAAAAAAATGCAGCCAAGGAAAACAGCCAGATTCCTGAGGGAACAGATTGAATTCTCACTGGAAGTGGTTAGCTACTCACGGTTCTTATCCTGATAAGTAATTAAGATGTTATTTTGTTAAAGCCCAGTGCCAGCTACTCCTAGTTTGTGTCAGTTAAGATAGATAAATGAGCATGGACTATTCCTTCAGTTCCCTGCCTTTTTTTATCAACTGCCTATGCACAGCAGGTTGGTAGATCTTGTGCAAGAAGTGTTAATTAAGGCTGTTTATTTTTCTTTTCTTTTTATTTTCCTTCAGTAGAGTTAGAATTCTAATACTTACTCTAGCAGTCAAACACTAGAAAGAAGTACATATGCAGTACTTACACTAAAGTAATTGGAAGCTTTGAGCATCAGTGTGCTGCAGAAACGTATGTTCTTAAATGTGGCTGACAGGGATATCTTGCAAGCCGCTTGGATTTTATTTTTTATCCTACATAATTCCATCCTGAGATAAAAAAATATTTTGTTTGTAGAATTTTTAATACTTATTGTTAGGGCCTGAATAGTGGCTACAGCATGACACTAAAAGCATTAATAATGAAGATAATTATCTATTTTTCTGTGCAATTGAATGTTTATTTACCCAAAATGAAGAGGTCCAACATGATCAATACCAAACATCACAGTGGCTTAAGGGTTAAACAGTCACCTGTCACTGAGAGGAAAAACAAAGCCAAAACCTGAACTTCTTTCATTTAATTCTCAACAGAATATTATCATAACACCCTAGTATTTCTCTCTGTATGCTGTCCATGACTCACACCCACTAACCAGCTGGCTTAGGAAAAACCTTTCTCTTTAAAAGTTTCAACAGAACTGGTATGTTTGTGTTTAAAAAAAGTAGTTATGATGAACATTCATCCATGTAAAGAAAAATAATCTAAGCCCAACAGACAACACAGCTGAGAAAGACATTTAGATAACATTTTGTAGGGGTTATCCTAACCCTAGCATATCTGTTTAGTATTGAGCACAGATACACATTTTATACCTCACTTGTATCTGGATCGTAAAATAATTTCTGACTTTGCTAAGCTCACTGCCGGCTTTAAGCAGGCTGCTGCTTTTTGTCATTCATAGAAAGGAAATAAATGGTTTGGAACTTCATTTTCTTTCATCAGAGCTGAGAGTCAGACTCACCTAGCCAAGGACAGTGTGACGGTTATGTCAACACAGACAACTCAGAAATTGTCACCATCATAACAAAAGCTTTGATGGCACCATTTCCAACTGACAGCAGAGAACAGAATGCATTTTTAAGCCTCTATTGCTCTCAGAAAAAAAAACCCTATTGAATCTTGCAGAGACAGCTGACAGGATTATTTTCCTGCAAATGTTTGCCCTGCCCACCTTCTGTTTCACATTTCTTTCTAAAGTATTAGAGCAAACAGCTGATGAGGGCAGGTTGCTGGTGGGAGAATGCCATGTGAATGGGTTGGATGAGAATTAGGTGAATTTTCCATTCTTTGCAGGCTACTAGGAGGCTGTTTATGTTGCTTTTGCACCAGGTGCAGTAGAGGTATGAAGAGAAGAAGGGTATAAAGCATTCTAGAGTGAGAGTAATAGAGTCAAAGTTACAGGTTTGCCACTCTGTGCATGTCAGCAGTTATTAACACTCTTACGAATTTGGTTGTGCGGAACTAAATGGTGCCAGGATTTGGGGACAAGCCTGACAGAAACTGAGGTGCTAGCTCCAAAGAGGAGATTGAGAGAGTCTGTAAAATATTTTGTTGATAAATAAAATTTGGTGGCCATAGAGTCTCGAACACAGTTTCTGCAATAGTATAACTGTAACTTCAGAAAATTCCCTCTCATGTCTCTGGATTCATACTTCTCTATAATTCCCATTACAATGTTACCGTATCCCGATATATGTTTAATTAATTTATATTAGGGTCAAAAAGGACAAATACCGTTGACATACACACTGCAACTGAATCTGACATAAATCAATAATTCTGGTATAAATTATTAATGCTGCTTCTGATTTCAAGATTAATAAAACTTAATTTTTATTATGCTGACAACATTTTATCTTTGGATTTTATGATTAGACTACATTCAAATAAAATAAAGCTTTAAAAACTGGAATTAGAAAAACTGTACCTTTCATATTTTCGGTTTATTTGAGAGTTTTAGGGACTGTTTATTTACACATTATAGAAGCAAGAAGTGATCATCAGGTATAGGTTGAACCTCCTCAGAGGCTTATGTCTTTTTGTTTAATTCAGTTTTGCAAGGAAGTGGATGTTTTATGCATACTCCAGAATAACTTTATTTTTTTCTAAGTGCTAGCTTCAAACTTTGTGGAAGACAGTCCACATTTTACCACCATTACATTTCATTTCAGAACAGTCCTTTGACCCAGAACTTCAGTGAAATTCAATCAGGAACAACGAAATGGCATTAAAAAGGTGGTTTCATTGTCTATATTCATCACATGGCAGCAGAATAAGGAACAAAACTCACAAGTAAGCCTTATGGATTTCACTGAATTGTACTTTTGGCTTTAGGCCCCCAGGTGTTCACCTAAATGCAGAAACCTAAAAGAGTGCAATGACCAGGAAGGGTGGTTCAGTTGCTAAAGTCTATCCCTTTTCTTGGAGGCCAAGAAGCTTTGGATAAGTGCCTAATAGAGCTGCTGTCTGGTTGCCAGACACATTTCTTCCTATCTTTTGCATTTATGGCATACAATTGAAGATAGAATCCACTGTAGTTCAGCTGAACTCAGTTATGCATACTAATACAAAGCAATTTTCTGTCTCAGCTTATGCCACCGTGTTTACATGTATTCCCACAAGATCCACATATTTAAATGCTTCAAAATACTTAATGACTTTATTAGTCCTCTAATTAGCTATTGCGTAATGTATGTTGAATGGTGAGCATTTGTGCTGTGACAAATGAAAGAAAATAGAAAACAACCAGACATTTTTAAAATAGGGATAGAAGATAAAAAGAATAGTTACTTTCATAGTAAAAAATAAAGCACTTGAAAAACGACAAATGAAATAACCTTTATAATAAATATTCCACTTACAATGAGATTAATGAATTCCCTCCAATCAGAGAATAATTATTTTGTGCTTTATTAATCGGGGATGCATATCTACAAGTTCCATTCAACATTTTTGTTTATGAATATACTGTAACTTACTATCTAAATCTCTGTTTTGTTTAATTCAATATAAATTCTCACAATTTCAAAGAAAATACTGTGATAACAGCTGTATGGGCACTTGATAGGTTTTATTTGACTATCAACAAAATTAAGGTAAGCCTTGTTTCTTTTTTTCTTCCTTTTTCTTTTTTTTCTTTTAATAATATCGAGACTTAAAATATTAGTGGCCTAAACATGCTTGGCTTTGCTATTAGCAATGGCCATATTTTTTCTCTAAAGGTGGTATAAATACAGTTAGGTATGAAATGTTCTTTATTGCTCCAAGGTCTTCCTAACTACTTTATTGATTGAGGCTATACCAATTTTTTGACTGTGAATGCAAACTTCGGTGGCTCTTTATCCTTTCACGTAAAGTTACAATTTTAAGTTTCAGAACTGCCTCACTATTTATTTTTAATATTTTAAACAGCAGAGAACATGAATTTTGCTCATGCACTTGTCATAAAAGTAACTTGATTCACACACTTACTGCAGATAGTACCAATTCTAATTATTTGTGGGGGAGAAAAACAGTTAAAAATTAGACCTTATCTGCATAAATATAGCTTCCTTTATGTTCCACAAGCATTTAAAGCTGTTTTGCTGATATCAGACCGATTTCAGTCTTGTAGTATTAGCAGCAATGAAACAATACATTAATTATTTTAGTATAATATAACAATTAATACTTTAGTAATTAATAATTTGTATAATGTTCACATTTCCCGTTAATTCCTTTAAGTAGTACTATAATGCTACTACCGAAAGCACTTAAAATTAATACTTTCAGAAAGGAGAAAAAATGAGGCAAATAAGTAATAAATAATGGAGAAATAAAACTCAACAATAAATTACTTAATTTGTGACTTATTGGCATCAAAATATTTGCAATTATTTTACTAATCAGATTGTGTTTCCAGCAGGCATGAACTCTTGCTACATTTCAGATAAAATATTTGTTTTCCAAAATTAATCTGGTTCTTTCATTTTTCAAAAAGGATTGCACAGTCAAGGGGCGCTAGACAAGCAATGCTTATCCCAGGCTGTGCTGTGAAGCAGTGGGCAGAGCTGGGAACCTGGGAGTAATAATGGAGATCAGAGGTGACCTGTCTGAACTTTTTTGAGGGAATAGCGGATGTTGTTAAATGAAACTAATTTCCTTTGGCTAATACATTGTAAGAGGCAGCATGAATTCTTGGATGGATGAGACACTGTCACAAGGGTCTTGAAACTATAAAATTTAAGCCATGGAATGTAGCACTCATGTGATACTGTAGTGATGCATGTATTTAGTAATGACTACTGATTTATTTTCATAATTTTGTACAAACGATGTGTGAGGGGGATCAAATTAAATGCTTTCATCATTCCTTTATCTCATTACAAGATAACTAGCAGTAGTCAGTGACTTAAGATATTTGTTTAATTTATTGGATAAACTTGTTTCTTTGGAACCAGAAGAATTCTTGCCTATTGAAATCTTTTGGACAAAGGTGTTATATTTATAATATATATTTTAGATATATGACTCTCATAACTTTGCATTTAAATATCCTGACCTTATAAAGATTTACTGCTTTATAATAAAATTTTGGGTGTATTAAGAAATTGAGTATGTTATTTGAAAGGAAGCTATCAGGATTCATGTTCTTGACATGTAAACAAAAGGTCCCGAATGGAGTATATGGAGATCTACATGTGAAGATTCTTCTCATCTGACTTTTACTCCCTAAAATTTTGGTATCTACTTTATACTTGAAATCTGGACTGGCTCCATGGTCAGTGGGTGAATTCTTTCTACCTTAATGTGATCCAGATTTTTTCTTTATTGATTATGAGAGTAGCTTCAATGGTTAGCTATGATTTCAGGCAACATGAAGCCATGCAATATTATTTAATTAATTAATAGCAATTAAATAATTACTTTCATGAGTATTTAATCAGAATACAGCATTGATATGGATTAAATTTAAATAATATCTAAAATTATCTATAGAACAGAGTGTATTTCAAATTATCTGCAGCAATATAATCCTGGGATTTCTTGTTCGTGAATCTTGGCATGTAATAGAACTAGTTGCACTTAGTCCTTTGGACTGTTTTTCTGTGAAAGAAAAAAAGGAAGGAATCAATCATTATGCTGTTGTCTTTACAGCCATCTACTGTCCATCAGATCCAAAGCCCTCCAAGACTGTAGCAGTTAGTTTCTCATCTGGTTTAATCAGCCTGCCCCAGGGGAAGCTTCTACTGGCAAAGATAAGCTGCCAGTTCTTACCTTTGGGCGACAAAAAATGTCTATCTTGTCTTAATCCTCTACCTCAGAGCATTATCTCAAGTTTAAGGAGCTCTCATGACATCTGACACAGTCAGAGGAGAAAAGCAGTGAAGTCAGGGACTGAAAGGCATTGCAAGGGTTTGTAAGAGTAAATGGCAATTTGGAGAATGAGGTGAATGAGGGAGAGCAATGTCACCCAACCATGTGCTATTTCTGCTGCTGTTGCCTCATCGGGATTGACCTGTCCCTGCCAAGGGCACAATGCTCTGCTGTTTGTTGTTGGATCAGACCTGTAGAGTCCCAGAAAAGATGTTTGAAATGCACACACATTTTATTCTAAAAAAATTTAGAGATGAACCCCACATTTTAACTGGCTACTTTTGCTTCTTCAGTGAAATCTAAACTCAATTTCAGACGTGCTTTCTTAGCTCTACAGATAAGCCTTTGCAAAGAAACCACCAAACCCAGCAATGAAGGTTTAACAGGTGCTCAAAAATCACTCTCGAACAGTTCTTTTAATGGAGAGTGCAAGGACAACTATCCCTACAGACTATGCACTGTATCATAAGCTCTTATCATGTGTTCCTCTCCAATTTTCAAACTGGTACAGACAATGCAATCATTTTCATGAGGTTTTCTGTGAGTGTCCTTCCAGACTTTTCTGTTCTGTATGTTGTTTTGTGAACTTGCATCATGCAGTCTTCTAATCTTTTGGTTAGACTTAAACACCCTTCACATCATGTATCTTAAACAAACAAGTTAAAAAAACCCAGAAACTAAAAAAGCAAACAAACAAAAAACTCCAACCAAACCAGAAAACCCACCAAACCACAGAAAACCAGGCTATGTTCCAGAAGACATAAAGCACCCCAAACAAACAAACAACAAAACCAAAACACCTAAACAAAGATCTTTGAATTTCAAGTGAAACTAACCTTTAAACTTCACAAGAACTTACATTCAACTTTGCAACAATCTTATATAGTTTGCTGTAGCTCATCAAAACTATAGTATGCTGAAGTTATCTACTTCTCAATCTCCCTCCTTCAAGAGAAGAGAAAGAAATGTAGTCATCTAAAACTCCTTCACAGAGAGGAGGATGTGGAAGAAGAAAGGATTAGTGAATACCATTCAACACAGATATCCTCAAGGAAGCTCCAGAGCAATAAATTATTAAATATAAAAGCATAGCACCTGATGCATCCAAGCTAATGGTGAAGATATTTAAAAAACAAGGACTGTCCTGGGGTATAATCCATTAATATATTCTGCATCTAAAATTTTTATTGTAATTCTTCAGAAGTCACAGATTGCGCAGCAAATGCATTCATTACAATAAAATGCTTTTACCTGTACAAGGGATAGGCCTCACTGTGATTCTGTAATGCTGACAGTCCTCTGTTTATCTTTGTTCTGGCTATGTGGCTCTAAATCAAGATAAAAACCAACTCAACATGAAGGAAAATAAAAGGAAGGTCATTTAATCACCACGTTAGCTTAAAATGATTATTGATTCCTGGAGGTGATGTCTAATTCTGCCAGAAAATCCATTCCAGTAATGATTACTGCCCTCTGCCTTATCTATTATACTGGAGGTTATTAAAAGTGGGAGTCTCTAGGGAAGTATATAGCTTTAGACCACTAATATAATATTTAATATGTTTTTAACAGAACAGAGTTTCAGACTGTGGCCTTTAACCTACAAGCGAATCAAAGAGAGTGTAGGTCTAATTATTATATATACTCCACTGGGATCTAGTCACACACTGCATGATAGATAAATATCAGCTGGGACAAAGATGTATTGAACTTTTCATCACTCTAAATTACCAGGTGCACACAGCTCTAGAAATAACATACTCAGAAAACTTACAAGTACCCTTTTGAAATAGTTACTCAACTTGCTGTTGCACTTTACCAAATAATGTTCACATCCTATGACACTTGTATCATGTTTTCCTCCTGGCTGCTCTTTCAAAATCACAATGATATAAACTACCACGGGAATAAAGAATTGTCTACATACTGAGACATCTGTATATATTTTGTTTATTTTTTTTAATCCCAGAGAAGCTTTTTAAAAAGTTATTTTAAAAAAAAAAATTTAGAAAAATAAATTACAGAACCCAATTTCTGAAATTAATTCATCAGACAGTAATTACAATGTGAAAAGTATCTTAATAACAATAAAAAAGACATATAGCAAAACTCATTACTGCCTCCTTATTTATAACATTATTTTATTATCTGTCATGAATAAGAGATATTGTAGATCATATCGGTGGTACTATATTTGATATGAAGAGATGTCCAGAATCAATGAATGAAAAAAAAGTAGCAGCAAATTGCAGTTCCAAACTATTGCACATACGTTTGGCATTACAGAGCATGAGGCACAACTACTTTTAATTCTCTGGTATGCACTCCCTATAGCGTTGTGTGAATGATAGTAATATATTTTATATATCATTAATGTATATACAATACAGTATTTTATGAAGACTATTAACATTATTATTTACCCACAATGAACACGTGGAAGATTACATGATTCTGTCTTTGTTCTGATCTCATTCTACTTCACACAGGGAAAAGAAATCTAAACTAGTCAATTTTCTTATCAAAACACCCCAGCAACAGTAAATAAATGCATCTGACCTTGGTCAGACAAAGTGCCATTTACACACAAAATAAGCCCCCAAAAGTTAGGCAGATACTAATACCATGGTTTTTAAATGGCTTCTATACAGAGTTTGCAATGTTACTACAACTAGGAACTCAGCAAAATCTAATTTCAATTAATATTTCTCAGAAAAAAATATTTTTCACCTTATTGTTCTTTGCAGGGCAATTTTCTTCTCTCTTGCTACTATTGATAGTATTACGGCTTTCGGACTTTTGTTAACTGGTGCAGACTCAGATAAGTGACTGGAAAGGTTATCACTGATTTTAAAGAACTTCTGTATTAGTCTAACAATTTATTAGACCCTAACAGAGGCAGAGAAGACCTGATGATTACATTTCAGAATGCAGAGTTCAGATTATTGGCCAGAAAAGCAACATACTAATAATTATTTAAAATGTTATAGAAATTTGGTTTAAAGTTTCCACATCAATTGTTTTCACATTACACATGGTTGATAGATGTGATCCAAACTTTATAAATACAGTCCATGAAATACTGTCAAGTGTTTGTGTTAATGGGTGTTCTGTCATTAACTTTAATGGGGACTATACATACTATATTGTTAAATTAAGAAATGCATGCATGCTCTTTAACACCCTGGCTTACAGTTTAGTGGTTAGTTATTTCATTATTGAATTACTGTTCACTTTGAAGTATCTGTGGCCCAATAATTTGTTTATTTCAACTGTGCCTGCAGATGCTTTGATATTTTTGTGAAATTCTTTTTATAATAAGGTATACAATTCCATTATTTTTATGTAGTTGCAGTAATTCATTATAATGCAGAGAGAGGTGTCAGCTATACCACTTGTAGCATAGTACTGTATTTCCTTGCTGTATTGAGTGAATAATTTATTTTGAGCCTTTGTAAGTGGACTTTGCATTGCTCACCATTAGGACATTTAGCAGAAAACATGCTGTTGCTTACCACAGGGACCTCTAGAAGATAAAACCCCACAAAACCAATCCTAGATTAATGTCCTCAATGTGTCATTGTCAGAGAAGTCAGCCAAACCACAATGTACTTTTTAATGGAAGAAATATCAGTTATTTTCTCTGCAAAATACAGACATAAATATAATCACAAAAATAAAGAAAAAAATACTAATTCTTTGACTAAAGCTGGGGTTGGATTCTCAGCTGGCATGAATTTGTATGCTCCATTATTGTTAATTGGATTTATGCTCCCTTAAGACCAGATGTTCTACATTTCTTGGTACATAGTGCTTAGGTTTTTGCTTTAGTATTGTGGTTTTTTAGCTACTGAGTACCATTGTATTTGTTCTGGTCAGTCTTTTGTCATATTTCAACTCTGACATTGTTTAGACAGCTAATTATCAAATTGCAGACTTTAGTTTTATTAAATATTTTGGGTCTACACCATTTTTAGTTAAGCAATTCTTCTGTTTGTCAAATTAGATTATTGACTTACATATTTTTCAGCTGTGAGATCAAATAAGATTTTAACTCTCCAAGGTAGTTTTAACACTGATAGTTCATCCTTCCTCCCACCTCTTCTAACACCTCCATTTTCCCTATGACATATCAGAAACAAATGTATTCCAACAATACACTTAAAATAACTCTTTTTCATAAAGTCTTATATAATACTTGTTGTGATCAAGTGTTTGGTGCATTTTTTGGTTTCTTTTTGTTTTTTCTTTTTTTTTCTTTTTTTTTTTTTCCCGTGGATTAAGATGGGATTGAAACAAACAAGAGAACCTCCTACTACATCTTACTTAACATAGTCCAAAAATGAGATTGCTTTTTTGCCCATTTCATACTGAACATTTTGTTCTCGATTTTCTTAATTATCAGTTCTGTGATTTAGTTAAAAATCTTGCAATCAGTCATCTTCATTCCTGTAATTGTCATGAATCTGAAGCTATTCAACTTTTTGTCTGTCCTTGTCCTTTTCTGTGGAAGGAAAATAATAAGTTATTTTACAACATACACTGCGTTTGTAACATACTAAGTTTGATAAATTATCGATTTTAAATAGCACAATGGTTGTATTTTGTGTCTGAGATACTGAGATTTCTACTGATTTGAAGATAAAAAGGACTTCATTTGAGCATTGCCAGGAGGTCAAGGGAGGTGATCCTGCCCCTCTACTCAGCCCTAACGAGGCCACACCTGGAGTGCTGTGCCTAATTCTGGGCTCCTCAGGACAAGAGAGACATGGAACTGCTGAAATAGGTCCAGCAGAGGTTTACAAATTTGATTGAGGGCCTGGAGCACCTCTCTTATGAGGAAAGGCTGACGTAGCTGGGCCTGTTCAACTTCAAGAAGAGATGACTAAGAGGGAAATTTCTTTACTGTGCAGGTGACTGAGCACGGGAACAGGTTGGCCAGAGAGGTTGTGAAGTCTCCCGCACTGGAGATATTCAAGAACCATCTAGGCACAATCCTGTGCCATGTGCTCTGGGATGACCCTGCTTGAGCAGGGAGGTTGGACCAGATGGTCCAGTGTGGTCCCTTCCAATCTGACCCATTCTCTGATTCTGTGATTCATTTTCACATGGAAATCTTACAAAAGTTGTAAAGATAATGTTGACATCTAAAACTCTTCACTTGAAGAAAATACCACACGTGTACATATTTAAGGGAAGAACTAGCTTCAAGAGCTTCATAAATTGACAAGAAATTTTATTACACTGTTATTACCTTTATTTTATGTAAGCTTGTACTTTCCTGTCTGACACAAAATCACTATGAGAGTAGCAGTGGATCAATTATTAATATCTTTTTTTTTCTTTATCGTTGTCCCCTACATTTCTCTAGTCTTGACTCTTACAGCCCATTTTCCTTCTTTCCCTGGTTTAACTGTATAGAAGATAGATGGTGGGAGTTATTCATAGCTCCCTTCTTATATCCCTTTTACCTCTAAGTTCAGCCATTATCAGTGGCAAATATAGAACAAATTTATTTTTCCATAGCTCCTGACTATCAACAAATGACCCATCAAATGTTCATTGACTGGTTTTGGGGGTAGAAGATGTGTCAAAACCAGCTTATTTTTGTTCTTGTCACTTCCAGACAGCACAATGAAGACTAGAAAAACTCATATATGATGGGAAACCTGGTGCCTGTTGAACTGTGAAAAGAGCTGCCAGTAGGAACCCCAAATATTTCTGCCAGGTCAGCAAAGTATGAGAAAAGTTCCCATTAAGCAGTTTATAACTATACACCTCCTTTTTCATCGTTTCCATCTCTCCTCCCTCTCCAAGACTTTGATAGCCAGCAATTCTCTTTGCTGGCACATACTCTGGCCTTTCTCAGCATATAATTCACAATGTTTATAACTGTCATTTCAGTCTCTGTACTTTGTATTTTTTTTATCTCATAGCCTTTCTCTTTTTCAGGTTCTTGTCAACCTGGAAAAATACTAGTGTTTATAAGCACTCTGGCTACACTGACTGGCTTTGTCATCAGAGATTTTTGTAGCATCCTTAATGACCTGTTAGGAAGAATCTTGTAAACATTTTGTCACAGTATGTGTTAGGCTGAAAATCTGTTACCTTAACTTGCATCCTCAGAATATTGGCATATTAAGTGCTTGGAAATTGGCTGATGTGATGAGCTCAATACAGTAAATTCTTAAGATTTCTTTTTCCTTAGTGGTATTTCTTTTTGACAGAAAATGGCCAATGGCTAATCAAAGAATGGCTGTGTTATTAGGCTGTGAATCCTTGGGATCTTTTGTACTAAACATTTATAAATAAAAGTGTTCTCCAAAAATGACAATGTTCATCTAGAATAAAAAGCAATGCACTTTTTTTGAAGTTTTGACCAACATCCTAAATGAGATATACAGGAAATTCCAAGTATTGTGTTTTTTATATATATTGCCACAGGAGAATGGAGAATGTAGAGAAGCCCCAGTTCTGCTCTGTTATTTCAACAATAAGAAGTGTCTGAGGCATCCAGAAAATTTAGCAGAAAGTTGTATTTTCTAGAACTCCAGGCTGACTGGTAGATTTTGTATAGCCAGTGGTGCTAGTCTTGCTACAGTTAAACTTTCCAACTCCTTTGGAATAGTTTTATGACTTTTTGTACTAATACTTTAAAGGTGAGAACTAGGTAATTTTTAACTAAAGAAAAAGCATGAAAAAAATTAATATTTTAAAATATTAATATTTTTAAATATTTTAATATTTATAAATATTTACAGTTTGTTTCAATTTCTGTTTCTATTTCCATTTTTAATTTCAGTTTTTGAAATCCACAAGAACATTGAAATTTAAGTGTAATACTGGAAAAACATGAACTTTTAGCTGTAGCATCTCCAAGGCACCACAATCTACATATTAATATCTGTCTTAAATAATATCTATATGTATATAAATAGACGTATATATATACACTATAAATATATGGTGAAGCTCACACATTATGAAACAATGCTGATTTTGACTTACGTATTATGTTATAAAAATTTAGACTTATGTCAAGAAAATAGGTTAAAGTTAACATCTTGTCCCAAGGAGGCACTATGGCTGCCTGTTTGTAATGGCTTCAATATGCATAAAGTTGTGAAGAATAAGAAAACCTCAGCTATTATTTTGGCAGAAAATTGTGAGGCAAATCAGAGAAATTAAGTAATCCTTTTCACTATACAAATTTATATCTCCCATGGATTTGGAAGTAAGAAAGACAATTGTGTTCTGGCAAATGTTTCATTTTCCCTTGGAATGAGACAAAGGACTTGCTGCAAGCTGATCACCAATTCACTGCTGCCAGGAGTGCATGCTGGGCGAAACGGAGAAGCCCTTTGAGAAAAGATGGATTTGTTTGAATGAAATTGTAAGTGTATGAGTATTAGTGACAGTGGAAAACTCAGTCATCTGGAAATCAGGAAATGAGTGTTACCACTTTATTCAATCCTTTGCTCCATGCTTAGAGATAGAAAGGCATATTGCTCCATTTTGCAGGGATCAAACAATGTTTATGAACAATAGCATCACAGTCATGGTGTTCATGTCAAACAAGTACATACTGAAACACATGAATACCAGGAAAAGCAGAAAAACACACGGAATATTAGAATCCATCCTGCATAATGTTAAATAGTACTAGCCAAAAAATTCTTAGATTTATTCCAGGAACCGCTTCATGCTTATCAGCAAAAATTCAAAAAGCCTATCAGAGTGGTCAGATGAATGAACTTCTAATGGGACAAAGCAATCTGAAATAATTACGTTTTTCAGATAATGTGCAAAATGTAGCTGAATGGATAGTACTGTAACAATATCCCTTAATATCTGTCATTTCTGTACTCCTACACATAAAGAAAACAACAGCTCCCCCCCCCCCACCACTTTTAAAGATGATCAGCATCCAGAAATTTCCTCAACCATCTTTATTCCAGTCTTTCATCTCACTGGAAATGATCAAGGTTTTAATTTCCTTCATAAAGGTGTCCACAACATTATGGTTTTTTTAGACAACACAGTTTCTTTTAAATCCCTTCTAAAAATAAAACCTAAAAAACAAGAGGTTTGATTCTTATTACTGAAACCAAAACATTTATTGAGAATTTTAGAATGTATTTAAGGTGTAGAAAAATAGTTGTCACACTTGTAAAGTTTCTGTTTACAGAAAAATAGAAATATTCGCCATAAGAGGAAAAAACAAAAAGAAAACCCAAAAAATACCCCAAAAAGCAACGCTTGAAGGGGAAGACATATTTTAGTCCCATCGCTTTGATTTTTAGAAATTAGTATTCATTCAGAGTATGGAGAGAAATATAATCTGGATAGATCAAATGCCTGAATGGATCATTTGCATGTGATTGCTTTTTTTTTGGTTGTCAGTGATAGAATCAATGCTCTGGCTGGAAGAGAAGATCAAATATACCTCAGATCTATAGGAGGATCAGCTGATAATAGAACTGGTAATGATATTTTTGAATTTGAGATATGAAACCAGATAAATATTTTGTAATATAAATGGTATAAACATGAATCAATCAAGAAAGAGAGTAGTCTTATGCTGACTCGGTTTAGGAAAGCTCTGGAAATAAGACACATAGTAACAAAAGTTCAGTAATACACCCAAGCTGGTGAAAGGACTCTGACAAGAATGCTTTTAGAGGGAGTAAGATTCAACTGCTTTCACTTTAGCTCCAAATTAGGCAAGTTTTCCAAGTTAATCATCTAAACTATTCCATAAACAGTGAAAGTTCTTGCACTGGTTAGCTGTAAATAAGTAGTTCCGATTACAAGTATTAGATGTCTAATTCCTTACTATCTGAGGTATGAAACAGACCTAAAACCTACTTATCCTCTCTCTTTTTTTTTTTTTTTAATTTTTAAAATCACTGAATTATTGAATAATTGAAAGAATTCTCCAAAGGCAACAGGGTTTAACCCTTTCATCAAAGCAGGGCCACAATACCTGCAATTGCTCATGGCTCTGGCTGGTGAAGTGTGGAATAGCTCCAAGGTGGCTGTTTCTATATCCTCCCTGGTTGCCTGCTGCACTGCTTGATTGCCCTTTTTGTTGCAACTTCTGGTCACTGCCTTTTGTATTATGTTTTTGCAAGGGACCTTCCAGGAAAGAGGAGACCAGTGATGAGTTGTTTGTGGGGTTCCCTAACATCCATAACAGATTGACCACAGAAGGTGTGGATGTCCTTTCTCTGGAAGAGTTCAAGGCCAGGTTGGATGGGGTGCTGAGCAACCTGGTCTAGTGGGAGGTGTCTCTGCAGGGAGGACAGAATGTGATAATCTTCAAGGTCCTTTCCAACACAAACCACTCAACGATTCTATGTGATTACTGTTTTTAAAATCTAAGTAGTTTGTGGATGCCAAGCACTAAATTGAAACTTTTGTTACCAAAATATCCTTTTCCAAAAACCTTCTTTCTTTAAGTTGGTGCCTGCTTAAAAAGAAAAAAGAAGAAAAAAAAAAAAAAGAAAAAAACTGGGTGTTTTGCCTAATCAGTTTTAAAGCAATAGCTCTAAAATAAGTGACTTTCCCAGGATAAAAGGCTGACCCATTTTGCTAAGGGTGTGAATGGAGTGAACTATGTAAGAGGACAATTCTGGGTGCCAACGAACATATTTTTGAGGTATGTGTGCAGAGCTTGCTTTCACTTTCCCATCTATTATTACAGAAATTAAGAAAAAGCAATGCTAAATTATGGTTGGACTTGATGATCCTAGAGATCTTTTCCAACCTTAATGATTCTGTGATTCCCAGCTATGAAAGGACTCTTGTTCTCTCTTTTATATACCCACCCATTAGGTAGTTGAAGAATAAACAGTTGATATCGTACTCCAGTGGCTCACCACGTTTTTGCCCTTCACTAGACTTGTTCCTCTCTGCTCAAATTTTTAGTATCTCAGAAGGCTCCAAGCTGCTCATACTACCTTAGAATCTGTCTTGCAAGCACTGAATCAAAGGGAATAATCACTTCCCTCATCCTGCTAGCTACAGTCCTCCTGGTATAGCCTCCTTTGCAATTGGTCTTCTTTGTCATAAGGGCACAACAGTGACTTGTGTTCAGGCTGTATCCACCAAGCACCACAAATTCTTTCTTACAGTACTGTTTTCAAGCCCAACAACACCAAGCCTGTATTTTTAAAAGATGTTATTTCATCCCATATACAGGACTTTTTATTTGCCCTTTTGAAGTTTATGAGGTGTCTGTTTGCTCCTTTCTCCAAACTTCTAAGGTCACCCTAAAGAGCAATGTGTAGCCACACCCTAGAGTATGGGCCGCTCTTGTTGGCATTATCCACAAACTTGTTGGAGGTGCATGTCACGTCCCAGCATCAGTCCAGAAATAAAGATTATAAACAGTATTGGCCCTAGTTTCAATCCCAGAGGGCTACCATTAGCTGACAGTTGGACTTTGTGCTGCTGATTCCAACCCTCTGAGGCCAGTGTTTCAGGCAATTTGAAATCGTCTAACCAATTCGGCTTTAAGAATATTATGCTAGACTAGTGTTGAAGATCCTGCTGAAGTAAAAATACAATATATTCACTGCTTTTCCTATGGTCAAGGAGCAGTTGTCTCATCCTATAAAGCAATCAAGTTGATCAGGCTGTTATCGTTTGAGATAACATCAGGAGGAAACCCCTCCAAACAGAAGGCAGTTCTCACCAGCCCCTCCCCCACTCTGGTCTGGAAAGAAATTTCTTGGAAGAAAGTGAAAAAAACCTGTTTATTCACACACGCTATGCATGCAGACACAGCAAAGACAAAAAA
>VZRZ01000244.1:199125-225098 GCA_013398175.1 Climacteris rufus | reverse complement strand
AAAAGGAAGGAAAAAAAAACTGGCTGAAAAGGCAAGGGGAAGAAAAAACAGGAGGGGAAAAAAACAAACCTCTCTTTCTCTCTGCCGTGCCAACCTTGTCTACTGCAGCTGGGAAGAAGGGCAGACCCCGGGGGAGTCACCTTATTTATGTACAGTCTATTAGGAGGAAATCCACTTTCTTCCATGCAGAAACGTAACCCTGTATTGAAAGCTCTGCTGACGATAGGAATATAATATTGTGGGGAAATGATACAAGACACAGGCATAATTTGTGTCTTCTAAATTTACAGACTGCTTCTAGTCATTGTATTGTTGTACTTGTTCCTGCATGTGACTTCAATAAAGATTTGCTCTGTAAACTTCCTCAGGACTAAGGTTAGACTGATCAGTCTGAAGTTTACCAAGTACTTATTTCTCGAAGAGTTGTGTGAGAACCACCCTCTTCCAGTGATCAGGAACCTCTGCCAATTGTCATGACCTTTTCAAGATGATAGATGGTGAACTCACATTGATACCAGTCAGCACTCTGCACTGCTAGATGTGTTCCATCTGGTGCCCTGGACTTGTGAATAAAAAATTTTTTGAAGTGCTCCCTAATTTCTGATGCATCTGCTCTAAAGTCGTGTTTTATCCTCTCCCCAGACTGTGCTACTAGGTTCAGAGAAGTAGGCACCTGAAGACAAGCCTTACCAGAAACTAATACAGGGAAAGCATTGACCATCTCAGACATACTTAAGTTCTTTGCCACCAGGTCACACACCTCACTGAGCAGTAGGCTGGCAGTTTCATTTGCCTAATTTTTGCTGCCAAAGAACCTACAAAAACCTTTTTTGGTGACTTTTCAAGTTCCTCACTAGTTTCAGCTTCACCTGAATTTTGGCTTTTCTGACTCCATCCCTGCATACACAAGCAATGTCTTCATGTTCGTAGCACATAGCCCATCTTCCAATACCAGTCATCCCACTTGTACTACATTCAAAATTTGTTGGTAGCCACAGAAAATACCCATTATTTGTAGCACCGAGATTTTGTCTAATTATTGCTTTAGCAAAATAAATAAAACACAATAAATTTACTACTACTCCAATTACCATATTAGGACTTACGAGTAAAATTTAGACATTAATAACAAAAAGTTCTTCACAAAAGTTGAGATTGCTACTCATTAATAATCATTATCTACTCCTTCTCCCCACCCTAGTATCTATGTATGTTTTGTGCTCACCCTTCAAGCATCCCTGTAGTCACTAGTGCTCATCTTCCTCAAGTAGAATTGGGTTGAATGTATGTGGGGTTGTTTGCTTAAGGGCTCATCAGCATCCTCACTTCTTCACCTGAAGCAGTGTGATTGATATCCATGGTGGTTGTCTCTAGTCAGTGCTATTTGTGTATTTCTTCTCTTGAAATGGTATATTTCCTTTACATTCATTTACAGCTTAAGTTTCCAAGTTCCACACCTGCCTTTTTCAGTAAAAGCTGCTTCCAGATATGGAAAACCCAACTCAAGCTTCACATACCAGTAGTCCTACCCATTTAATGCAATACCTTTTTCATCAGAAATCTTCCTGATTAGCTTTAAAGTTATCATTGAGAATGAGAAATGCAAGTAAGACAGGAATTCTTTCTATTCCTAAACTGAATTTTAAACTGGCTACTGGAGAATATGTACATACAAAAGTTCAAAATACATATACACACACATTTCTAACGCATTTATTTGAATATAGAAATTTATAGGGTACTTGAGAACTAATAGAGTTTCCAAAGTCTGACTGAAACCACTATCTCACTTTAAGGTAAAAATGTTTTTTAACATGCAAGATCACTGTCATGCAAGTTAAAGTGAAAGAAAATGTATGTTGTGGTGTAATATGCGATTATATTTCTCAATTATACCTATTCTGCATGAGAGGGATAGAGATACACACAGCAGATATTTTTAACCTATCAGATAACCTCAGTCATTTTGATGCTCAGGAATGCTTTTTATTACATTCCTTCAATTCATCTGGCAGAAAAAGGAGGAGATATTCTTTCACTGCTAAATAGAGGTTTTGAAGATGGAGAAAGATTGGGTTGAGTTTGAGGGGATAAAGAAAGACTGGTGAAATAAGATTACATGAAAAAGAATGCAGTTCACTAGTGTCATTATAAACCTGTTCCACTGAATTCAAAAGGCCTTAACACCTCCTGTTAAATGAGGATTTAGCTCTATTTTCCCTTAGTGAACCAAAATAAGTAACATGAGAGGACAATGAAGATTTTTGCTACTTTTGTTGTTATTCTATCCCCATTAGAATATTCTTAATAGCTCTTTAACACAACTAAAACCTGCAACAATGTATACAGAGCTTTAGTCTGAAAATATGTGATGATACATCCAAGAAGTATAATATGAAGTATTTATATTCAGTTTTTATCCCTGATTACTCATTACTCCTGACACCCTTTAAACACATTCAGTGAACATGGAAAAAGATAATTAACGTGGGTCTGTAAGTGAGTTCTCCTTATTTCAGCAAGACAGTACATTTTACTGGGAAGACTGATGTTACAGATCTTACTCATACAACCTCAACTTCTTAAGGATGTCCCATTGCACTGCACTCAGCCATGTTCATTCCAACATCTCTTCCCCTCCAAGATTCTTTAGCTTTTTTTCCAATCATCTCTCAATCATCCTTTGTCCTCTTGTTGAATGTTGCAGCCTTAGCCCCTAGTGGCCATGACCTCCTTTAATTCTGGCTTTGGTAAGCTATTGAGTCTGAAGGGCTGCCTTCCCTTCTGAATTGCTGCTGAATGTCCCTTCCTCTTCTCTAACCATTTTCTTTTTGTAATAGTGCACCCTTGTCCCACCACAAACTGAAATTCAGTTCTCTGTGTCCTTTGCCTTCCTGTGAACTCAAGGCCTTTGCTTCTGTTTACTAAAAAATTTGATATTCCTTGCTTTCTGGGAGTTATGCTCTCCCTCAGTTCTCTTGTCTTAATCTCTTCTGATTAATTTTATTATAAAGCCTATTAATAGAGACATAGATCTAATTCTATTTTTATACATAAATTTATACATTTATCTACAAATTACACACACATTAGAAAAACACATTTTCTTGTCTTTATTCTATTTACAGGCTACACAGTAAAGAGAATAAAGGATTATTAGTACTATTTAATCTGAAATAAATATAATTAAACTAAAATAAAGAAGAAATAAATCTGAATTTTGCAATCATAAAATACAAGAATTACCATCTAACATAAAATTTGAGTTATAACTGCTGACTGACTCATAAAATGGGCAGAACTCTAAAGGTTTTAGGACTGTCTCTTCTGGAATGTGGAGTGAGGCAGCCCCACTCATTTAATTATACTAAAGGTAAGACAAAAGGCTAAATGACAGAGGGGAGGGCAGGCAGATTACATGCAGCTGGAGAAACACAAAAAGGTTAACCTGAACCAGGTCTCTCTTCTGACTAAAAGAAAATTGTAAAAGGTGATGTCTTCTGGGAATCTGAAGAAATTAAGAGGATAAGTATGGTGAGATTATTTAACTTAAACTTTGATTATATGAACAAGTAGCACAAATAAAAAAATTTAGAAGAACAAAAGTCTGAGGCATTTCATTATTCAAAGACATACTAAGACATATACAAAATAAGTATGGTTGTACCAAGATTATCATATCAGAAAATAAACCTAATTATATTACTCAAGATCCCATTTCCACCAGGAATGTCTACCATTACTCCTTATTCTCTTAAAAGCAAATACAGGTTTTTTTTTCATTGGCAAAATATTTTTTTTTAACTGGTGGGCACAGCCTGAGGTTGCCACAGTCTGAGGCATTCTCCCTGCTCAGGGTGAGTTTTTGGTTCACCCCCCCCCAGCAGCTTAGTTTACATATTTCAGTTGGTTGCTACATTACCTAATGTTCTGTATAAGGTTATGTTCTGGAAATTTCATTACAATTCGGCTCTCTATTGGTTATATGTTAATCCTTGTACCCCCATTGGTTACTTTCCCCTGCTTGTATCCCTATAAATCCCCTGCTGTCCCTAAAACCTGGCCTTTTGTAGTTGAAGCCTTCAGCTTTCCCAGACCCCTGCGCCACCTCTCCTGGACCCCGGACCCTCTCCTACCTTCCCTGCTGCTTCTCCTGGGAAATAAAAGAGCTGGAGATCACTCCAAGGCCCTTCTCTCGGGTCTTTGTCCTCGCCTGCGCCTGCATCATCAGCCCGGGGCTCTCCCTATCACAGAGGAGCCAGCACTAACGAGCTGCCGGAGGACACCCTGTGTTTGGGGAAACTGCAAGCTGCAGCTCCCAGGAAACCAGGGTCACTCCCAGAATAACGCTGAGTGGCCTCAAGCAGGCTGGTGGGGCCAGCGTTATAAAAATATCTTTAAATTCATAGGCTTGAAGTAAAAAACTGTTATAGTTAATCATGATATGGACAGATGCATAAAGCATAATTTGTATATAATGGTGATGTTGTAATTTGTTCTGAATTCCAGTATCCTTTTCATCTTTGTCAGACCTCTAATGGGAGGAAATCAAGCCAGTAAGGGAGACACAGAAAATATATAATGAATATACAGAACAAGTTTATGGACATGCTTTGGGATAAAGTACTTTATGTAATGCCTGTCTGGTTCTTCTATTAGGAGTAAGCAGCATTATCTTCCACTTTTTTTTTTTTTCCCCAGTAAACATAAGACTACTGGTTAGTCTGCAGATGAACTTGTCCTTCTCAAACATGTCTGCTTAGTGTGTAAAAATAGAATAACTTTGAATTGGTTAAAAAAAGGAGATCCAAATGTAGAAGATAAACCAATAAAACTAAATCCCATCTATCAATTTTTATAACAACATTTCTTAGTTTAATGTCTTCCTATTAATCCATTTTTCCATTTAAATATGGTTCTATAGTATTTCTGCTCCAAATATGTTCTCTCTTCCTGAAAACAGTCATTATTAAACCCATCTTTGTATATTGTGTGGCTTATCCAATGTATGAAAACAAAGAAATCTAGCTTTGCATGGCTTGTAAAACATATGAACATTAATCTCCCCACCTGAAAAACAGATGACACAGAGCAGTCATATTCTGAGTTGTGGATATAAATGCAGTTAATCAACACACACAGGAGACCTGGAGCTTGTTGTTGCATGAACACAATAACAGTCAGGTATATATGAAATTTCTGTGCTTGTAAAGAAGTTTTCACTGATGATTTGTGTAAATTGAAGCTGCAAATGAAGTGATTGTTGGAACAATACACTGACTTTGAAAATTACATGTTCACTTTAAAATAGAATTCTGACTAACGGTGCAGCAGTAGCACTAAGTCTCCTTAAACTCTTCTTGAAAGCATCGTTCTGATTTCAGAGGCCACACACTGCTAAATGACTGACTTCACCAGCAATGGAGGGTACTCTTAATTCAGGCTTTATATTAAAATAAGAACAAATTACTTTTCGTATTCCTACTGAGAAAAATATATACTTTTTGCTCTGGGTGTAAGCAGAAAGAGAAAAACTTTTCTATTTTGCTATTTCTTTATGGAAAAAAGCTACTTTTGTAGTTCCACTTATACAATGTTTTTCAAAAGAGGGGTTATTTATGACTGGTCCATTAGCATATGATTTTTAGTGCATGTAAACAACTGCATTAATTTCCATATCTTCTTACAGGAAGAATGGATTGAGAAATCAGATTTGCAGAATTCATACTTCCATTCACGGGAATAGCTTACTAGCTTTACAAATTAATTTCCAAGACTAGCATTATTAGCTGGGACCTGAAAAAGCAGACAACTTCATTGGCTTAACACTACAAAATAGTCCCTCACATAACCATTAGGTCTGAATTTCTCTGCTTCCATCATGTCCAGGGTTTAGATTACTTAGACCACAGGGCTTTTAGGACTGTATACTTTCTTCCAGAATACTCCTTTTGATGATATTGATAATCTATACCCAAGATCAATCTACTCGGAAGCACCCCAAACTCTCAATACATATCCTACAAACTTGCTTATGCTGTTCTACTCATATTTCACCCTTGCAGCACTTCAAAAATTTCTGTGGCAAAAAGTGGGTGTATAATAATCATAAGGCTGACATTTTTTTCTTTCATGAAATGATATAATTTATTGATGTAAGCAGGTGAGCGTGTACAATTTTGAAAACATTGTGAAGAATTTTTGTTACTAAAATGCAAAATTCAGACTTAAAAAGCTTCCTGACAGTATAAAAAAATTATTTATTAACTGGATTAGAAGTATTGCCTGAGCTTTGTCACCCAAAAGACAGTGAGGTGCCCTCATGCAAGAGGGACATCACAGAGTTACTGGAGTTCTGAGACACAGGTATGACTGTCAGGAGCATAAAATACTTGCAGTTTAAAAATGCAAAAAACAACAAAATATAAGCAATCATAGGAAACAAAAATGGGTGTATTTGCAAAATGGACCTATATCCAAAATGTTTTCAAATAGCTGAGTTTAAAGTCACCACAGTAGTATATATAGATCTGCCCACGGCAGTCAACTTTTGGACAACTGATTCAACGTTAACAGTTGTTCAAATGAAATGTCAAAAAAGGTTTGTGCATTTTTCAGAGATATAAATGAAAGACTAAAGGTGAGAAGTGAGTCCATGCTTGCACAACAGTGATGACACTCATACTGAAATGCTGAATGTAGCTCTGTTGTCTAAAGTGGGAAAATGGGACAAAGAAAGAAAGAACTGCAGAAACAGCTCAGTTGATAGAAAAAAAAATCCTTTATAGAGAGCTCATCAGAGAATCATGGAATGGGTAAGGTTGAAAGAAACCACAGTGGGTCATCTAGTCCAACCTCCCTGCTCAAGCAGGGTCATCCCAGAGCACATGGCACAGGATTGTGTCCAGTTCTTGAATATCTCCTGTCGCTCTGGGATGTTGATGTAGATATGCGAATAAGCACACAACCAGCTCAGTGAAGGCAGCAGCAGAGAGTGAGTTTATTGTCCTATTCCCTTTATATATGGTGGGAACCCATCAGGTGTTCAACCACCCCCCGAGATGATAGGCTGGAGCCTCACAACATCCAGTTCCAAAATACACTCAGTCTGAATCAAAACAGCTGTGGAAAACAGTAGGTGCTTATCTTATTGTTTTTCATAGCTTACATGGGAAAGATGACTTCCTCAAGAGAAACCCTGGGCAGCTACAATCTCCAGTGAGGGAGACCCCACAACCTCTCTGGGCAACCTGTTCCAGTGCTCAGTCACCAACATAATAAAGAAGTTCTTCCTCAGGTTCAGGTGGAACTTCCTGTGCATCAGTTTCTGCCTGTTGTCTTATCCTATTTCTTGGCACCACCAAGAAGAGTCTGTCTCCAACCTCTTGACACTCTCCCTTCTGATACTTGTGGACATTCATGAGGTCCCCTTTCAGTCATCTCTTTCAAAGTTGAACAGGTCTAGCTCACTCAGCCTTTCCTCATAAGAGAGGTGCTCCATTCCCCTTGTCATCTTCATAGCCCTCCACTGAACCTGCTCCAGGAGCTCCACATCTCTCTTGTACTGAGGAACCCAGAACTGGACACAGCACTGCAGATGCACCTCTCTAGGGCTGAGTAGAGGGGCAGGATCACCTCCCCCAGCCTGCTGGCAATGCTCCTAGTGCACCCCAGGATCAATTGGCCTTCTTGGCCACAAGGACACACAGGTCCTTCTCCACAGAGCTGCTTTCCAACAGGTTGGCCCCCAGCCTGTGATAGTGACTGGGGTAATTCCTCCCCAGGTGCAAAACCCTGCATTTGCCTTTATCGAACTTTAGATAGTTCTTCTCTGCATGTCTCTTCAACCTACCTTTGACTTTTCTGAAGAGAGCTGAACTAAAAATGTATAAGAGCCTTTATGGTGGTTGTGCATACTGGATGCAAGATCATTCTTTAACTTAAGGCAGAAAGGCACCACAGAAATAATTTCTAGGAAATTGAAGAAAACTAATAGAAAAGGGACATAGCTTTTTTTTCCCTGTATTTTGAAGTAATTATTTATTATTTGTGTTTTAGTGGTGTCTAGTAATCTTAGCCATAGTACAGAACAAAAAGATTTTTTTGTTTTTTTCTTTTTCTTTAAAGATCTTCCAGTTATAACATTAAGCAAATTATGACAACTGAATGTAGGCAACTTTGTAAAGGCTGGCAAATTGTGAAAAGCTGTCTTAGATTATATGTGATAATTGCCTCATGGATGTCAGGTTTAAAATTATCTGAAGTTAATTTTGCAATTGTGCAATGCCCAGAATTTAGTTGACACACTGTAAAAAAAAAAAAAAGGAAGTGTAAATGATAGTACTTGGGGAAAGGAAGACAGAGTTCTTTGGGTTTGCCTCAAAAAAATCAAAGAAGTTCTCCCAGCATGTGATTTAAAGAATAGCTGTTACACTTTGCAGGGTTTATTATAAAACAACTAAACCCAGTGTTCATCCATCTTCTTCCCTTGCCCTCTTATTTTTCTCCCAAATCCCAGTTTAAAGATCCAGCTCTTCCTGACTGGTTGAGGTAGGCTATTTATAGGTCTCCCACAGCAGTTGTGAGGTGGTAAGAGAACACAGATATCACGAAGTTCAGTCATCTCCATATCTGAGCTCTGACTATGAGTGTATGATAAATGTATAAATGAACAGGGGAAGTGAGTGTTCTAACCTTGCATGCTTGCTTTCTTTCTTTATGAGCCAGCATTGTTCAGATGGTTTTCATAAGCGATATTTTTACTGAAGAAAATTGCAAAGTCTGCAGAGTTCAAAATAGAAATGATTTTTGCAAACTCACACACAAATACATATATATTTATAAATGTATATTAAAAAGCATTAGAAAAAATTTAGTCATGAAAGATGAGGGGAAAATTCTGAGCAGTCAAAAATATGGCATTATCAGGAAGTTTTATGAGAACAATTTGCTGAACTATAGCTAGCATTGGGTCAAGAACTAAAACATGAAAATACATGTTCTAAAAGGTGAGGGCATCACAACACTATAATAGCAGTCTGAACAGTTACAGAAGTGGATTAAAACTGACTGCTAAATAAAATGATCTCCATAACCAGCATAATGAACCTGTGAACCCCAAACTGAGATGAAAATTTCATTTTAGCAAGTAGATTATAAGTACTCCATAAAAGACCAGTCCCTTCAGAAAATCTACAACCTAAGGTTTCAGCAACATCTATAAACTAAAAATGAGTATGTTGTGTGATAGTACATGAGCAGAAAGACTGGGTAAGGGTCAGGTTTGATGGATTTCTATTAATGGTTCAAATGGACTTCACAATCACACCTGGTTCCTGGAGTAACCAAGGATAATGGAAATGAATTAATGAATCTTAATTTTATTATAAAATATTTCTCTGTTGGTCACTGCTCTTGGTGACTCTATGCTACTATTTTTATAGTGACAATTGTGCTAATATATCAGACTTTTTTCCTGAGGTATCACTGATGTAATTTAATTGTTTCCTTTAATGTATATAGTTGAGATGGATCCATGTTAAAAGAAATAACCTGTGATAATATAAAATTCAATAGTACCATTAGATGAGCTTCTGTTTTCAAAGCCTGATCAAATATCCAGTCAATTTCTATATGCTATTGTAATATTCAGTCGATCTGAACTAGAGTTATTATATATTTGATTTTTTTCCTTTTGTCATGCTGCCACGGGTACAAAGCGTGAGTAACTGGAAGCCTTCGGTGGTGGTCACATGACGTGAGAGAAGCAATTCAAGCCTCACCCAGTCCCATCGGGGGGGTCGCGGCCACCTTAATTCTTCCGTACTGGTGTTTGCAAAATTCACGCACGCGGTTTAATTGAGGAAGTAGAAGTGAAGAGACGAGGAAGGGTTCTTTTCTGTTTAAGTCCATATGATTTTAATACTGGAGTTGCAGGCAAGAGAGGACAGAGAAAAAAATAGCTGGCTGGTGCAGACTTTTTTTAGATGGGGCCGGGGGAAGGTCTTATGTGTGAGAGCCAGTGGCTGTGGGGAGGCTCGCGTGACTGACAGGGGCATTGGCCAGTACGTGGCTGTCCGCACCCGCAGAGCAACCAGTGCGCTGCCCTTTCTGGCGAGCGCCGCCCCCTTGCTGTGCACAGGGTGGCCCCATGCCCGGGCTGCACGCACATGCCCAGACAGGGAGGGAAGCAGGGAAGGTGGTGATGCAAATGCTGCGCGCCCACAATCCTGGAAGTGGGGGGGAGAAGCGGTGGCTGCGCCGTCCACTGGCTCCAGGGTCCCCCAGGCCTGCAGCCCTGGCGGGTGGGCAGGGAGAAAAGCATGATTGACCGCTGGCCCCGCCCAGATGCAACGCAGCATCATGCATTACTATAGATATTATATTTTTTATCTCCATCGTTGAAGATAGTTTTTTAAGTAAAGCAATTTAACTTTATATGGCAGAATTGAAAAACACTTCTCAAATAGACTATAACGAAACATCAGATCTGATATGAAGCATGACCCTAGCTGAGGACTCTGATTGGTGTTATAAAGTATCTGGCTGATATTTTAGAGATATCAGTTTCTTCAGCCTCCATATCTCCATGTATTTCTATAAGAACTATTAAGTACTGCTTTCCTTATGCTACTATTTTAAAGCAATGTCAATCATAAATGTTTGGACTGAAACATCTCTGTAGAGAAAACCTGACCTAACCTTCAGCCTAGGACAGTGAGAGATGGTTTGTGAATGCTAAATTAATTGGTCATCCTTATTTCTATCTGATTTCTAATCCACCTGTGCATAAAAGTGAGGCAAAAATTATCAAATTGTAAGAGCTACTAATCTATTTTCAAGCTTAACTATGGCAAAAGCAGGAGTCCAACATAATGTTCAATAACATAAAAATTCAACCTATTGAAAGATACAGCTCTCAGCCAAGAGAATGATTGCTCATCATGATTAACCGGCACAATTAGGCTGAATATCTTGGTAATCAGAGATTTCTGTAAAAGTAATATTACACCCTTACACCTGAGGCTCAATTTACCTTCAAAACTTTCCTGGGGCTGCAACAAGAGCTTAGGCTAAATTGTTCCTCCATATTCAACTCTGAAAGCAGCTTGAGACCTCCCAGAATTGATTGCTTGTTACTTAACATGAAGGTTGATAAAAAGGGGAGGTATTGGGTAAGAAGGAAGTTGTTATGAATGAATAAAGTGCCAGCAACCTTTTGCTGGTGCCAATGCCTGGTGATTTTACTATAAGGACATATATCAGACCTACTGGAAGTAATCCAGTTCTTTGTTGAAGCCAGATGAGAATTAACTGTCCCTCAGAGTCTCAAAGGGAACCCATTCCCTGCCCAGGGTGATAACAGCTTTAATGGCATTCTAGCTGCATCCACTGCAAATGTAATCTGTACATGCTGACATTTGGCTAGGGCATATGTTCTCTTGCCATTTGTGAATACTGCAGCATGCCAGCATGGAGTAAAAGAAATGCATTATTTCCACTTCCCAAGTGTTCATCAGTCAGACAAAAAAAAAAATAATTTTTTTTTTTCTTCCTGAAAGTTTTCATCCAGCAACTTCTTCATGAATGGATATGAATGAACTAAAGAAGTAAATAGTATCAGTGTTAGAAGTAAGAAAGAAAAGTGAAAAGTAAATTCACTGGTTGACATGCAACAAATTAGCATGCATTAATTTAGAAGTGCTAACATCATCCCATGTATGGTTCAGAGATAGCTCCTGAAATAAGAATAACTTTGTATTGGGACAAATACATTTGTAAGGTCTTCTCCAATGAGGACTGAGTGCTTGAAGCATCATCTTGTTACTAAGTAAAATCTTTTCTTCAGGTAATACCATATAAATGGGAATATAAAATTACCACTAGTGAGACCATGTGAATGAAGATGAATGGGTTCTGATCTTCCTTTGTATAATATCGAATATTCCTTATGCAACACAGAACCATGAGAGATTGGAAGAGAAACAGCTGAATAGATATCATAAAACCCTATCTTCATATTTGAAAACAAGTCTTTGGACAGCTTAAATTCCCAGCTAACCAGTGCGGGATCTGAGGAGGCTGAATGGAAAACTGAAAATAAAGCTGCAAGTCATAAAGGCTGAAGATGAGCCTGGAAAATTCATAGCTTCATGGAGCTGAGGAAAGGCATTAGGAGATCATGTATGGGGATATAGTGGGAGAATGGGTTTTCAGAATGAATTTCAGAAAAGAAAGAAAACTCAAGAAACAAAGGAACAATAGCTCGTTTTGTTTTGTTTCTAATAGCTGACTGTTTTAATGAGGTACAAACACGAAAATCAGTTGTAACAAACTGAAACTGTTCTGCGATATTATGCTATGCACACACATTGCTAGAAGCAATGTAGCTCCGGTTTGAGTGGATTCTATATGCAGCTGACATGCTAGAATGTGTAGACAGTGTCTATAGAGAATCATGACCCATCCATACCTTTCTCCTGCTATCACCAACTCCATACTTAATAGCATATAAAACTAGGAACAATGGACATTTTTAGGATATTTTTGAAGTTGAAAAAAATGATATGAAAAAATAACACACATAAATTGTGTTTTGCCATTTGTTTATTTTGCTGGTTTGTAGCTTGTGTTCTTTTAAATACATTTATATTTTCAATAGTAAAATTAATGTGACAATACATTCTTTCATGCAAGAAAAATTTTCTTTACAAAACATTACAAAATTTCATTTAACACATTTTTGTAGCCAAACTAAGTGGGAAGAATTAGCAAAAATATTTAAATGAACAAAAACCCACGATGTCTTAATCATATAGAGAAATTTCTTAATACTTTCTCATGTGTATTTGAGTTAATTGATTATGTTTTTCTTCAGATGTCATAATCATTAACATGAGAGGTTTTGAGTTTTTTATCAATTTTTTTTTTGTGGAAAGACTGTGAATTATCTCTTTTTTAAAAAAAGCAATAAAAGCTTAAATATTGTTTTCGGTGTTGTTTACCCTGTGAATATGTAATAGTGACTATCAAGCATTGCAAAATACATAATGAGATGCAAGGAAAAGGTTTTTTGAGGCAAAATAGGCACTCATTGATAACAATAGGTAATAACATATACAATTAAACATGTAAAATAAACTTCTTGAACCTGCAGGCCAAGAAAAATTAAGTTCTGAAGATGGCAATTTAGCTAATAATTCAAATAGCAAGGTTGGATAAGGGAGGAATTAGTGATGGTTGCCCACCCCCGCTTCCTATGCTATTATCACAGCTGGGTGTTCCAGTCAGTGAATGATGTGACATCTACATAAAAGCTGCCTTGTAGTCTTTTACCACTGGTTACTAAAGCAAAGAGAACAGTGAAGGTATATCTCATCTGGCCCCTGACTCCCCACAGGTAATTTGCTTTTGCCCTCTGACAGAGTTCAATCCTTTAATAATACAGGCAAACATTGGGTGAACACCTCAAGTAGTGCATAGACGGGAAGAATTACTTTAAATTTAAAAGCTGCTCTGACACTAATGGCCAATTCAACAGCACAGAAGGAGACGCCCTTCCTCTTTCTAATCACGCCTGAGCTACTTGGCTTCATTGTCAGGCACTTACCTAGAGGTTTCCATCCTCTGTTATTTGGTTGTGTTTGTGTGCGATTCCTGGCCCAGGAAATATCGTTAGTCTTGGAACAGCAAGAAAATAATTTCAGGTTCCTGGGGTGGGATTTTGTTTCTGTGAAATCTTAAGGAAATGCTGTAAGCTTCAGTGTAGCTAGAAGCCCACCTTAGAATTGTGTGCATACATGTTTTTTGTGTGTGTGTATGTGTATGTATGTGTGTTCAAACCATGGATGTAAAAGAACTCCTACCCGTCAGTCAAAGAATTTCAGGATTTTCCATAGAAATAATGATTTGGTAATTCAGCCTAGAGAAGAGTGGTGATAGGGAACTAACTCAAACTGTTTAAATGACAGGAATCTGCTAACAGCTGGCACTCATTAGAGCATCATTTCTGACACACACAAGCTCATGATTCACTCTTTCCTTTTCAAGATGCTCTTTCAGACTGTACTCTGCAGCACAAAACTACTGTACTGCAGCTTCTAAGTGCTGTCTGCTACTCTTATGCCACGCCATGGTATTTTTACAACAGTGGATCTTCAGCTGCTTTGTTCCTAAGGTGACCGCTCAGGAGAGTGCAGTATAATTTTCAATCTGGTGTCAGAGAACGGGTTTATAACTATATGTGCATCTACATAGTTATAGCGTCGACATGTCATGTAATTCTAACAGTGCTGGAAACTTTCTGTTCTGGTGGGTTAAAACTGAGATGTATGTGCCAGTTTAATGCCATGGTCCCATTCTGATAGTTATGTGCTGAATCTGGATCTTGGAGGTGGCAAAAACTGACTGGATGTGAAATACATATTTAGGAAAAAAAAAAAAGAAGAAGAAATAAGATATCAAAAAGGGAAGAAGGAAATCTGGGTGCAGAAGTTGTACATAGCACTTGTTTTCAAGATTAATCTGCCACTTTGCCTGATTTTTTTCTCTAGAATAATTTAATTTTTCTTTCTCTCAATCAAAAAAACAAAAACAAAAACAAAACAAAACACACACACACACACACACACAAAACCCCAAATAAAAGCATGGCAGAACATTTTAGGTATTTTAATTGCTTCTTGGTTACCATATTTTCAAATCTTCTTAGAGTTCTGTACTGCTTTGCTTGTTTCATCTTGAATTTACACATTTTGGGCTGGTGAAACATGTAAAACCACTCTTGTCTCTTTGAAATAATTGATTTGCCTTGGAAAATGATTTCCTCTATTTCAAAGAACAGAGTCCTTCAGACTCCAGGGAAAGCACCAGAAGCTGGGGCAGTGTTATCCTCTCCTCCAGTAGCCTGGAGAAATGACCTGGACACCTTATAAAGCTGCTATCCACTGTAGAAACCAAATCCCTCCCTAGATGAGTAAAGGGTTAGGCAAAGGCAAAGGACTGTTTCCTATGGGATGGGGGGGTGGGGGAGGAAAAATGGGAAAGGTGTCTCCACTAGGTGGCACTGATGAAATGTGTGAACAGTCACAGTTTGGCAGTTTTGGTATTCGGTTTTATTTTAATTTCTTCTTTTTAAGAATTTTTTAAAAAAGAACATTATTTTTTCCCTACTTGAAAACAAAATTTTGTTTTCAGGAACAAAGGTGTGTTTTTTCAGATGTCACAGACAAAAAAGATATATACATCTGTGCAGACGTTACTTTGAGGTGTGCATCCACATACAGGGAAAAATATTCTAAAAGAGGAAAAAAATAATGGGACCTTTATTAGATTCTAAATTTGAGGGGTTTTTTTTAGTTACATCTCTAAATAATTATTTATTTAAGATTTGTTGACCTCCACTTGAAATCACAAATCAGTTTTTTCAGTTACCATCACTGAATAAATCCTTAAAGATTCTCGAGACCTTGCAACTTCAGTGGACAGAGGAGGACAGAAGTAAGGGGTGAAATTCTCTGTGTTGTAGAAGAGAAGTTGAAGGAAGATGCACACCTTTATGTGTTTTCACCAGTGAATCCAGGTCTTCTGAGTCCTGCTCCACTGACAAATCTCAATTGCTAATGTCCATTATATCACTGTGGACTTTTGTTCACTGTGAATCAATCAATGAAACACCTGTGATCTGCTCTGCTCACTGGATGCAAAATATATGATGGCAACAGGAAAATTTTACTATATTTTGGGTTTAGATATGGTTTCCTTTGCTTTATTAAAGCAGGAACAAGCTGTTGTGTATGATAGCACTAGGCTTCAGTAATTTCTCCCTGACCCTAATAAATTACTAATTGTCAATACCCTGTATTATGGTATTGCTCAGAAAAAACTTTATTTCTGGGTGTAAATGATCAAAAACTGATCCAACATTGATTAAGATGACAGGAACTATAGCCATTCAAAATAACACAAGTAGAGAAATAAATTTCCCCATTTTCTTTTTAGTGAAAGAAATCTTGTGCTTGTGAACACTGATCACTTGCTAGACCTGCCCTAATAGACGCTTATTGGTGTATTCAAGCAGTACTTAATCACTTACTAAAACAAAAGTTCAAAAAAGTCATTGTGGTTTATTTGGATGTATCTTACACTTTGCTCAAGTCTCCAGGGCTTGCTGACATTCCTGACTCTTTGTGAATAAGCCTTTTTTTTTTCATTTCCCTTCATTTGTTTAGCTCTTTACCTAATTGATTTTCTGTGCTAATACACTAAAGGTCTGAAGAAGGCAGAGTCTCAGGTGTGACAGATGAAATAAGGTGTTTTTAGTCATTGCTTTTATCTTCTATGTCTAATGTGTTGGTTACATCTGTGCAGTTTAACAGCAAAATCAATACATCATTTGCTGCTGGTATCTGAAAGAATTTGGAAGCCTGTTGGTACTTTAACTCTTAGGTTTCCCCTGAAAGACCTTCTTTACCCTGCTACACACCCCCCAGCCCATCTTGTTCCTCAAGAAGTCAAATGTTGCAGGAAAACAAGATCCCTTTCTGTGTCCTACTGTTTGTGTATGCATTTAAATTTACTTAACATTTACCCTACTGTCAGTTACCTAAACTACCTACTTGGCAATTGCATCTAATAGCTGATTTATGAACTTTGCATTTACCTCTAATACAAACGTTATTCAGGACATGTTTACTGCTAATGTTTTGAGAATGTAGTTCCTGAACATGAGAAATATTCAGGACAAGTAAGGAAATTATTTGAATGACAATGAGTAAACAAAACTCCTGGTTCTGTATGCAATCCTTGTTCTGTTTGCTGATGTAGCCACAGAGGTAGTGCTATTTGTTCCTATTATTGGAGTAAGCACATTTTGACCTCAAAAAATGACAGAAAATGACAAGAAAATAGGACTCTGACAAAGAAAAGGCAAAATGTTTTTTTTTTTAATAAATAATATGTAGAGTCACAAATCTGTTCAATTCCTTTTCATGTGGTGCATATTGCAATATTATTCTCCTCATCTCCTGATTGTGCTTTAATTTGTGTCAACTTAGTCCTTGTCACATCAGTGCAGTGTCATTTATGTCTTGTTTTGCTCTGAGTGTCATTGTCATTTCTATGATCTTTCACACTGTGATACTTACTGCCATTTGCTAAGGAAACCCTCAAACACGAAAATTGCCCTCTAAATAACATGATTACCTTATTATTGATTTATTTCATAGTTTGCTGTAAGTGTTTGCAGTGTTACACTCTGGGAGATCTGTGACAAACAAATAACAGTTTCCTGCCTGGAAAGGATGTACAGAGCAGCACAGTCCTGCAAAGAGCTCAGTCATTCCTGTGGAGTACTGTGCAGCTTTACCTGACCTGAATTTTGGTCCTGCCTGATTTGGTCACACCCTATTACTATAAGCTTATCACCGCGGAAATAAGGAGACGCAGAAGAAAGGAGACGGAGCCAGCTGTTCGTGTTCAGAGCAAAGGGAGGAAAAGGGGGGGGAACCCACCTTCTTTTAATTCTTATATACACTTTTAGAAATCACTGTTCATTGGAGAAAATTAACACTTCCGTCTTTAACTACAGTGGTCAAAAGAAATGTCCATCAAAGGATCTGTGTCCATGGGAAAGGAATGTAATAACAAGATAATTCTACAATAACATAGCTATGTTTACAGAATTCTAGTCCTTGAAAACTATCTAGCAAAGAGCCAGCTATTTTTAACAGTAAAAATGGGCAACAACACCCTACACCTTGACAGATCCCACCATGATGAACTAGTTCTGTGACTCTATTTTGAAAAATTTCTAAGAACTTACCTGAATAAAATAATAATCTGAGAAGATTAAAATATAATAAACGGCTATTATGATTATAATTATAATTATTATGACTAAATTATCTTATATTACAAACCCATCACCCTGAATATTCACCCTAGTAATGAAACAGATGAAATAAGCTTCAGGGTCAGGATAACATGAATTTTCTTTGCGTTTTCTCCCTACATGTACTTTCTAGACATGCTCTAAACTGGCATAACTGGGTATTAAGAGTAACAGTTTGAATGGTGCATCCAGCATAGCTGAATCTAATGAAATTATATTTATTCCTGCTCTTTAGATATCATCAACAATATTCTCAGCAATCTCCAAATGTACATGGAGATAGCACACTTGTACTGAAGAGTTCTGAATGCAGCAGAATTATTTTAAGAGATTTTACTACTGGACATATGCACAATTTAGAAAACTGTTGATTCATAGTAAATTAGATTGTTACAATGCTGTTAGTGCTAAACCATTACTTGAATAAAACCACCAATTCCCCTCCCCCCTTGACTTCTGACTGTTACTTATTATTTCTGACTTTTACTAAATGCAGGTTATATTTACACCAATTTCCACCAGAACAAGTCTTTCTCTTCCGTGATATCAGAGATATCCTGATATATTTCTAAGGCCAAAAGTTACTGTCGTGTTCAGATTGACTGTCCATATAACATGATTAATGAAATTTTACAGACTGGTTTTGGGACCAATTTCCTGTATTCTTTCTGTCTCATAATATAACTCTGGAAAAGGCACTCTGTACAATAAAATGATTAGCACATTGGACAGTCATAACCTTCAGAAATGTGCCAACTCTTAATTACCCTCAGAGTTTAAAATGTGAATTTAAATGTTATTGGCTTCCAGTCCTTGGAATTTATTATTACTTTGTTTGCTTCTTTAAACACCAGCCTTATCTAATTTCTATGCCTCCTGGAAATGCTCATGGATAGCAATCAACCCTTTTCCTCTTTTGGATAAAAAATAGACTCCAGGCTACAGAATAATTTTATATAGACTTAAATTTTTTTCAAACCATTAACATGCTTTTCAACCTTTAGGGAACAGATCTGGGTGTGGTGTCCAATTAATAGCCTCACTAGTTAATAATCTCATTAAAACTGATAATACCACCTTTTGTTTTGATTTGCCTTACTCCTATGCTTATTACACCAAAGTGGGAAGTCATATGCATTTTGATGTTCACGGCGATACCCAAGACCCTTCCAAAATAATTTTTTTCATAAATAATCCATTAAAAAATTCTATGAAATCTGTTAGTCTAAAGACAGTGGACAATGATTTTTGTTCTGTGAGCTTGGAATTGTCTGCATCTAGTTCAGCACTGAGAGCTATAATGCTAGACATCTTTACAAATCTATTTTTTAAATACAATAACTTTGTGTGATATAGAGGTTTCATTTAGGTTTGGTTTTTCTTTTTTTAAACTGCTATGAAACTTCTTGAATCTAAGATGCCCCTAGGAAAGTCCATCACATCCTTTTCAATAGTCTGGCAAAAATTGGAGAGCTCCAAGTTCATTACAGCCCATCACAGAATCAGGGCATTTTATGACACACTAATGATGCTCTTCTGTTGTAGCATTATGTCTTATTTTTCAGTCTTTGCTGCCCAGCTAGAGACCCTTGCCATCTGGATGTGTTGGATACTTTTGCACCAAGGTAGTTTTTCGCTCTCAGATTGCATTATTCTACTATTAGTGACCCTTGGTTTCCTGAGAGGAGGAAAGTTGCTGACAGTGATTTGGAGAGCATGCGCTTGGTACCTTGAAGCCACACACAAAGGCAAAAAGCCATCTTTCACTGCAGAGCGTAGGTTTAGATTGTACAAGTACTAATCTTGCTGTACCAGGATACATGGTAAATAAAATGGACCTTTTGAGATTACTGTACTGTAAAGTAATACACTCATGCAATTCTTCAAAAAATGTGACCTTGTTATTCATAGACATAGAAGACTGTAGTACAAAGTTAAGCCTCAGGTACTGACATTGCAGTTGTCTTTTCATCTGATACATACCAAAATGATACCTTCCAAACACTGGGACGAAGAAGTCTATGGCATATTTAAAGCAGTATAACAACACTGTTCATTTGGCCATGGTCAGGATACAGCCAAGGCCTTCTGTGGGGCCACCAGCCACAGCTCATCTCACAGCCCCAGCCAGTCCTGGGTGCTGCTTGTGGAGCACAGCATCTGCCATATGAGCATATTACACACAAGCCTGTTGCAGTTCCTGACACACATCTCACAGGGGCTCATATTTTCCATCCTTGAATGCCAAAACACGGACTCTGTTGGTACTTGGCCCTGGTTTGTAAACACAAAATAAATGAAACTGCCATGTTTATTCACAGGTGTCTTTACTTGTTTACACTAGGTGTTGAGTGGAAAGAATTAAGTCAGACTTTTTTGGCTGTAGGTTAGAAAAAAAATCTTCTATTTTGAAGAAAAATTACATTAAAAAGAGGAAAAAAAACCAGTCCTGTGTATGAACGCGTCCCATTTTCAATCACCATCAGTTCAAATAAGCGAAGAAGAACTTTAAATTTGGTCAACACAAGCACAGATGAAATGGAAGGTGCTGTCTTTGAAGTTTCATTTAGACAAAGTGGTGCTTTCCTCCTTTTTGTTTATTTATAAGACATCCTAGGATATTATTCTGTGCATTCCATGGCTTGAAGCCAGCCTTGAGGTAATTTGCTGTTGGTCTTGTTTTGAAATTGTTTTTTAAAAAGGATAAAGTAGAGAAACATGTTAATTTATATGTCATACCTACCCCTCCCCTTATACTTCACCCCAAGTTCTGCAGTCAATCAGCTTCAGACAGTAAAAACCAATTTTTCTCTTAAAAATTTGAGAACATCCTCTGGGATGAAGAAAGTGTATATTCTTAGAAGTCTGTGATATCATGCCTCATGAAGAAGGGTTCAAAAAGAGCCGCCCTCTGGTTTTGGTTTTTTTTTTTTTTTAATGCGGATGAAACCCAGAAATATTTTGCTGAAAACTTGTTTCATGGTCTTACATTTTTGTAACTGGTTTTTAAGTTTATTTGGGGTTTGCAATCAGACTTTTTATCTATAACTAATAAATATCTCTTGGACAAGGAAAGCCGTTGCAACCAGCTGGAGTTATGCGACTCCTTCTGCCAAGGTTGGCAGAACTCCCTGACATACTGTACGGTTTAGCTGCTCTGGGCCAGAGGCTTCTTTTTGCTGTGTAAATATGGAGGTGGTGTGAAGGAATAGGGGGAAAGACAAGTACAAAGCTCAGTCTCCCAAATAAGAAAGAAGGGTGGATCTTTCAGAAAACACTTGTCCCTGATCCAGAAAACGCCATCATGCAAACCCAGAGCAAGAAGCGATTAATCCTCATAACCCATATAGAAAATGATTGGTGGTTGTGGGATTCATTCAGGCAGTGGATACCCAGTAAAAGAAGTTTTATGTTCCACAGTTCAGTGAAACACTACAGTGCCATTTGTAAGTTCTATTCTTCTTTTTCAGGGTTGTTATTTTCCTTTATTTTAAGACTTTAATCCAAGATATGTTATCAGTGTTAAAAGCCAAGACTAGCATCCCTCCATTTTTCTGAGCAAGCTCAGAAACACACACTGAATGCCTGCTTGCTTTCCTTCTGTGACATGAATACTGCATTCTAGCTTTGCTATGGCCCAAGCAGAGATGAAAAAGTGAAGAGAGAGCAAGGGGGAGAGAGAGAGAGAGAGAGAGAAAGGCTTAGTCCATACTGTACTTTTTTGGGTGCTCTTCTGAGAGATGGAAATCTACATGCTTATTTTCTCTTTTAAGCCAGTGGAGGAAAAAGTGATAAATAGAGTAGTTAAGCCATGGTTATTGCAATATGTAGTTTGTAATAATTTATACCTTTTTAAGACATCTGGCCTTTACTGGTGACAGTAAGGCAACCAGGGACTTTATCTTAAGCACTTTTTTCCATTGGCTTTAATAACATTACAAGACTCAGGGGAAACAAAGAAACAAAACCCCACACTTTAGTATAAAAATTTCCAAGAAGAAATCGAAGTGCTAATCCTCTTGGACCCAAAAATCAGAAATATTCTCCAGCTAGGCATATCTTCCTTCCTAGTATCTGATTAATATTTACCAGAGATGAACCATAAATATATCTTTTCTCTTTTTCCCACAAAAATGAAACCTGTTGGTTTAAGCTGACGTGTCCAATGTATGTTTTACTGTTTGAAAATAATATTTCATATTTTCAAGAATTTAAAATTAAACTTATCAATCTGTACTTCTTCCTTTTTATTTTTTGAAACTACTGGCATTGGTCTTTCAATTGCTTCAAAAATTTTTTCTTTCCCAACATGTTTTCTCAAAATAAATAATAAGAACTTTTGGCCAAAAGACTTTTTACTCTTGAGACATCCTCCACTGATCTAATTTGTCTTTCTTTGTAAACACACACCAGATTCCAAACCCCATGGACGCAATTGTTTCCATACCCTCCTCTGCAGCTCACAGGAGTAAGAGAAGACAGAAAATGAGAAATAAACAAAAAGATGAACATGTACTTTATTTTTTTAATCAGAAAATGATCAAAACTTAGCAACTGCTTGAAAACTAGAGTGTTTGTCATTTTCCAGCTAAATTCAAGAATTAGGTGCTTGGAAACTTTGTTCAAAATGAGATTTCTACTACTCTTCCTTCTTTTATTAAAAATCATCACTCCCATGTGTGCTTTTATTACTTGTTCATCCTGTGTAAAACAAGAATTCACATCCTTGTGCTCCAGTTTTGATGTCAGTCTTAAGCAGAATTGCCTGTTCAACCCCAGTCAAAGCTGATTTGCTGCACATCCTTTAGCCTGTATACATGTTTCTGACAACAATTTTGTTTCTACAGCTGAGCAAATGGCAGAATCATCCTCTTACTTTCTTTCCCCATCAAGTCTCCAGACTGTGATTTCATAAGAGTTTTTTGTTCAGTCATGTTATTGCTATCTCCGTGTCTCACTTGTTTTCACTCTGTGTGAACATTCAGGTGCTCAATCTTCATTAGCGCAAATAATCAGGGAAAGGACATGTTAATCTCCAGTTTGTCAAAAACAATTTTCAAATTGTCTGTTTAGCTTTAATACTAAGCTCACACTTCTTTGGTTAATTAGGTGTATTAACACAGGCAAAGAAAAATGTATAGTAGAAGCCTAGCAATGTAACTGTGCAAACTGAGAGCTGTGAACATTCATTCAGCACATTTTTACCTACCTCAGTACTTCTAAAATTAAAAAAAAAAAAACATATAAAGATTATTCCCTTTTTTTTCTTTTTTTTTTTGGCGTTGAAATGCTTATTTTCTGTATCAAGAAAAAAGTACTACATGACTGAAACTGTCCTCAAAAGATAAATATCTATTTGCATTATGAAGTTTTCCTTTTTGTATGAGAGTGCTCTTTTTTTTCCCAATCTTATACCATATGTGTCTGTAATGAGTGCTAAAGTCACTGGGTTCCAGAAGTACAATGTTTAGTTTTCTTTAGTTTGAAGATGTTTAAGCAAAACTGCATTTAAATATTTGAACAGCGGGTGTGTTATTTCAGCTTGCAGCAAGCTCCTTGCTGTCCAGTGCTTCAGTCTACTGTCCAAAGGAGGAACAAGGATATGAAGAAAAGCAAAAAGACGAAAAAGAAAAAGATGATGACATAAAAATCTCCATATAACCAAAAAGGAATAAAATTATGAGAGAAAGAAATGAACAAATGTTCCTCATCGAAAAGAAATCTTATGGGTTTCCCTCCTCTGCAGAATCTGTCCTTAAAACTCCTTCATGGCACAAATCAGTTCCTAAGGTCTAAGTCTCTCTTAGGTATTTGATGGGTGTCTTGCATCTGAACCCCAGTAATAAAAGCCAATTACTCAACTCTTTCAAAAAAATGTTTGCCTGAAGTATGCCATAAACTTAATTCCCCTTCTGGAAATAGAATAATAATCACTGATTTTAGGGGGGCAAAGTTTTTCTCCTCTATTTAATAATTTCTTCATGCTGATTTATGTGAAAATTTCCATCAAAGAGAACTTAATTTCAGTTCCCTATTTCCTGTTGGGCTTGAAATAGGGTGTGGAGTAAGGTTTGTCATAATGTATTAGGGGTACTTCAACTTTTATAATAATACAATATAAATTAAATAGTAGATACAAGACCAGGGAGTAATTGTTTTTGTACAGCAATAATTCATAGTGATTTTTCATTTATTAATTTTTTATTGATTTGGTAAACCAATATTAAGTCTATACAGAAGAAAGCAAAAGAAAAGAAAATAGACAAAATTGATATTTACGAATATGAGACTAACATAAAATTCAAGGTTTATCAAGAAGTGATGATCTGGTTGAACAGACTGAAAATTGAATAGTTACCAGAAGAAATATCTTACAGTAAAAATTGGAATTATTAATGTATTTATATTGTTTTAAAAATATTGCAAAGTCAGAAACCAATAGAACATTAACGATGATTATAATTTTAGATAATAATTGTTGTGATGTTTTAGGAAGAATATAAAATTTTGGCAATCATTTACAATCCATTATAAGAAAAAAATTTGTATCAATCAGTGATGACAACCTCCTGAATTATAAGATCATATTTGTATACATAAGTAATATACTAGAACATGACATAATTGAAATAAATTTAAAATGTCACAGATATTACTACAATTTAATTTTACCTTTTCTTTTATTTCACTCTGCCTGAACATATTTCTTAGTTCCATAATTCTAAGTTTATCTACAATGTCAGTAAATATCTTAACTAAAGTTTCTACTATCTTGCATTTCATTCTGAAAAATTAACCAGTGTTATATATTAAGGAAAAATCCGTATTTTTGGTCTGTTTTTAAATAAAAAATATTTAAACATTTTGTAGGTTTTTTCCCCTTTCTCCCTTCTTTATATATGTCCTTCCTTCTCTGGTTTTTTTTTCATGTTTCCAGAGGTGAGAAGTTGAGTAAAGACGCATAGACATGCTGGTAGACATTAATTCTGTTAATTGTACTATTTTTTAAAAAAATAAAATTTGCAATTTTATTTCAGTTTTTGAAGTTTAAAGGATATTTTTCAAACTCTTCACAGGATTTATACTTTAAATAATTTTGCAGGTTTATTGAAATATTTATTTTCTTTCTATTCAAAGATTAATTGATATTGATAATTAATACTTTGGATATGTTCCTTTCCAGGCACAATATGTGTCTTCACAGAAGTTGATTTTGATACTTAGCTTTTTTATCCATTTCCTCCTGAAAACTGCATTTTTTAAATTGTAAAATATAAGAACCCATACTTAGAGAGTCAAACTTTGTTTCTGGTTGAACATTTTCACTTTTTAAATTAACATATATATGCTTTAGTATGCTTCATCTGCTTTTATTCATTCTTTTTCTTCTAATTCCTCCTATGGCAGTTTTTCCCTGGTACTATTTCTCTTCTTTTTTTCTCCCTTGTCCTTACTTTCACCCTTGCCCTATTTTGTCTTCTTCAATCATTAATCTTCTTCTCTCTCCCTCTCCTTTTAAAACAAATTAATTATATTTTTTTTCCTTTCTAATGACTTTCATGCCATCCTCCACTCAATTTAACATTTACCTTTTCTCCAATGTTATGTTGTCTGAATCAGTCCATGCTTTACTCTCATCCATGGTAACCAAATAGGCACCTGTCCACAACCAAGCATATGGTAATTACTCACCAGGCTGAGGTATTAGGAGATGAAGGATTTTTTTTTCATTCTGGGCTGAGACATTCCCCCAAATCACAGTTCAACTGAAATAGGCTGGGATGGCTGCTGATCACCTAGTGCAACCCCCCAGTCTAAGTGGGATCAGCTATCCAAGATTTTGTCCAGAAAGATTTTTAATGCCTTCAAGATAGTCCATAACCTCTTTTGGAAGTTTCTTCCAGAGTCTGATAATCCTTATAAGGAAAAAAAATTAAGTGATTGTTTAGATGCACTTAGGCTGGATGCTCCCAAGATAACAATAGCGCCTTTATGTGTGCGTGATCCCTGCCGGGGTGAGTTGTATAATTCTCCCAGAGGACAGAGTTCTGGCTACCGCAGATAACCTGTTTCTGCTGGCTCC
>VZRZ01000244.1:161705-198721 GCA_013398175.1 Climacteris rufus | reverse complement strand
TTTTTTTTTTTTTTTACCCTTATGTTTGAATAGAGATTCCCATGTCTCAGTTTGACTTGTCTCTCTTTCCTATCACTGGACACCAATGAGAGGAGCCTGGATCCATCTTCTCTACTGCTACCCCATCAAGTATTTATAAACATTGATCAGATCCCCCTCAGCCTTCTCCAGGTCAAACAGTCCCAGCTCTCAGCCTCTATTTATAAGTCAGATAGACTAGTTACTTAACCATCTTTATGGTTCTTTGCTGGACTAGCTCTGCTTTGTCCAATGTCCTTCTTGATACTGGGGTCCCAGCCCTCTGGATGTGTCTCATTAGAACTGAGAAGAGACCTCCCTTGACCTGATGGCAATGGTCTTCCTAGTGCAGGGATATTCCTGGGCCTTTTTTTTTGCTGTGAGAGTGCATTGCTGGCTCATGAACAGCTTAATGTCTACCAGGACTCCCAGGTCTTTCTCTGCCAGCTGCCTTCTGGCCAGTCAGCCCCCAGCATGTAATGGTCCATGGGCTTGTTCCTCACGAGGTGCAGAGCTGTGCTTTTCTCCTTGTTAAAGCCCAAGGGGCTACTCTTTGCCCCATTCTCCAGTCCACTGAGTTACATGAGGGAAATCATCTGAAATATCAACCACTCCTCTCAATTTTGTATTGTCTGTAAACTTACTGAGGGTGTACTCTTTTCATGACCCTTTCATTCATGAATATGTTAAGCAGTGCTGATCCCAGCATTAACCTCTGTGGCAGACATACTGCTGGACCCCAGCTGGACTTTGTGCCACTGGTCACAACCATTGAGCCCATCAGTACAGAAGGTTTTCAATTTACCTTACAGTCCTTTTATCTATCCAGTACTTCATCAGTCTATGGCTCTAACGACGTTTTTGAAGAAAATATCAAAATTTTTAGTCAAAAGTCAAGATCAACCATATTTGCTGCAGTTCCCTCCTCTATCAAGGCTGTAATTTCATTGTAAGAATCTATCAGTTTAGTTAAGCATGGTTCTGCTTCATAAAATGGTACTGACTTCTCCCAATGACCTTCATATTCTTATTATATATTTGAAAATTAGTTGCTCTATCACTGTCTCAGAGATCAAGGTGAAGTTGGTCAGTGTAACGCTTTCTGAATCTTTCTTCTTTCCCTTCTTGAAGATAGGAGTGATATCTTCTTCTTTAAGGGTCAGAAATCTCCTCCAAACACCAAAACATTTGAAGAATAATTAATAGTGTCCTCACAATAACATTTTTCAGCCAGCTCAGCGTTTATGAGTGTATCCTATCAAGCCCCATGACTTTAGTTCAACCACTTAGTTTAAACATACCCTTACCTGAAACTCTTACACTAAAGATGTCTTCCTTTCTCCAGACTTTCCCACTGGTCTCAAGTTCCTGAGATTCCTGAAGATAAACCTTACCAATAAAGACTGAGGTGAAAAAAACATTGAGAAACTCAGGCTTTTCCAAGTCCTTTTCAGTAGTTCCCCTGCCCCATTCAGCAGTAAACCCAGATTTTCTCTAATCTTCCTTTTGTTGCTAATGTAATTGTAGCATTCTATCTTGTCTTTCATACACTTTGAGAAATTCGCCTTAGCCTGGACTTGGCTTTCTAACACTATGTCTGCATAATAAGATTTAAATGTCTGTCTAAGTTGATCAAACATCTCCATATTCCTTTTGTATTTCCCTTCCATCCTTCCCTCTCCTGTACATTTCTTTTTCAGTCAAGATCAACTTGATTATACAGAGAGCTCTCCTGACACTTTGTCTTTGCTTGACTTGTGTTTGGGGTGGACTATTCTGGAACTTGGAGTACATGAACCAGCTAGAGGTCCATCTCTCCTTGAATGTCTCTTCTCTCCAATACTATCTCTAATGGAATTCTTCCAAGCAGATCCCTGAAAGGACCAGAATGTTCTCCTGAAGTCCAGGATTGTGATCCCTGCTCTCAGTGTCTTGAACTCCACCATCTCATGGTTATTGCATTTAAGGCTTTTACCCTCCATATCAGTCCTTCCCTGTTTGTAAGTGTGAGCCACAGCAGAACCTGTCCTTTCACAGGCCCTTGATTCACCTAAGTCAGGAAATCACCAGTGTGCTCCAGAAACCTTCTGGATTGCTGCTGTGTTTTACCTCTAGCAGATACTGGGGCAGCTGAATTTCCCCATGAGTATAAAGCCTGCAATCATGCAGACTGAGTTGCAAAAGCATAGAAAAAGTCTTCTGCCAGAAAATATTACAAAAGTCCCTAAACTAAACCTTCTACAGAAAGCATTTATCTCCTAGACAATCTTAATAGTTTTTTTCTGAATGCCAATATCTCATCCTACAATAATTATACTGTTTTCATAAATATCTGTGGATTTTTGCCTGTTCAGGGTTTGGGTTTTTTTTCTGTGTGAAGCTTTCACTGGGGGGGGTCCTGAGGGCTTCTTTCCCCTTAGGGTCTCTTAGAGAAACTGGCCTTTTTTTAGGTTTGCTTTCAACAATATCCAGAATCAGTCTGTGACATTTAAAAAAATGTAATCTGGAAATAAATTGTAGAGAAAGGTTCCCATGCCTTCAGAAAGTGTTAGCAAGTGTGTGGGTGGTGTAATGTGGGAGATACATTAGTTGCTATACATAGGAATGAACTATGCACAACAAGAAAAAAAAGGAAGGAATGCGATCAATGCTGCTACCCACACTGTTATGGATTTTGGGTGGACTGTAATCAGCTTGACCTCCATACTTTAAATGGTAATGCCTGGAGAAGTCTGGAAGGTGTAACTTGCTATTATCAACATAATTAAAACAGAACAAAACAAAAAAGAAATTATGTTAAAGATTAAGAATTACACTCTATTCAATACACTCAGCTACACATAAACACTCCCCTGCTCAAATCAGTACATGCTGTTATATCATCATGATATTTTTGATCATGGATACATTACCCCACATTTAAAAATCCTAGGTGAGAGCAGGTATTTATTGTTTTGATAAAGCATCTGGGTTTTATTGTTCAGAAGTCTGTGAAAAATAGGTGCAAAATATGTGTTGAACTGAGACTGTACTTTCAACAAAAACAAAAAAAATCAATAAAAAAGCAACAAAAAGTCCTACCCAAATAGGCATCACCTAGTGAGTAATAACTTCATTTCTGTATAGCTCAGGGGGGTTGCAAGGGGAGTGTGAAAAGTTCATTATTATGAACCAGAAAAAAAAGCGAGTGCTAAGAAGAAAGAATCGTATTTCCTATTGGGATTTCTCTCAGACTACATGATTTGCATGAAGGGCGCCACATCAAACACATTGGGTGCCCTTTTTCAAATATTAATGTGAAGCTTGTTTCAAGTTCTTTCTTGACTTTGTGCCACCTTGTATCAAAGGAACTTAAAAGCAGGACTTGGGAGAAAAAAATACTTTTCCAACTGTTTCAGCACTTAGCAAAAATCTTTCTCTATTTGATCAGTTCTGCTTCAAACTTTTATTATTTTGACAAATAGGTACATTTTTATAGCTGTACCCTCTATTGCAATCTGATTTGGACTTTTTTATCTTCTCTTTTTGAGTTTTTCCATTTCTCAGCAATGGGCATCATAACTGACCCATTCAAAACATTTATGCACTGTATATTTTAATGATCTGCCTTAGTCTTTTCTCCCACATGTGATAATTTCTATTAAGTATTTAGATATCTGAGAAAGACTACACCAAAGTATGCCACAGAAAATTGAGCCCTTAATATTAAATGTGTGTAGTCTGAGCTGTCTTAATCTTACCTTACTGAACTTTGTTCTTCTTAGTCTATGTGCTTTCTTTTGGTCAATGGGGAGAAATAGGGACTTTTCTATGATGGTTTGACTAAATTAGCTGTCTGAGAGAGATGACATGAATTCTGCTCCAACAGAAGCAGTTTATTTTAACTGACTATAAAAAGAGAATAAAATGTTTAGCTTCAATTTAAATTACTAATATTTAGACCTAAAGGGTTAGGTAATTCCCACTGAACATAACTCAGTAGGCAGCACCAAAAAGAGAACACAAAGTGAACATAATTTCTGTCTTTTTCCCTCTCCCCTCAGAAACAAAGCAAACAGGTGAAAAGTGGCAGGAATTTTTGTTGAGTAATCCAAGCATAAATGAATTTTTCATAAAAATACAGGAGTTGAAATGCATTATGTAGCATGAGGACAATTAGTAGAGATAAGTAATGAAACTGTAGAAATCTACAGAATAACAATTCTGGGAGAAGTTGGTCTTTTCACAATGCACATCCCACAGTCTGAAGGAAAAATATGAAATTGCAATGAACTAGGAATAACATGCAAGTTGTAATGGGTAACTCAAGAAATAGTGGTGTTCTAGAACTACATTTTCTCCACAAAGCCTGGGAAGAAATCTTCGCTGAGATCTCAGAGGATATGGTAGATGAAATTTTAAATTTACAATAATCATCAGATTTTTATGTGAAACGATTACCATGGACATGGTGCATCTCAAACTCCTGAAGTATTTTATTTAAAAAATCCTAAATATTCTGGAGAGTAAAGGTAAATAGGTTGTTTGGTCTGTAAGACACAGAACTTTTAAACCTGTTTCCTTGCTACTTTTCATTAAAAGAGAAGTTAGAGATTAAAATGAACTGCTGTAAACAAATGTGAAAAGCCCAACAGTGTTACTAAAACTCAGTAAAACTTAAACCTAATGAATTCTTTATATGCCTATTTCACAGAAATATCTTCACATTGGAGTCAATGAAATGATGGTTTTTCTTGTAAGTCACAGAAAAAACAAAGTTTTATTAGGAACTTCCTGTTGGTATTTATATGAAAAAAAACTAAAGTCTTAAAAATTTTTCTGACCAGTCTTATCTATGATCATAAGCAAAATAAATAGAATGATCCTGTCTTTAAAAACATTTCCTAGCACACACAACAGTGCAAGAACAATCTGATCATTAAGATTGGATGATGTGTATAAGGTTTTTATTCCTTTTGCATAGAATTGAAAATTTCTGATTTTTTCAGAGTATTTATTTCCATTTTCCTTGTTTTTTTCTGTTTTGGGTTTGTTTTTTTTTTCCCTTGATTCAATACAAATAATGGGCATTTTAAAGCATTGGGGTTGAATTATTCATAAAAAGAGAAAAGCTAAACTATAAGATCATACTGTAGCCCTATATAATGTATCTTGATGTTAGTTTCTGATTTTAGATATTAATTACTGTTAGGAGGCCAGAATCTTCTGTACACCTTTGACAGCTCCATATATATTGAATTATTCTATATTTCTATTGGAGTACATAAAAGCAAAATGTATATCTATGAAATTAATGATAGAAAGTTTTATTGGATTGTTTAGCTGATAATACAACAAATCATAATGAGTATTCCAAGCTGGTAATAATGGGCAGAAGACCTTTTACCATTTACCAGTGCACTATCTGTGTATTTGCTGCACCTGTAAATGACAAACCTGCACTATCAGAAAAGATCCACACTAGCAATTCTAGTTTGATATTTTGCAAGAAGTATAGATGAGGCATTTGGTTATTGTTTTCCACCATTATCAGTAAAATGAAGTTATAGGAAAGAAAATCAATATTGTATATGAAACTATCCTCACATTCTTCCTACTCTACCAGTTTCTTACCTATTGTAGGTAAGTTACAGAGAAAAGATTAGCTAGAATCAACTGTGTTCCACAGCTAAAACAAAAGCAGTTTGATTTTCTGAGCTTCTTCCTAACTCACAAGGAAAGGCTGCAGACAATGCTTTCCTAAATCTAGTAGAGTAATTAAAAGAATTTTATTTAAAAAATAATAATAATAAAAAAAAGTTTTCTGTTTTTTATCTTGGTTTAGTGATAACCTGGAACAAAGATAAACAGGAGAACAGGATCACTGCAGTTACATGTTGCAATCCATTCATCTTTAAGCTACATTTTCTGCCTGGCTTAATCATGCTTTAATTTCCTATCATCTTGTCCTCATGGACTCTATTGGGCATCAACATGCAGAGCTATTATAGAGTATGTTGAAAGGATAAATCTCTTTGTAGGAGAGGTCTTCCTGGAAAAGGCAGAGTGTAAGTTGTGGTAAGCAGTAATTTCTTTCCATCAGCCTACATAGACTGTGAGTTTATTGAATTATTTTTAAGAGTCTGTCATGGATGTTGCTGCCATTGTAAAAAATTCTGATATATATCAAATGGTCTTAAATTGCTGTAAAACATGGTACATTACCAAATAGCTCTTCACAAAGACATACACCTAAGATTCCTGTTCCTCTTCCCGTGTCATGTGCAACACGTCTGCATCAGGAAAAATCCTGTGACCACTCTCCATGTAGCAGCGTGCTTGGCAGAAGCTGCTGCTTTTGAGCTTCAGGTTTGGTGGGAAGAAAGCCCAGACAATGCCCTCAGCCTTCGTCCTCCAATATCTGAACCCTCTGCCTGAGCTGTGCTAAAATCCCATATTGCCCTTGTGTTACCTGTACCCATATCTCAGATCCCATATATGGCTATGCCCTGGAAAGTTCTTCTCCACTGGTCACTTTGAACTATGTGGTTTCCCACTGGGCATTTTCCTGGTCCCACTTCTCTTTAAAAGAGCCCTGCAGGGCTTCCTCCTTGCTCTTTCTTCTGGATTACGCAGCCACCTGGATATCTCTGGACCCTCAGAACGCAACACTGGACTCACAATAAATAGGCTGTTATCCCAGGGAAGAGCCCTCTGTGTAGCCTTTTATTCTCATCAGTGCTAGTACACCATGCCTGGGGAAACTCTCGTCCTAGAGGAGCCAGCAGAAACAGGTTATCTGTGGTAGCTAGAACTCTGTCCTCTGGGAGAATTGTAAAACCATTGCAACTCATTCCGGCAGGGATTCTGCTCACATAAAGGCGCTGTCGCTACCTCGAGAGCATCTGGGATAAGCACCTTTATCCCCATTCCAGCTAGACCTCATCTTTCAAACCAGCTGGTGTACGAGTCAGTGTAGCCCTGCCTACTATCAAGGGGTAGGCTTCAATACTTTTCCCCTGACTATGAAGTTAGAGATCCCTGTGCAGGAACATTTTGCATATTTTACTGCTGTTCCTCTGCTATTAAAAACCCTGAGAATGCTCCACTTCATGTAGTTCTGTTTCCAGAATGCTAAAGCAGGTCTCTGCTTGAAAACAAAACTGAAACAGTGTCATTTTGCACAATTGTTAAAAACTGCTTTTCAAACTCTACCCTGTGATTCTGCTTTTTCTTTAGCAGAACTTTCTGCCATTTGAGACTTTAGAAAAATAAGAAAGGAAAAGAACAACTCATTTGCTCTCTGCAGTCAGAGAGCAAATTTATAAAGACTTAGCAATTTGTAAAGACTTAGCCGACAGTTTGCTTTTCCTAAGTATTCAAAAATTAATACACATCTCTTCAAAAAGCATGAGTCCAAAAGGTAGGCAAAACTCAAATTACCATTAAAAAATAATTTCCTGTTCAAGATCTCTAAAACTACATAATACAATGCTTTGTGACTGCCAAACACTGAATTATCATTTTAAGAAAGGGAAAGAACCCCTATTTACCCTCATAAAATACAACTTCATATCTGTCTTTCCAACTTCAACCTCAGTACAAATCTGATCAGACTTCCTTTCCTAGACTGAATTAGAACTATTCAAGCATCTACCAGACAGTAATTCTGGGTAATATGAGAAACTGTCAATATTTTATTGTTGGGCACTGGATCCTTTTGACTGTGTAATCTTATGTTTCTGACTAGCTGCATAGCCATGACGTGTATTGTACTGCACAACTTGGTATTTATATTATACCAAATCTTGCAACATGACAAAGTTGTATTCATAAAATAATACAATTCACTCTCAGGAAATTTATTAAAAGCTTATGTGACATAATTTTCTGTCTTAACTATTATATTGGAACAAGCCCCTGATGTGTTTGACAGCTGTACTTTCCCACCTTTTTGTCTCCAATCACTTTTTAAAAATAAAAAGTGTATCAAGTCTGGGTAGAAATATTATGAAAACTCAGGTTTCTGTGGCAAAAGCAGTAGAATAGGCATCTTAGTGCATATGTCCAAGACACCAGGTACTGTTTTTGGGAATTTAAGTTGGAGTTTATCCCTTTGTATAGAGAGTTATGATTTTTTCACACTGAGGGCTAATACAAAATATATTAACTGCAAAAGGGGAACTATAAAAATCTTGAAAGCCAGTGTTTTAACACATGAATTTCCAACTCGACTGATACTGTAAAAAGTGTTAAGAGTAAACGCTGGAGCACAACGGGATTACCAGGTCAGATTGTACTCTCAGTGTAAGATCTCAGACATGTTTCTCTTTGATACTTTCAATGCTATAATTTACCTCCTCATTCTGGAAGGGAATACCAAAATCTGTTAGCTCTTTTTCTCTATTGTCTCTTTTTTGGGGACAGTATTTCATAAAATGACAATGGATATGGACAAAGGAAAATTTAGAAAGTTTTCTTAGAATTAAAGAAAAGAGAAGAATTCTTTGAAATTACTCTAGTGCCGCGGGTAGAAAGCATGAGTAACTCGGAGTCTTTTGCGTCGGTCCCGTTCACCTAGATAACGCGACTCAGGCCTTATCTAGTCTCCGATCAGAGGCGAGCCGACCATCAGAACTCCCGCAGAATCTAGGCTTAGCTCATGCACAGCGGTTTAATTTATGCAGGGAAGTGAAGAGACGAGAAAGGGTTATTTTCCACTTATCGCCAGCAGATTTTATTACTGGAACATGGTGCAGAGAAGACAGCCAAAATGACTCTCAGGGCGTGTTATAAAACGGAGGCGAGGGGAGGGCAGTTGGGAGAGCCAATCACTGCGGAGGACCACAATGATTGCCAGTGGTGCTGGCCAATGAGTCGGCGGTCTGGACCTGGCATGGGAACCAATGAGCTGTTCCCCTGGGCGGGGACAGCCCCTGCCGCCCTGGCCCAGACAGCCCCTGCCAGCCGGGCTGTGCCACCCCAGCTGCCGTGCGGGGGCGGGGAAAGGACCGGCGGTCCTGGGCCCGGTCGCGAGCCACGCCCAGAGGCACCACAACACCCTAGCACTTGTTGGGCAGCATTGGTGTATTCCACATATTAAAAGAAAAGAAACATAACTATAAAAAGTTCTATGAAGAGTTAAAAATTAAACTGACAAAATACACTGCGTAAAGGAAAATATCCTGGAAGTATCCTAGATTCACAGAAAGTGTGATAAAAGATACACAGTTATGGAAAATTAAATTATAATATAGTTCTTTACATTTAAAGGAGTGTAACTGGTGTAAGGCCATGGTCCTTTAATTACATGTTGTTTGTTGAAGTAGTTTTAAACAGACACTTCATTCCTGAAAGTGGATAATTTTATAGGTATGATACTCAGTTGAGTTGTTCTTTTCCTAAGGAAGGATTTTATAAATTCAATATGATTAGATCATAAAAACCTATTCCTAGAAAGGCAAAAAGTAATAAATCCGTAATTGCGTTAACTGCAGAAAAGTTAATAGACATTTTAATTAAAGAACCACCCTAACAGGATTAGAATTCACTGCCCTATAAAGGCTGAATCATGCAGTGTTTCATTATAATTTCTGAGAATGTACAGGTGCTAAATTAACTACAGAGACCTCATCTTTTGTTCCTTGCATAAAATAAAAACATATTGTAAATTAAAATGAAAAATTAATTTACAAGGTTATCACTTTAAAATTCAGGCAAAGCCTATTGGCTAGTGAAGCTGGTCAGGAATTTCCCGAGGTGTTTCTTTATTTGAGAATGTTGATCACAGGAATGAATGATTTCTGGGAAACAAATGTATTTCATAAAACTTTAATCAGGAAAGGTATCTCAGGACTTGTCAGGTTTTCTGATCATAGCTGGAGCATGAGACAGCTGAACATTTCAGAGGTCAGACCTCTTGCCTTGCAGAACAGGCAGCTGCTTTGTACACAGCCAGGCACAGAAGGGAACCTGAACCTCCCGCCTCTGCGGGGTGTGCCGGTGGCAAGCAAGCTACGCACAGCATTGGCAGCGAGGAGGGCTCTGGCAGCCTTTCCCACTCAGGAGAGAAGGAAGGCTGTCCTGTGCACTAGCTAGAAAGCCACGTATTCAGAGCAGTGCTTGACTTCTGCCTGACATGCTTTTGGGAGCCAAGGTAGTGTATCTGTCTTGTGTAGAAGCATGTGAATACAGAACCTCTGTTTCACAATATCCTGGAAGTTTCTACATGGTACCTTCCCTCACATTGCAGGGGAGGACTAGGAAATATTTTCACCTATTTTTGAATATATATTAAGCTTCTCTGGCTTCTCTGTAAGCAGCCTTGCTTTTGGTCCCACCTAATAAAATAATTTAAAAATAATAAATTAAAACATTTTCATGCTAAAGAAGAAAGAAAAAAAGCTTACAGTCATTCAAGTCTCTGCTTTGTATGAAGGATGTATACTAAATACCATGTGTTGTTTTGATACTTAACCACCAATTTTTTAATTCAGTGTAGGGTGTTTTTCATGGTAAAGATTACTGGAAGAGATTTCTGGACTGAATGTATAATTTGTCAGAAGTAATCTGTTAACAAAATACAAATACAGGTGATTATATCCAGTGGTTGGAGTAACACATAAATGATGTCTGCCTTTAACTTTACTAACAGCAATGTTTTTAATTCAGTTTGCTGTTGGATGAAAATTAAATAAAAAGTCACCCAGCATCCCTCAACACAGCAATATGATGCCAAAAACTATTTGCTCCATTTCTGTGATAAATGCACCATTCCCTGCATAAACTTGAGCCTGGGCTTTATAGATCAGTTCCTATAAGTTAAATGTTTCCACAAATAAGAGTTCTACAGGACAAGTAAAAACTCTTTTATGTGACATTGAAGCTGGCCTTATTCAGGAAAGACTCACACACTCATTCACTTTCTTATCAAAGACCTGTTCTACTGATGCAGACGTTCATAATCATCTGATCTAACACAAACATCTGCTTTGTAAAGATTTCTGTTTGAGCTTGCCATCAAGGCTCCCTTCAGCGTAAATAGACTTAAACTGACACTATATGTGCAACTCACATTATCCTATATGTTTACAAATATAGAATAGATAAGGAACAACTCTTAATATGTGTAAGCCTATTTCTTCCCATTGACTAGAAAAAGAGGCTAAGGTAACAATATCTGAGGTGCAGACAGTAAGATACAGGTATCTGAAAACAGGTGAGATGACAGATATTTTAATAAATAATTTTGTAAGACTTTTTTCCTTATAGTTAATGTAAATGAGAGACAATATAATACATGTGCACATGTTCACTGCAACGGGAACAAGATTAATGACAGAAATGATCACGTTGGTAATAAAATATTTCACTGGTTCTTGGACACTGTTGTGGTTCCGATCCTCAAAAATAGCACAGAAACCTGTTCCTTTTCAAGTTCAGTCCTATTTCCTTGTGTAGAACAGCAGCTTTATATTTGCAAAAGTAACACTAATAATACTACACAGAAATTATTTCTTTACTCTCATTGTTACACAATCATTATGTTAATACTGTATCAGATGCATCACTATAAAAATAGTGTGGAGTTATCATTTATAATTTCCCAGAGCCACATTTGGATATGAATTTTAAAGAATGTATTTTAATTCCAGTATATTTTGAGAAATGAACTCTCCATCTGTTCCTTCCCACTCTTACCTTATGGTTGATATTTAGTTTAAAACTAGCAAAGTCAATACAATCCATTATAAAAGATACTTTAGTAGGCAAACATTTCAATGCTATATTGAATATGCTTTGTATAATAAAAGTGACTTGAACAATCTGCACTGTATTTTGAAGTTATTAGCTTGCATAAAATATGGACTTTTATCAGGAAAGAGGTACAATGCACTTGCTGCTGTATTACAGTAGTATGAACAGAGAGAATAATTATCAAAATAGGACATCCTGAATGATCTTCACTTTTCATACTCTAAGTACATGAAAAAATAATGTGAAAATAATGTCTTCATTTTACATTTAACTCATTTGCAGTCATCACCCTCCTCTGCCCCACCACCCCCATTTCAAGAGAGGAGGCTTGCAGCCAAGAACATTTATGCTTTTCATAGTTTGGTAGAAAATAATTTCAATACAGAGAATGCGAGGGGAAGAAAACAAAATCTGCCATTTGCTATTCTACATAAAGAATAAGCAAATTCTGACACATCATGGAACCAACTCTTCACTTCCCAGGCTCTTCCCTTCACCACATTTTATACACAAATGTAAAGTGTGTCCTTGGGCTGATGAAGAAGTCGGTCAGGCCTTGAGTCCCTGCCAAGGTATCAGGTTCCTGGGGCATAACATGATCGAGCATTGTCTACTCCCTGGTTCGCATAGATACTCTGTATGTACCAGTAGAAAAACTATATGCACATAAAGGGAAGGCCATGGTTCTGGTGCTGGCCTTGGGTTTTGTTTTTATATAATACAAATTAAACCATAGAAGGTAAATAATGAATTATCCTTTCATTCAGTTTATTCCACAATCAAAGTTTTATGTTTTAGTTTATTATTTTAGGTAGCCATTTAATTTTTGCCTATTTATATAAATTATAAGCTCCTTAAAAACTAAAGGTAAACTCTTTTCCTTTTTTACCATTTGTTTTTGAATTTTTTACCTTTTGTATCCAAAACCACAGCTAAAATAACTAGAGATGTCTGCAATATAGCATTGGGCAAAGGAACCTGAAATGATGTTCCTGTGTGAGATTCCTGATTTCACTGTACTTCTGCCTTTTTTCAAATGAAGAAGAAATGGAAGAACAATTGCCACAGTTTCTGCATAGCAGCTATCATGGTTGGTGAAGGTTGGGTGCAGAAGGGATGGGTGTATCCATGTCCTACATACACCCTGCCTGGGTCTGTCTCCTGGCAAACCACTTCTTGCTGCAGCATCCATATCCACCCATTTTACCCAGGAAACTTTAGGAAAAAATTTTATTCCACACACACATTTTTAACTGCTTCATTGTGGGTCTAGCCTGTCTTCTTACAGCTCTATCAGAAGACTACCTGCCTGCTGTCAGAAATAATTCCCTGTAACCTGGGATAAGATGCATTTGCAGGATGCAAATGAGTATTTGTGAATGCTACTATTACTGCTCTTTGTGTCTTATGACAGACAAGACACACATTGTTCCATGGAAATCCATTTATCCTTCTTGAAGTGTACAAGTTTATATAGAATTATTTTTAGTTACAAATAAAATATTTGGGCAAGCCAAGCAGTTATTACAGATTTTTTACTTTTTTCTTTTATCTTGCCACTTTACTTTCTTCAAGAATAGAAGCTACAGGGCTAAGAAGGTACAAAAAGCGAAGCACTCATTATTGCTTCTGACACTTTATCTAAGCAGTCATCTTGCTACTCTTCTTAAACACTGCTATTATTTTTGTTGTTATTATAATAAAACAAATAATTTTAAAGACCGTATAAAAAAGGTATACAATGTTAATGTTACCTTCAAAACTCAGATCATTTTAAAAATAAAAGAAAATAAATAAAATGAAAATAAAACTAACAACACTTTGCAGAAAGACTAAGAATTCTGCAGAAAGTATTTCTAAAAATTTATTCTTTGACTTTTGTGATTAGTCCATGTTAATCTCTTTAGTCAACTAATTGATCAAATTCCTTGGTAATTCCTTGTTCTTCTCTATTTAGACCTCACACAAGGTAACTTTAATTCTTTGAGTTGTTCTTTCAGTATCATGTAAAAATCACAAAAATAAAGTTCAAGATATCAACACTCTGAAAATAACAACAAAATTAAGCATTTAGAGAATAAAAACCAGTCAGAACAAGTTTTGCCATGCCTATCATTTTACACTGTCTATTTCTCTAAAGGAGGCATAAACAACTTTTTTATTCTGCAAGCATTTCTTCCTTGAACTAAGTGTAAATTGAGACTGACAAAGAGGTTATATTATTGCTTCATAGTGCCTTTTTTCTAGTGTTTTGCAATCCATTGGGAAGTCATTTGTTTGACCTAACACAAACATTAAACATAATTTTACTTTACCTTCATTGTAGTGATAGGCTACCTGCTATCCTTTGTGACCTTAAGGATTCACCTCTTCGTGTTCCTATCAATTAACACTTTCCAGGGGCTCGCAGACAGCCTGACTTGGCTCTGATGTGTCTAATGTGCTGGAGAAATCCTGTGTGAAGTGTTATTAAATATCTGTTGTGCAGAAGCTATCAAGACAGGACTGAGATGGATAAGATCACTTGTTTTTTTATTCCCTCTGGTTTAACCAGTTTGACTGCATACCTTCTACCTATTTAAGTTCTCAAGCAAGTTTGAGAGTTTCATCTCCCATCTCAGACTTATGGTTATCTAGACACTGCCTGAGGTTGTTGCAAGTATTTGAAGTAACTAAGGTGAATGGAGTTTTGATGTGAATGTGAACAAAGGCTATGTGATGCTGATTATATGTTTTGCTACTTTTTTCTTCTTGAAATAAAATCTGGATGAATACATACAAAGGAATCTGTGTTTTGATGCTTGATGCAACTCATAAAGGGTGGCTGTGATTTGACTAAGCCATCCCAATGTTTATAAGTCACAACAGCAGGCATGATGCAGTATAAAGAGACCTCCCGTTGGACCACTTAAAATATCCATATAGACCTTAGATTCAACATCTTGAAAGTCACCATAGTTCTTGACTGACATTTGAACATACCAAGAAAAGATAATAAAATGTTTAATTGTGCTGGTTTGGGCTGGGGTACAGTTAACTATCTTCACAGTGGCTGGTACAAGTTTATACTTTGAATTTGTGCTGAACACAGGGTTGATAATATAGAGGGTTTTGGGTTTTTTTTAATTGCTGAGCAGGGCTTACACACAGCCAAGGCCTTTTCTGACCAAAGTGATATTCCAGACCATAAGGCATCATGCTGAGTATATAAAATGGGGAAAGAAGGAGGAAGGGGGGGATGTTTGAAATGAGGGTGTTTGTCCTCCCAAGTCACCATTAAGCATGATGGGGGCCTACTTTCCTGGAGATAGATGAACACCTACTTGCCCATGGGAAGTAGTGAATTTATTCCTTGTTTTGCTTTGCTTCTATGCATGGCTTTTGCTTTCCCTATTAACCTGTCTTTATCTCAACGCATGCATTTTCTGTCTTTTATCTCTCCAATTCCATCCCTAATCTCATTGCTGTGGGAGTGACAGAGTGACCATGTGGTACTTCGTTGCTGGCTGGGGTTAAACCATGCAATTATTCTAGGATCTACTGTCCTTATGTTGTAGATGAGGACTTTTCTTCTGTTGAAATCTAACACATTTTAAACACCTCAAATACTGTTTTGTAAATGACAATTTATTTTTATTTTAAGATTAAAATTGCTGTAGTTTCTATATATGCAGTTTTTCACATGCCATTAGTTTACCTAAATTCTTATTTCTAATTCTTATGACATATCTATTATAAATCTCTCAATCAGAAAAGATAATCAACCTTTTCTAAGACTGGGCTGTTGGTTTTAAATTTAATGCCTCAGAAATCTTGGTTAAATTTAGAGCAGGAAAATTATGTTTAGGGCAATATTGATTATTAGATTTGGTCATAGAAAATAGAGTTCTCAGGTTAATTGAAAGTAAATGTGTACTGATATGAAGGGAGTTTAAAAATTCTGGTTTTGTATAGAAGATTAAAACAAAATACCTTAACATTCTATAGCTCTATAAGTTCTACTTCAGAAGACCCAGGCATTTGAAAGCGATTGATTCTGCATTTTAAATTTGTGCATATGGATAAGATTTCTTGTCAAGAGGAATTTAGGATCCCATCTGTCACTGAAAAGACAATTAGGTTCCCAGATATACTTTCAAATCTGTCCCTTAGATTTTTTACTGCCTCACAGCATTGCAGATTTACTGATCACATTTTAAGCCTGCAACTTTTAAATTTTTTTTCAAGTGAAAAAAGAAATAATTACAAGAAAAATCCAGAAAAATTATAGTTGAAAATTTTTGCCCAGGGCTATGCATTAATAGGCAATGCAAATATTGCACACACTGATAGGTAGTACCAAACTTACATGATGCAAAAAAAAAAAGAGAAGAAATAGGAAGAGAAAAAGAGCTTGTTTAACTGTATGGCTTTAAATGCTCACAATACTGTCAGAGAAGTTCCTGAAATATCTAATCTGAACTGATAGTCAAGTAACCTTTGAATGCCATGAAGTATGACTATATAGGAATTCAACTTTCCAGCTTATATTCAATTCTAATTAGAGATGTTTTGTGTGATTGGAATAATTGGACTAAAATTTCTGTTTCTAATTGTTTCTTGGTCCAAGCTTTATCCATTTCAATCTGAAAATTTACTTCAAAAAAACCTGAAACACCTTTGCCCTTTACTACTAATAACAATTATAATTGTGCAGTGACTTACCTGCTTTTTTATTTTGACAGCATTGCTTTAAGGACACATTATTCATAAAGTAGGAGGCTAACTTTGAAGATGATAAGAGTCATGCAATGTGCTCAGTTCAAGCAGCAAAAGTAGTACTTGAATTCAGTCTTCTTTCAAGTTTGATCTGCCTCTGAGAATCAGGAATTGTGCAATAGAAATTAGTGTGTGTATGAACTATCTACAAAAAGACTTTCTGCAAAGGTTTCTGTCTCATCCTTCCCTTGCTCTCTTTTGCTCTCAGTGAACTTTTTTGCAGGTTGTTGAATGTGATATATTGAGAATTTAAACCTTGCTCAGTAAAATAGGCATATGAAATGAGCAATCAGAGAAAGAAAAACTTGGTACATCTCTTTTGGCATTTTATTCTTTTAACCTACACAATGTCCTATGGCAAAGAGATCTGACCTGAATGGCAGTTTCAGTCTGATTTGGGGATGGGGAGAGGACAGGGGGAAGCAGCCCTCATTTCTCATCTAAATGAAAAAAAATGAAGAAAAAGTAAAAGTACTCTGATAGCTATGTCGATGGCTTTATTAAATCACCCCATGAAAGTGTAAACAGAATAGAATGTCTTATGTGTCTGCTTGAGTCAGTGATACAATAGTCTTGTAGTTTGCTTATTTTTTATTTCTTCCATTTGCTGTCCTGTGTTTATTTTACATTACAGGCCATTTATTTTGCAAGAGGAACTTTTCCTCTTATATCATATTTCTCTTGTGGTATCATACTGTGCATGCTATGTTTATTCATGAACAGTGAAGCACATTTCCTGGGCACTAAGGAATGTATTGTTTTAGCCTGAGTCTCAATCTATGTTTAAGTCTATTTCTGTTCATAATAATTTATTTAAATATATTTAAGCATTCAAACAAGTTAATTATGTGCTAAAGTGTTTGGTTTTACAGACATGAGAGTTCCATTATACTTTTATTTTTTTCAGTTATTAAAATGGTATTGTTTTATAAAACATGTCATGAATATACAGAGGTTGGTATACTAGCCTGATTTATTCTTTTATATTAGATATTCCTTGCAAAGTGATTATATACAGTTTTAGCAGACACATATAGGGAAGTCCTATAGGTAAAAGTAAGTTACTATTAAGTCAAGAAAGGACCAAGCTATACATCCTTCATAGTATTTGAATGTTACTCATTACTCAGCTAAGTAGATCCCACACAAATCTCATGGAGATGCTTTCCCAAACTATGTTTTTTCTTCTGTTCAGGATGTACCACAAGAAAGTGCAGCTATTTCATAGACCTGATGAAAATTTCATTTGCTTGTTCTTCAGAGAAGGCCAAAATCATATAACTTGCAGATTTTAAACTGTACTCCCTCTGCAAATCTGATACACAATCAACCAAGAACTCCCTGAAACTGTCCAAGATAGTAATTATGAAAGCTGATAGTTTAGAGATAGCTAACCATCACTGCTTCTGCATACTTTCTTCATATAGTCATATATTTTGGCATCCTGGGTGGCTGATTAGGGTTATAAAGCAGCTAAAATTTCAAAATTACAGATAGTTCAATGGGGAGCAGAAGAGTGGGTTTAGGTCCAGGGCTTTTATTTCTGGATTTGCCTAAACAAAACCAGGGCAGATTTGCATCATCTTCAGTGTAATTGGCTTTTAATCAAAAATGATTTTAACATAAATATTGAGATTTTTGTTCCTGAAGCAGCATGATTGTTTGCATTTCCCCTTGAAGCAGGATGTAAGTGCAGATGCCATTCAGCTGGAATGCTGACAGCCAGCTGAACTCCAAGGGCCATGACCCCACTGAAACAATTCTTTATGCTAAGGGAAAGCATGAAAATAGCTTCTGATGAAGAAAGTAGAAAAGAAGTACTTTGTAAAAAAAATATATCTCTAACAAGCTGAGATAAAAACCAGCCAGCCAAACAAACCAATTTTTCATTGAAATGATCATCCACAAGTTTCCATCAACAGCTAGGATAAACACAGACTTATGAACATAAATAATGTAACTAATATAAAACTTAAAAGTGAGCATACAGACCTGCACTGGATCCTATAATATCAAATATTTGAGGCAAATTTAAAAGTTTGTTTGTCATATGTACTCACTAAGCACCAACATAAACAAGGTAGGATGGGGCTACTCTTCTCACTCCTATCAGTGTCAGCGACACAAACACAATCAAGGTTATATTCCTGGTAAATTGCTCTCCAGAGTTGATGGCTTTGGAGAGAAAAAATATAATAGTGAATTGAACAAAGGATATTTAATGTTGCTTGTTCTGGCAACACAGCTGAAATAGGATGTATGGTACTATAAACCAAGAAAAACACACAAGGACTGTTGGAGTATGGTGGTCTGGCTGTACTTTGTCAGCAGGTGTGCCTTCACTTTACAACCTGAAGTGATCGTAAGAAAGGTGTTTGCAGAATAGAAGTGTACCTGAAAAATCATAAACTTGGCATGATCTAATTAGCCTTCTGAGATGTAGGCAGTGCATCAAACCAGCTCAGTTCATGGGCAGAGATAAACAAGACCTAATACAGTCATGGTCTGAGCCAAAATGTGTCTGAAGATTTTCTCTGGAGGAAGTAAATCTAAAAGTTGAATCAAAAGAATTAAAATAAATTTAAATTAAATTAAAATTATTAATTAAATAAATGAATTAAAATAAATTTTAAAAAATCGATGTAGACAAATTCAAAATTATAAATTTAAGGAAAATCCACAGGAACAACACCTACACCATAAAGACTCTGACATCAGCTGTCACTTAGGCACAGACTGTAGCCTCACTGTGGATATTCACCTTTTTAAGACCACTAGCTACTGAGCTCATGTGCTCAGGGACAAATACATTATAAGAGATGAGTAGGAAGAAATCAAACACACATGAAAAGCCATGGAAAAAAATATTTTTTCAATTTGTGATTCCATGATACAACACAGGAATTCAGGTTACAGCATTACTAAAATTATATAGCAGGTTTTCAGAAAGACACAAAATGCTGTCAGAGTTGAAGAACAGCTTCATTACAAGGAGCAATGCATTAATGTAATACTCCCAAGAGTGGAAGGAAGACAACAGGGGAAGGAGGTAGTAACACACAGAGAAGTAAAGGGGTAATGATGATGAACTACTACTATTATCTAAAAATTTTAATAGTAGAAAATCCTAGGGACACACAAAGGAAATCATCATGTGTAAAATTTAAAACAAACAAAAATAAGCTTTTTTTTTCACACAGCACATAATTCAAATGTGATGCACACTGGATGCCAAACTGAAATGTGTTTGAAAAGTGAGAAGGCAAATTCACATAGAAGAGTTAATTAAAGTCTGTTAATCAGAATATTGAGCATAAAGTATCCAGGTCAGGAAGTTCATAAACTGGTGATTTGTCACCAGATAGGAGGAATATACTGGGGTCAAAAAGATAATGTAATGATGGAAGTATTATTGTACTTTTTTTAATGTGTACTACATTGAAGAATCAAGTACTCATCTTCTCTAAAACATTGCACAACATGGACCAAAGTGTTTACTTACCAGTCACTGCATATATCTGAAACAGCTTTACCATCGAGTGTATTATTTGGGAACTACGAAATATAAGCAAACTTACCTAACATCACTAATAAAACAGTTAAAATCTCTGTATTATGGAGAAAATATATCAATTAACATTCTAGATGAAAATGGATGCACACATATTAACAGCTGCAGGATAACACGGAAGGGGAGGTGAGGGCAGGGAGGGGGAGGTGAGGACATGGAAGGGCAGAGAAGGAGAGGGAAGGGCAGAGAAGGACAGGGGAGGGGAGGAGAGGGGAGGGGAGGGGAGGGATTTGTTTAGCAAATAACTTGCTGTAAAACAAAAATTTGTTAAAAATATATACATGGAAGCAGGAGCTAAGGTTGATGGTTGCTAAACAACCTTTTTTTTTTTTTTCCAGTAGTGCAGTGGTTTATTATATGAGCTGTGTGAGATGTATGATGTCTTTAATATTCATATCCTAACTTTGAAATGGTTGAGTATCAGGTGAGTTTGTGTGGATTTAAGCAATTCACTACCTGGTAAAACTTTTTTTAAGTGTTTTTCTGCTGTAGAGTGGATTATACAAACACAAAACAAAGACCTTGAATTATATGTGAATCTACATGTGACAATGTGTGTCTGTGTGCACAGATACTCATGTACACATACTTTGCAAAATATTCAAATATTCTTTGTTTTAGGTTCTTGAGGTTAAGTATGGATGTAAGTGCTTTGTTAAATGAGGACCATCAGTGCTTACAATCTTAACCAAAATTCCTACAGAAGTATATACAAAATTTTGTCACACTATTTATAAGAGGATATTGTTTTGTAAAAGTGCCAAATATCCCAAGGAATTAAGACTCAGATATTGAATTTGATCCAATTTTTTTGTTTGTTTTTAGTGCCTTGAGCCAAATCCCAATGCCTATAACAATAGTATAACCCAGGGTCCATTGAGCTAATGGACCTGGGAGACAATATTGAGAGGAGGGTTTGGTTTAGACTATAGGCAGACAAAGTATAAATTCTGGAAAATCCGAGTGCAAAAACTTCCAATATCACAAAGTTGATATGAGCAAGAACATTAACCAGAGTGTGCTTGAAGCTATACTATTTGTAAATATTGAGTTGTGACTGTAACTTCCTATATGCAGGCTTGAAACTGTGCAGCACAATTTACATGTACATCCATGGTTTCTCTCATGAACCTTGACTGGTTGGCAACTACGAACAACTAAGCTAGCAAAAATCAATCTCAATATTCTATCTTGCTAAATCTTGCTAATGAATACTGTAAACTGAAACATGGTTGTAATAAGACAAAAAACTTACAGTTAGTTAGTATTTTAGTACACTTGTTTATCGTCTGGACGTAATTTCTGAAGTGTTTAGGGGATAGATTTGTTCCCAGCTATAGTGCCAAAATGCAGCTTGACATTGTGTAATAAAAATTCAATTTTTACTTCATAGTTTTTTACCTCTGTCATGAAAGGGAAACATAGTATATTTGGGATTATCCTATAAGAGAAATCCATGAATATTCTTGCTCTTATGCCAAGAAGAGGTAGTGCATGGTCTTCAGTTGGGTATAGGGCACTCCAGAGTGACTATGTAGATTCTGCATGAATCTGCTGGGCAACGCAACTGTGTCAATTTAGTGTTCTCTTGGTAATACAGGAGACATAGAGATATTTGCAGGTTGTGAACCTTTTTCCATTTCAAAATAGTTTCTCCATGGAGCACAACAGTTTCTGAAAGAGTGTTAGCTAATTGGTCTTCTAACAGAGATATGTTGACCACTTGTGTAATTTTTGGTTTGATTTGGGTTTTTTTCATATAAGACAATGTCTACACAAAGCATTTACACTTAATATTTGCTAATGTTTATCCTTCAATTTAAAAACACACAAATTTTTCCTTCCACACCTTAAAGACTTGTGTTCTTCATGGAAAACAGGTTTTTTAGGTGGTTGTTCATACTGTTGTCTTTGCTCTCCTGAGAACTGGACCCAAAAAAGTAGATATGGGATGTTTTCAAGATGCAGATACTAAAAATGTAGTGAGTTTTTTCCATTCTATGTGATTTCTAAGTCTTCAAGCAAAGTTCAACAAAAATACACAGGTTACCCACTCTGTGATAATTTTCCCTTCATGCATGAGCATTTGTGTAAAGTGTAAGAGCAGCAGTAGCTCATGATACTTTAACCACTATAATAATTAATGGACTTTGAAGGGAGTGTAATGGGCCAAATACTGTTCTGCTAACCTGCTCTCTGTCCCTGCTGCCCTTGTCACCTCCAGAGGTCTGCACGGAAGTTGGTCTGGGACTGAGCAATACATTGCTGCTTTCCGCTCCCTCTACCTGGCTCTTCGGCTCTCCTTCATGGGATTTGCATACTGCCCTTTGTGGATTCTACTCAAATACATTTTAGGTACAGGAGAATTCTTTACAGCTTGTCAAGAATACACAACAAAGATGCACTAATACCTAAAAGCTTCGATGGAATACAAAGGACTTTCCTTTGGGACGTCTGATTTACTTTCCCTTTTAAGGAAAAGTGTTACACTGTACATCATTCTGGCTGGCATCACACCGGAGGTCTGTCAGAAGCTACCTTTTTCAACTGTCAACCCATCAAATTAATTGCTTTACTCTGAACGGGGTTGGGAGTTGATGTTTTGTTTGTTTTTGTTTTTTTTTCTAATGTGCTGATATAGGACCTAGATATTTGGAATACAGAGTATAGACATTTTTGAGAAGGACAAGGTGGGCATTACAATAACTGAAAAAGTAATCACATTTGTGTCCTTATGAGGTAAGTAAAACTATACTGAAATAGTAGAACAAGTGCGGGCATCTTGCCAACATACCACTCAGACTACAGTATAACTCTTTTAAAACTTTGCCAAGTATTTTGGCACTGAGAAACTGCTGACAAATTAATATGTTTATGTGCTGCACACAGCATCTATTTTAGACTGTAGTGCTGCACTAAACATATTTTCCCAAATACACTCACTTTATCAGATTTTTTTTCCTTAGAGAGCTTTCCTTATCTACCTTAAACTATGCAAGGAGTTTTTTCTTTCAACTGTTTTTTATATGTATTTCAAATTAACAATTCATTATTCAGTCCTTAGGGGCTTTGGACACTGCAATAATTGCATGCAATTTTGTTATAAAACATATAATTTTATAAACTCTTTAGGTAACTGGAAATGTTAGGATGGTGTTCAGTATTAGATATATGAGAATGGTGCTATATAAGTGATGTTTTGCTTTCCTTGCTAATTTCAAATTTACCCATAACTAAAGAGCTGTTACCACTGCACCCATAAAACTGTGTATACACACAAATAAATACAAACATTTTACCTGTATCCATATATGTATTCACATACATATTTGTGTGCATGCTTTTTATTCAAAGTGAAAATACTTACAAGAAAACATCTTATTTATGTTATGCTAAATGATATCTTTAATCAAAGAAAGGGAAATGAAAGGCAAAACTAAGATACCATAAATGCAGTGAGAACAATGCCCTTGTTTGATTGGATAACCTGGTACTCAATTCAATTCCTTGGCTCTGTTAAAATTAGAATCCAGTTCACCCAGGTGAAAGGATAGTTCTAAATGACATGTAAAGGGGTATAAATATAGAAAGAGAAGGATTCATTTATTCTATTCTCTTTATGCTGTTGCACCTTCTCTACACTCTTCACACTTTCAATGTGCCAAAGCATAGGATGTATATATTGAAAACACATTATTTGGTGCCTTGGCACATTTGCCTAGGGCCTTGAATAACCCCTAAAATGAAAATAAGGCTCCCTCATCATTGTCACCCTGGACAGCCCATAACATGCAATAGCATGTGGCGGCATATGTGGCAGAAGCCACAGCCCCACAGGCTCAAGACTGGTGGATTCAGCCTGAGGTTGCCACAGTCTGAGTCACACTCCCTGGTCAGGGTGAGCTTTCTGGCTCACCCCCAGCATCCCTCACAACTTCATTACCATGTTTCAGTTTATCGGTCAATTATGGTATTACTTAATGTTCTCTGCAAGGTTAAGTTCTAGAAACTTCATTGCTGTTCAGTTTTCTATTGGTTCCATGTAAATCCTTGTACCCCAACTGGTTACTCTCCCCTGCTTGTATCCCAATAAATCCCGTGCTGTCCCCCTGCTTATTGTCTCTGGTCCCTGAAGCCTCCATCTCTTCCCGATCTTCGCGCTGTCTCTCCTGGACCCTGGACCCTCTTCTGCCTTTCCTGCTGCTTCTCCCCGGGAAACAAAAGAGCTGGAAATCACACCAGGGCCCTCCTTTCTGGCCTTTATTCTTGCCTGTGCCCACAACATCGGCCTGGGGGTCTCTGTCACCCAGAGGAGCCGGCACTAAAAGAGCTGTCAGAGGACGCCCTGTGTTTGGAGAAACTGCGAGCTTCAGTCCCCGGGAAACCAGGGTCACTCCCAGACTAATGCTGAGTGGCCTCGAGCAGGCACCCGGAGCCAGCGCTAACAGCATGCATAGGTCCAAATTGTCTGAGCACAAGAGAGAGTTGAACTGTCTTCCAGAATAAATGGTATGCTGAAAGCTTGTAAAAGAAAACACTGATAATGTGAATTTTCAGTCTCCTCCCAAATGTAATATGAAATTGGCTTATCTAACATAAATATTTTTTAATTTAATGAAAACTGTGTTTTTAATGAATAAATTATGTATCAAAACATAAACATTAATTTCATTCCAGACTGAAGACAATGTACTTCAACAGAATAATCTCTTTTTCTTATGCCTAACATGTTAAAATGTTACTACTGTCCTAGAGATGAGGCTGATTTACATTATTTAACATTTATGAAATGTAAAGTTCAGGGTCTGCTTTGGATGATCTGGATAGCAGCACAGTTTAGGTGCTCTCATGCACAGTCGGTGTAGACTGTGATTCAGTGCAGTAAGTGGCATGCCATGAAATCCCTTGTTATAATCTCATTAATTTTTCCAGTGCTAATCTTCTTTTAGACACCTACAAAACCAGCATAAAGGCATGTCAGCAGAAAGAGGCAACAGACATTCTGTCCTCCAACTATACTATTTAGGATGAGCAAAATACATCACTATTAAAAGGTTGTACCAATATTCTGGCAGCTCCTTGGAATGCCTGTAATTATCTGAATTACTTTCGAGGGTAGGTACAGTACCTGGAAAAGTTTAAGGGAAAAAGACAATCAATCTCTTTCCCCCATTCCTCCCAGTCCTTGGAATTCTAAGTAGGAAAATTGTTATATATATTTTCCGGATTTGTATTTCCATATCTGTCAAATCCCAGCTAACTAAAAGGTGCATCTGTGTCACATTAATTGTTGAACGAATTTTGGTGACGTACAATTGTGCTTAAAGAAGTGCTAATGTAAAGAAAACAGTAAATGGGGCACTGAGGAAGACAGTGAATACTTTATAGGTTCCTTTGTAGAAGCCTGCTTGCTTACATGAACAACTTGTGTTAATATTGTAGCATTAAACTGAAACATCATCCATTCAAGTAAAAATGCATTTAAAACCAGTGAAAGAAAAGAGCAATAAAAAACTTGGAAACACTATGTTCTCTGATAAATTGCTAGTTAGAGAAGTCCAAATAAAGATATCAAGGAAGATCTAAAGTGTATGCTCAAACACAGTCTTATATTAAATAGGAAAGCAAAAAAAAAAAAAAAACAAAACAAGTGTTGCTGGAAAAAGTTGTAGCAACCCATGCAAACAAAGAAAAAACCAAAAGAGCTGAACATTGATAAGAAAATAGAACTGGCTTGATTAGATCAATTCTATTAAAAGCTCTGAAAAACAATAAATGCTTCAGTAGAGGTAATCTGCAGTTCAGGTTTACTCATTAATCCACCAGAGGTCTTTGTCAAAATCTTTTGATGAGCTAATTAAAATGAGATAGTTATGCAGCACTGAGTATTTACCTCTGTGAAATGCATCAACCCATCTTCAGGTTTCCATATCCATCTTTTCTTCTTAGCAGTTCCACACTGACCTTTCTTGATGCCAGGTTGGCATAAACTCCACCTTCATCATTACAGCATCAGAGTTACATGTCATTTGACTGTACTTGGGGGGGTTAGGCTTATGTAAAAATATGGAGAAAATATTATGTAGCAAAATTCTAGGTACAGGAAACCTCAACAAATTATGTAATCTGTGTATATTTTTCTATTTTACAAATAATGAAAATACTCTGAAAAAGTATTATAAAACCCTATCTAAAACTCTGAATATTCAGAATATTTGATTAAAATACTTAATCATCTTAAAACACTATGAGGACAACATATTTCTTTTAATATTAATTTACTTTATGTTTTAAATGATTCTTAATTTGACTGGAATAACATTATTTCTTCATGTACTTCTTACGAAGTTGTTTAGAAAAAAACAAATTGAAATGTCCCAGATCAAATCTTAACCCAATACTCCATGTTTATTTTTGATTATAAAGATCTTATTATCTTATAATCTTAATATCTTATAAAGATATTTTCATTTCCTCTCCAAAACTTTCTGATTTTTGACAGCATCCATTTCAGAAAGAAGCTATAAAATTCTTATCTACTTTATTCTGATGATGATATTGTGCATATTTTTGGTACTTTTTTTCTGTGTCGCATAAAAGAATTGTTAGTCTGCATGATTTTCCTGACATTTTTACATATTGTCTGTGTGAGTTGCATTTTCTACTTGACAGTTGTAGGTTTGTTACAGCCGTCCTTGATCAATATAATTTCTACAATGGTAGAAACAATCTACAAGTTGATAACCAAGGCTCTAGTTACTGTTCTGTGATTGGCTCATATTCAACAGTTTCCTGCATTTCACTTTGTAAATTAATAGAAAGAGGCTAATTATGCTTGCACTAGATTTTTTTTTCTTTTAAATATGTGAATGATAAGATACTTTGATGATTTAAACTAAAGCTGCTTTTCAAAGATGGGACAGATTTTTAAAAAAACCGCAGTTCCAAAAAAAACCTGTTTTTAAAAAAACAACTGTTCTGATACATGCAGAATCCATAAAACTGTGTCCGGATGCTGCTGCACTGAAGTTAGAGCCAATAAAATTAACAAAGAAAATTCTGTTCCTAAAAAAGGAAGAAACAAAGGCAGTAGCCTCCAGAGGGGACCGCATGTGGCAACTGTTAGTTTTTCCAAAAGAGACCTACAATCCTGGCAATCCTTCAATAGGAAAGCTTTTATGTAGCATAGTTCATACCAGTATTTTGGAGGGAACAGATTAGGGTCAGTCTAGTTTCTTTCAGTTACCTGTTAGCTAGTGTTAAGTGACATGTAAATGGTGGTGTTTTATGGAGTTTGGGGGGAATATGGGTTTATGCCACATGACACCTAAGGTGGAGACCTCCCAGTCCCATGTTTGAACTAATGCAGGACTCTGAAAAGAACAATGTAATACAGCTGGTGCCTTTACTTTAACTGACCCTTCCATCAGAGAGAATGGATGTTCCCACATTGGCATTTTGTTTTGACCCAGGGCTATGCTTTTCAAGCTGGTCTGCCACTGAGAAGGTTTAGCCACAGCTGACAAGTCAGCCCCACACAGTCACTTACTCACTTTCCCCACAGTGGGGTGGGGGAGAGAATCTGGAGAGTAAAAGTGAGGAAAAGTTATGAGTTGAGAAAATTACAGTTTATTAGCCAAAGAAAAGCTGCACACACAAGCAAAGCAAAGCAAGAAATTAATTCATCACCTCCCATGGGCAGGTTGATGTTCAGCTATCCCCAGGAAAGCAGGGTCCATCACACTTAACAGTGACTTAAGAAGGCGGGCTTCATCACTCCAAATGTTCTCACTCTTCCTCCTTCTTTCCCCCACTTTATATACTGAGGTTGAGGTCATGTAATGTGGAATATTCCATTGGGATCAGCCATGCAGGCTGTGTCCCTTCCTAACTCCGTGTGTACCCCCAGTCTCCTTGCTGGGGTGGTAGATGGGAAATGGAGCCTTGGCTCTGTGCAAGCACTTCTCAGCAGTAATGAAAACATCCCTGTGTTATCAACACTAATCCAAAACACAGCTCCATATTAGCTACTATGAGCAAAATTAACTCTACCCAGCCCAAACCAGAACAACTACCATTTATCCCCTCTCCCAGGGGGCTAGATTAGAGCATACAAGCTGGATTCCTTCTGGATAACACCTAACCAATGTGTGTGTGCTCAGAACATACCTCAGATGCTGTTAGACCTAGGATGCTGTTGTGGTTTAACCCTGGCTGGGAACTAAGCCCCACACAGCTCCTCACTCACTCTCACACCACAGAACCAAGGAGTGAATCAGAAGGGTAAAAGGTAAAGAACTCGTGGGTCGAGATAAACGCCGTTTAATAGGAAAAGCAGAAGATGCACATACAAGCAAAGCAAAACAAGGAATTAATTCAATGCTTCTCATGGGCAAGCAGGTGTTCAGCCATCTCTAGGAGAGCAGGGACCCATCGTGTGTGACAGTGACTTGAGAAGACAGACACCACCATTCTTAATGTCCTTCCCTTCCTCCTTCTTCTCCCCACTTTATGTACTGAACATGATGTAATGTCATATGGAATATCCCTGTGGTCAGTTGGGGTCACCTGTCCCTGCTATGTCTCCTCCCACACCCCCTGTCTCCTCCCCAGCATGACAATACTAAAAACAGAAAGGGCCTTGGCTCTGTGTAAGTCCTACTCAGCAATAACAAACCTATCTCTGTATTATCGCCACTGTGTTACTGATTCTTTAGTTTTGTGACACTGTAGATTTGTTTGTGTATGTGTATTAGAAATTACACCAGTGGAATATTTGTGTGCTTTTATTGATTCACTTTGGTAGGATTTTCTCTTTTTTTACCATATAAATTAACATATCTAAAGAAAGTGTTTCTTTGTATAAGACCATGATATAATTTAAAGTAATTTATTAGCATACTCATCCTGGTTAATTTGTCATCTTGATCTGCCATAGTAAAACATTGCTTTGAAGATATATGTGTGTTTTATATAAGCTCTCAAAATCACTGAAACAATGTTATTGACATTTTAATTTCATCTGTCTGCTTTAGATATTCTCAGTGTTACATGGATTCAAATTTGCATTTTGCAATCTTCAGGGCCTATTACCTAATAATTGACTTAGATTTCTACTTTCTGTTTTTGTTGACAGGCATTTTATCAGTGTTTAAGGATTGTTTAACACATCCTTGTTACATATATGAAAAAACTAGAACGCTCCTATCATAGTGAGACATCATAATTTCATATACAGCTCTCTGCACCACAAAGTGTTCTCTGCATTTCTTCATCAGGAAGGGAGAAATAAATAAAAATGGAATATAATTCTTATAGAAACTGGAGCCTGTAATTTGACTATATACTTGCACTCCTTTGCCAAGCAAATTAATTTCATCATTGTTGTATTCCCCTTTTTCTTCTGATGGTGTCTGAAGGTGCTTCCAGAGAGTCTCCACCTGACAGCATAGCTGGCTGAGACAAAGTAGGCAACATGCCTACTTCAGGGACTTTAATTCACGTACCTAGCAGGTATCACACCTCACATCCCAGACTATGATCAGGTCTCATGTCTCATTGACAAAAAATCATTAACTGATTTACCCCACACAAGGTCATTTGTCTGCTAAGTCAGCAAATGTTCCTAATTTCAACAAAGTGTCTGATAGGCTCTTCTCTAGCAAGTTTTGTGTTCTAATGGTTTCTCTGAAATGACAACTAGTAATTTTTGCTGCCCCTGTGTTTAATGGAGAGAACTAAGAATTCTGAAAGGGTAAATCGTATCATCTACTTTAGACATCTATTTTAAAATTGGAGAAATTACCTCTAGAGATGTGTGTCTCTTTCTGTAGACACGACAGATGCTGAGGACAGGATTAATCTAATGCCTATCAATTATTAAAAAGTTTGTTGACAAGATTCAAGATAATTCCTCCAGACTCTGTACAAAGAGTTAAAGAAATAAAGACATCCAAGGAGAGAATCAGCCTAAGACATTGTGTCTGTGAGGTGAAGTGTCGTGAAATGCTGCTTTCTCTGGTTAGTGTAAAGGAAGACTAGCTTTGACTACTTTACACAAACAACTTACAAATGTTCAAATACATGTGAAATGAGTACTTTGGTATGTGAATGTCTTACTTGACAGCACTTATGCTCATGGGTGATTGATTTGTGAAATAAAAGTGCCTACCACTTGGATTTATTCAGGGGTCTGGCCAATGTCCAATACTGCATGTACAATAGATAAATGTACATGTAGTGGTACAATGTCCAGTGCAGCTTCTTTTCTCTCTGCAGTGAATACTCATAAATAGTATAATTGATCAAAAAATTATCATAATCTTCTCCAGGTTTTGGCATAGATGACATCTCAATGATTTTCTGTGACAGTGCATTTCCTTGGCTGATCACACATTGCCTTAAAAAAAATTAAATTCTTATAACTGTGTTCCATTCTACTGACTTTTAATTACATTGAAAGACTCCCTGTGTTGTGGAATCATTATGCATCATGCCACTGCTACTCTGCCACAAGATAATGAGGAGGGACTTTTCAGTTCTAAATTTTTAGTGCCTTGGCTAATTCAGTTCAGTTCAGCATTAAATAATGTTAGGCTTTATAATTTCTCATCAAATGTTAGTTCTGCCATGATGATTGCTGGACACCTTCATGGCTCATCTCCAGATTTTTCACTTGGTACAGGACACACTCTGATTTCAGGCATCTAAAAGTGAAAACTCCAAATTCAGCATATTACTTGACATGTCTATGTAGTTCCTAATACAAACAAGTATTTTTAAAGCTGGTCACTTCATGCAAAGATGCTACTTTCGTGTTTTCTCTAGGCCATTACCAAACACCCACACAGTGATACTCTCTTGAGATTATAACTTCTTTTTTTCCTTAAAAATTTGCCAGATATATAGATCTTAAAATCAGAATTTTTTTTTATTTTTCTTCTTGATAATTGTTTCTGTGAGATTTAGTTTAAAATTGTAATTTCAGTCCTCCATTATTTCATTTGGTGAGAATTTCTAAGATTTGGTTTCTTCCAGGGTACTCTCAGAGAGGCTAATGGAAAATATTTCATGTTTAAAAGGCTTGTCTTAGGGTAGGAACTAAGTCTTATGATATACCTTTTTTTCTTTAACTTTTAAAGATCTTATACTTTGGTAATCTTTACAGGAGTGTAATGAAGGTTGATCTCTTCTTTTTGGTCATATTTAATTTTTTTCCCATCTATGACAGAGTTTACCTTCTTATTTTCTTTTCCCTACAGCAATTCTGATCAGGACTAAAATGGTCACTGATCCTTATCTTGGCATATTTTCCAGGATATTAAAAATCCTTTAGGTGGCCGTATGGTTGTTTTGGCCTTATGTTCAAACCACTGCTGCTTAGCTTTTATTTTGGCGTGGGTTTTTAAAAAAAAATTATTCTCCTTCTCTCTATTAGCTCTCCCCAACTTTCGCAATCAAAGCAGGACACAATACACTTTCCATGATTGCCTGGTTAGTGTCATTTCAAACATGTGAGATAAACCCCTGTGTTTCCAGAGTTCTTTCAATGTGGCAAAATATAGTTTCTGGCTTTTGGTCTTTTAATGTAGGACTCAAGCTTATAGGAGTTTTGTAGGGTTTGTGGCCTATAGCGTATAGGAAAGGTGGAACAGACTTCATGTTTCTCTTCTGGATTACAAACCTAAGCATCTATTTCCTGAAATTTCAGATTACTGTGTTCAGCTGTGTTCAATTAACCCTCTAGTCTTCTGCTTCTTTATATTCAAGCCCTACCATTTTCTCAGTCAAGTCAACTTGACTTTTTTTTAATCTCAGCAGATATACCCATTGTACTGAGACAAATGTTAATGTAAAGTCTGTAGTGCTCAATCATGTGAGATTGCGACCACAGAATCACTCACATGAGGTGTTTGGCACTCAGGTACAGTGTTCAGCACCTTAATGAAGTACATAAGCCCTCATCACACAAAAGCCAATATTTGCACCTAGTTTTCACAAGAGAAATTCATTCTCTAGAGTTGAATCTGCAAGTAAAACTGTTTCTGTTAGAACTCATGCTAGAAAAAGATTCTGGTGTTTGTTTTTGGAGTTTTGGAGTTCGTTTTTGTTTAGTTTAGTTTGTTTTGGGGGGATTTTTTTGAGGTTGATTATTTGTTTAGGTTTTGTTTGGTTGGCTGGTTTGTTGGTTTGATTTGACCTGGGTTTGGGTTAATTTTCCTGTATTGTACATGTATGTACACTCTTGGCAGGGTTCTCCAAGAAAGTCTGTTTTCCCATCAAGCAACCATATCTGCAAAGATGTCAGTAGGCATTGTGGAATAGCTTAGCAGCTGAAATATTGTAGTACCTTCCGTTTTCTGACCAGTCTTTCAGTATTTGTGAAACATTGTCCTCTGACAAGCAAGGCACAAAGCCAGTGTTAGATAAAAGGCTTAGCATGCAAGACAAATGATGAAATGGAAAATGATGGAACTCCTTTAACAGTTTGTGTAAAGTTGATCATAACATCCAAAATGATTCAAACTTGTTTCCAGACATCTCAGCAGCTGCAAGGATGGTATATTAATTTTTCCGTTATCTAAACTTCTGGCCCTGTTGATGATCTCAGTAAATACTGATAAAATTATAAGGAGAAGTGAGTCAGGGGATGTTCAAAGACCTTGGCCAGCGACACCTGAGACGGGAAACTGTGAACAGTGATATGGCAGGAGCCAACACGACTTTCTGTCCAGCTATTCAAAACCAACAGTGACCTTCCTTCTGGTTGTAGGGAAGTCGAAATATAACATACCAGGTGGAAGTCAGCGAGTGAGTAAAGGTCTCATCTAATTGGCTTCTAAGTAAACACCAATATTCAGATCTCCTTCAGATGACTTTTACTCTGGACTTTTGCATGTGAAAAAGCACAAACTTATTGACCTGTAAATTTGTTAAATGGTGTGAGTAAAAAGAGCTTTTGAACAAATCAAATGAAGTCTGATGTAAGGAGAATCTCTGAGCCCAGCAGAGATCTCTCTCTACGTTTTCTAACCCTGAATACTATGACAGCATGTTGATTCTTTGCTTAGCTACCTCCAAATGCAAAATCAAAGGAGTATATTTTTAACTGAATCTTTCCAATGAGGACCTGGGGGCTTGATTCAGTTACTCGTCTGTGGGAAAATTAGGTAGTGTTTTACTAGCTCTTAAATGATTTTGACTATATCTGTGTTTTATGTGATCTGGATCAATCTTACAAGGACAATTTTTATCCATATTTGTTCCTTTCTGGGAAGATTAGATAGCTGTATTTATGTCTGGGATCTCTGTGTGGTCTCCGCATTCAGTGAAATGTCTGGTTCTGCAGAGTAGGTTTGGAGACAACTGCTTTGTCTGCGGTAGGAACACTTGAAACAGAATTAAGGTAATGCTCATCTTATAAATAGACAATAAATCAATACTTCTTTGGCGTATGTATGAAAAGATTTTGGTCTCTAGTGCCAAAAGAAGACTTTCTGAGCCTTACTCTAAAGCTTGCTCATCTGAGTTATGCCAATGTAGTAATGACAAAGTAGCGAACCATCCATCATCTCCAATATCCTCAGATTTCTCCATGTGAGGGCAGTCTGTCAGCCCATAGTGCTATCTTAGACCAATGGCAGTTCTTTTCCTAATAATAAGTCCTTGGAATTTCACACTAAAATACCAGCCACTCCTGTAACTTCAACCATTCTATATGGAGGGTAAAATAAGAGCACACTTAGTAAATATATCATCTTAAGCTGCTCAAAATGCCATATGACCTGAAAAGAAGTTCTTCATAACCACACAGAAAACGAACTACCTATGGCAGCAATAAAGATGTTGATGCCTTCTAAGAAGGTATTTTAGTTAGTGTTCTTATGTAAACTATCAATAGAAAATGATGCATTTTAGTCTGTACCTACCAGGTACTTGTAAGTCACATGAAATCATTATATGAGTCATCTGATTGATTTCATGTGGTTGTAGACCCTATCGTCAAAGACTGGTAGACCTAAACAATGAGGCTTTTGGATTTTCTGCAAGCAGGTATAGTGTCAAACAGTTCCACATCAGAAGAAGGCAATACAGAAACTTGGTTTTGATCTTATTCTTGCGGAACATACATGCATATATTTTTGAACCAAGAATACATTCTCCACACCACAATCTAAAAGCAGATTTGAGTTTTATAACTTATGAGAATATTGTTTGAATTCTTTACTGCTGTCTTGAAATCAGAGTTCTTGCAACTTTACTGATACAGACTTGATCCATAGCCATTGGCTTGAGCAGCAAGGTATTCTTCAAATGTGTGTTAATAAATCTACAAAACCAGACCTATACCTGCATGCTAGCGAAAAGAAAAAACATAAAAATAAATTAAAGCCTTAAATAAAAAAAAGGGGATTATTGTTATAGCTAGATCTTTTTCATGCAGATAGCACATTTGCTTATATGTATTACTTTATTATTTTAACTCTGCTTGTGATCCTTCAAGTTTTAATCTTGGTGGAGCTTGGAAGCTACTTTGACTTGTACAAATGAAAATTTTAAGCATGTAGGCTAATTCTTTGTGGAGATTTTATATACCAGAGGACACTGACAAAACACAGGAATCAGTCCCTCAGCAAAATTTTAGAATGGATACATTGAAAAAACTAGCCAGTTCATAACAAATGCAGCACTTGAAGTTGCTTTCCAGGAAAGTGACAGGAGAACTTTAAAATTTAAACTCAGCAAATAACTAATAAGTCTTCCAGATGAATAATTTTTCAAAGAAAAGAGCCTGAAGCAAGTGCTGGGTGGCCTATGAAAGGATAATTAAACAGTCTTAATTTTCTACTGTCCTAATCTAATCTCTTACATGCTCAACATACTTACCTCCTTCTGAGAGATTTGGATTCTGATTAAGCAAAGCACTTAAGTATCTGCTTGATTTTAACTTGAGTATATGGCTTATGAGAGCATGTAATCTGGGTACTTCTTCCTTCATCATTCTCCCTGATTATCCATCTATTTGAAAAACAGAGAGAAAAATGATAATATTGTTTTCATTTTTTTCATATCACATTCAATTTCAATTTTCAACAATCAAGTACCTTAACTAGACATTTTGCCTTCAGCTCAGAGAGATAAATACATAGAAAGAGATGAACAGCTGTGAAATTTTAAGCTATTGAGATTTGTTTGTACAAATTTAAATACTCTTTCTTTTAAAACAGGAAAGAGGAAGTTATAATATTTTTATATTAGTCTAATAGCAGGCAAATTTGCCTTTGAAATGAGAAATGTGATTTAATATTCAAACTAGGGATTTTCATATTTGGGTTCTCCATCTCAAAGAATAAAGCTTCACCAAAGTTGCCCTGAAAATTATTATTGTAAGAACATTTTTATTGTAGGAATATCTGTGTTTCAGTTAAATGACAGTGATCCTACCATAAAACAACTACAGTTAGAACATTGCTGCATGTTAAAGCAGATCATCATCTGAATAGAGAAGGAGATGATCAGCTTAATAGAGAAGAGAAAAGAGAGAACTTAAGAGTCACTGCTTCCAAAGTTATCTCTGAAATGATGTATTTGTTTTGCCAGGAAAAAAAAGGGGGAATTTCTAAATAGATAAACAAAGAAAAAGGTGAAGTGAGAAGTTGAAGACTGAGAAATAAAATAGCTGGCATATTAGCTAGTTGGGAATAGGATATTCAGAAAAAAATATGAGTTTTGATGTTTTCATTGTAGTTTCTGGTCTCTGAACAATGAGTTCTAGATTGTCTGCACTACCTACAGTCCCTTTCCCTTGTGGTATGATGCTGAAAGAAGTGAACGGTGTCTGAGATGTAGAGTGTAGATAAAAATAACCATGTGTCTGACCTTGGGCAAAATAAAACTAAATTGTGTTAGATCCTGTCAGAGGGGAAAACCAGTCAGTTTGCATGGTTCAAACCACATTAGGATTGAAGCAGTTCATTGATTTATGAACAACACATTAACAAAGATCAATACCGACACAAGTGATCAATCACGATACTAGACAGTTACAGAGTGTTAAGCAGCTGTGTTACCCAGCCCTGTAACTAATCTCCAGGAGGACACAGCACTAGCACAGCCCCAGCTCCCAGTAGGCTCCTGTCCCCTGATCACAAACACTCCCTCTGCTGGAGTGGTTCATGGCAGAGACTGGTTGGGTGGTGCTGCTGTCCCCCTGCCTCCAGGGTCTGCTGCACCTGACAACTCTTCCTGCTGCCTTCATGCCTCTTTGCAGACTTGTTCCCTCTGTACTTCTGTTTCTGGTCCCATGCCCACAGTGCACATGTGCCTTGTACACTCATGCTCCTGCTCTATCAACTGGGGACAACGGGGCCACCCCAAGTGTGGGTCATGTGAATACCTCCACAAACCTCTTATGATCTTTCCAGCAATTACAGAATCACACAGAATCACAGAATAAACCAGGCTGGAAGAGACCTTTGAGATCACCAAGCCCAACCAGTAGCCTAACACCTCCTCATCAAATAAACCGTGGTACTGAGTGCCACGTCTAATCCTTTTTTAAATATGTCAAGGGTTGTTGACTCCACTACCTCTCTGGGCAGACGATTACAGTGCCCAATCACTCCCTCAGTAAAGAATTTTTTCCTGATGTCTAACCTAAACTTCCCCTGATGCAGCTTGAGACTGTGTTCTCTTATTCTGTCAGTCGCTGCCTGGGAGAAGAGATTGACCCCCACCTGATACAACCTCCTTGCAGAGATTGATAAGGCCTCCCCTAAGCCTCCTTTTCTCCAGGCTAAACAACTCCAGCTCCCTCAGCCGATCCTCATAGGGCTTGTGTTCCAAGCCATTCACCAGCCTTGTTGCCATCCTCTGGACACATTTGAGAATCTCAATGTCCTTCCTAAATTGAGGGACCCAGAACTGGACACAG
>VZRZ01000244.1:149351-161422 GCA_013398175.1 Climacteris rufus | reverse complement strand
GCTGGAAGGAGTTGTTACGTCCGAAGTGCAGAACTCAGAATGTGGACTCGTTAGACTTCATATTGTTGGACTTGGCCCATCTGTCAAGCCTGTCCATGTCACTTTGAAGAGCCTTCCTATCTTCCAGCAGATCGGCACTTGCCACCAGCTTGGTGTCGTCTGCAAATTTACTAATGGTGGACTCAATCCCCTCATCCAAATCATCAACAAAGTTATTAAACAGGACTCGGCCCAGCACTGATTCCTTGGGGACGCTACTGGTCACTGGCCACCAGCTGGATGTAGCACCATTCACCACCACTCTCTGGGCCTGGCCAACCAGCCAGTTCTTAACCCAACAAAGAGTGAACCTGTCCAAGCCATGGGCTGCCAGCTTCTCCAGGAGAATGCTGTGGGAGATGGTGTCAAAAGCCTTGCTGAAGTCCAAATAGACCACATCCACAGCCTTCCCCATATCCACCAAGCAGGTCACCTGGTCACAAAAGGAGATCAGGTTGGTCAAGCATTACCTGCCCCTCATAAACCCATGCTGACTGGGTCTGATCCCCTGGCCATTCTGTAAGTGCCATGTGATGGCATTCAAGATGAATTGCTCCATTATCTTGTCAGCTACTAAGGTCAGACTGACAGGCTTGTAGTTACCCGGATCCTCCTCTACTCCATTACTCTATGAACAGTTTTCTACAAGAGGTTTTGAGGCTCTGATCTCTCTTTGCTCCCTGAAATTTCATGAAAAGGGGCTGAACAAACTACTTGATGCAATTAATTTGCACTAGTTATTCCTGAAAATAACATACATGTGCAGAAAATTTAAAATTATGTGATGTCCCTTAAGGAAAATATTCCTGAGTCCTCAGACTCTAAGCTGTGAACACCCAGATATTTGCTTTTATCAGAATTTGGCTCAGCATTTTATTCAGTAGAAAATAATGAACCATGAACAATATATTAACTTTTATTCTTTTTAGAATAATCTCCAAAACAATCCTGTAGCACAGATATGCAACGCAACTGATACCACTGTCCACTGTTGGAAATATTTCTTAGTTTTGTATGTTTCTTAGAAAATATTTCTTTCTGGACTTGAATTTTGGGGGTTTGGTCAAATTTGAAGCATTTTTTATTCAAAATTTTAAAATGGCCAAATTAACAAAAACAAAGGAAGTGCTATTGCTTTAGACACAAATTGCTTTAGCTACAAATAATATTGATTTACGTCAGGGTATGAATTCATTATTATCAGATTAGGTATAGTTTTAAAGTTCAGTGCAAATGAATTTTTGGCACAACTATTCAAATAAATCTTGCAGAAATTTCCACCCCATTAATAGATTTGTTAAGAGGGCATCCCAAAGTAATTGAAGTTATCTAATTGAAAGTATACTTGATTTAAGTTTTTATTGAGTAGATATTTTATTTTTAATATGCCCTCTGAACTATTGAAACCATGGCTGTCATTTGGCTGATTGACTTTACCACATAAGTCAAGTGAGCCTTTACTTGTGTGAAGGCATTAATTACATATATGTATGTAAAATTTACAGCATAGAGTCTAAGTTGATCAGCTTGTAGTCCCTCTATATTTTATGGGAAAATTAATACACTCTGCTTTAAATGAAGTGTTCCAAATAAGAAGGATGAATTGCATCTCTCTCTACTCACTGCAAAAGAGAAGGATGGCTAAATGGCTAATTTGATCAGTGTCCTCATCTTTAGACAGATAAAGTTATGGTAATGTCTCTTGCAAGACATGAATTTCCACCTTGTACTATTTGTACATTTTATTTCTGCTGTCCAAGTCCAGATCATCTGTCTTTTCTGTCTGCAAAGCTGCTCTCTTGCATGTTACTGACATCCTAGTTGTGCCTGGAGTAAAAGCTTAGCCATGAAAACTTTTGAAAAGTAGGCTATAAATATGTAAAGTTCTTTTACTCCAGGCTGAGCAACATTACACTGTCCACTTCATAACTTTCTTTATCTTCCTTCTGTTGAATGCTAATTTTCTTCATGAAAATGCTAAACTGAAATTTACATATGGATTTTAGGGATCTTTGTTACCTCTCTGCTTTTTAACATCAACCAGTCTTGCATAAACAGCCCCTATATGCTGAATAAGTGATGTGCAAGACAGGTGTTTTCTGAAAGCTGCTACCAGCAGTACTTGCAGTACCTGCGTAGTGTTTAGATTCACAGTTTGTCACTTTGAACCTAACAACTTTCGTGCAGACCTCATTTTGTTTTACACATGTATTTTCTCACTTTACCCCAAATGTAATTCCCAATTCTATCTTAAATAACTTTCATAGTACTGTTTTCCTTGAAGGTGTGTTCAAATATTTTCCAACATGGTAATATTGGTGAGTGAATAATTACAGCCACTGCACAGTCAAAATGTGTGCAGGTACCGGGCAATAAACAACAACAAAAGTCAGCATCAAAAAACCAGATGAGTATGTTACTGCCAGGCATCTTGTGCAATGCAGTAGATTCAGTCAGAGAAATATATATTTTCCAAATTACGTTAGCCATTTGCTTTCTGTCTTCTGTTACAAGACACTGAATCTTCAAATGACACCATTTTCATAAAATTCCTTGAGAGTTAGTTGATTATAGGATATACTTTTTGTGTTTTAAAGCACAGATTGTCAGCTATTCCAAAGAGGATTCTAGGACATCTATGTCAGTTATGTTGGGAGCATTCCCAGAAGATAAACACTTGACCTATCACTGCAGATTCATCTATTTTTTAAAATTTAAAATAACCTGTAATAATCATCAGAAGTCTCAGATCTGTGGCTGTTTGATAAAGCTATAACTTATGTTTCTTTTGGGGTTGTTTGTTTTTTTTTTAAACCTCATGAATGGGATGAAACAGAGTATCAAACAGAATTTAAAACAGAGCATATATCTATTTAAGTAATAAACATTTTAAAATATGCTAAATACATTCTTATCCTTTGATTAACAAATATGTTACCATTATCAATTTAAAACTACACTCTCACAAATGTATTCAGAACTGTTTAACCATGTTATTTCTGCATTTATATGGTGCAATCTTAAAAAAAATTACATTTGAAATATACAGAAGCAGAGAAATATCAAGTGTCCTGCTAGACCAAACAAGGTCTGCATAGGACTCTTCAAAGTCCACAAACTTACATCCACATGTTCATGTAAACAAAATTCACAGTGACTGTCTTCTCAAACCTCAATATATTTTCTTTGGCCTTTATGATGATTTATATCTGTAGAAATTATAAAACATGGGACTGGATGAGAAATCCAATTGGAAAATATTTAGTTTTTGGGAGCAGTTTATCTACATTAAACTACATCACAGTAAGGTTTTTGGTTGTTCTTCTTGTCACCTACTGAAGCCAACAGACCAAGCCAAAGGGAAATGTTTTCTACCTCTCCCATCCTATTTCACCTCCAACCAGAGTAAGAGTACAGGCAGGCAGCCCAGCTGTCTCTTAACTTCAGATAGCTGAATACCAATTGTTGATGGCTCAACAGAATGCCTTGTGCCATCACAGAAATAAGACTTGGCCCTTGGAGCAATGGGCCAGGCTTAAGCAACATATGGGAGAGGCATATCACTCATGGGGGCTGGTAGGCAGTATTGAGGGAGCAGAGTCAATGATCTGGAAAGTCTCTGTCAATTATATGGACCTACATAAGATATCCATGCAGTTGACATATTTTATAAAATAAATTATAAGTAAAAGCATATAAAACAGTTTATTTGATATTGTTGTTGGGAATAATTAGCACACACTAATGCGATATAGTGCAAAGCTGTCATTTGTCAGGAGACGTAGTATATTTGAATAAAATGTAACGTTGAATGATTTCCTTTGAAGGGCTTTATTTTCTAAAGAGACATATTCTTAGAGTTCACAATTTAAACATTAAGAATAAAATCTGGGGAGGGAAAGAGCTTGAATCTGAAAATAATGTGGCAAAGTGTTGTGGTTTTGGGATGGTATTTTCTGGTTTATTATTCCCACTAAAACCATGTACAATTTGCTCCCATTCCCCCTGTGGCGGGCTGGAGACGAACACTAGAGGCACAAAAGGTAAAGATAAAGGGTTGAGATAAGAAAAATTTACTGGAAACAGCATTGAGATAAGAAAATGAACAGAAGTAATAACAGTATTAATGAGAGAGTGTACAAGGGAGACAAGTGATTCACAAGCAAAATGTTCTCCGCAGAGCCTGACCTGACTGCAGCCACATTACTCTGACCTGAAAGCATACCTTTCTCCCATTCCTGGAAAAGTGATGTGAGGTGATATAGAATAACCTCTGGGTCCTAGCCATGTTTCCTCCTGGCTACTGCAAAAGTTAACCCTGTCCTGGCCAGAACGAGGATGCAAGTTTTAGGAAGAAAATGTATGAACACAAGAAATATTTTACCTTGGTTAAATTCAATGTTGGGGAATATAACTATAAGGTAAATTCATGAATTTGTGAGCATTTTGTATCTTCTTCTAATCCTTTACATTCTGTCACTTCTGTAACATTTTTCTTTCTAATTGATTCTTTAAGTTAAAAAGTAAAAACCTGTCATTCAAATATCAGAAGCACCAAACTGCCTGTTCAGCATTATGTTTTGAAATTTGATAAAATATCAAATTAAGGAAGCTTTAATGAACAGATTATCATCTTCTGTGAACAGAGCTGGCTTCAACTATTCATTGCAAACAAGCTACTTGATGAACCTTTCAAGTTTTTTTTTTCTGTTTCCTAATTGTTTGTGAAGAGAGCTTGATTTTCATAAATTTGTTCATTTTTCATTGTTGGGCTACCTGAGCAGTTTATGCAAATAGTGAGTTCCAGAAGAATATTTTATTCTAATAGCTTTTCTCTGTAAAAAGAACCTTCAAATGGGTTGCAAATTGAAATAATCAGTTTAATTTGTAAACATAGTATTTTATTAGTGTAAGATAGATTACATAGTTTAAGATAGGAAGTGTGCATGTCAGAGTCATCTTATCCTCCCTGAAATTCAGGCAAATGTATTTCTTTAATAAACTCATGAGTTTGATGAAATGCTAGTCAGGAGTGGACTGAGCTAAGGCAGCAAGCAGATCTCCATGGCACTCAGCTATTTACATACACATAAGTGTTTGCATAAATGGACAATGTGGGAGAAAAAGGTGAAGTCCAAGGATGTTTATCATAATTATTGTTTCTCATTATAGACTAAATGAAATGGAGTCCATCATTAACTTTGTGGGTTGTTCCTGAGGTTCATGTCTAATTACAAGAGCAAATTTTATTTCATGGACTTACTCAGGGACAAAAATTTGTAGTACACTGCAAGCTTTCACTACTACTTGTCTTATATTTTAATCAATGCTGCTTTCCTTGTATTTGCGCTCTGTCTTCCACATCCTTGCTACTCCTTGCCGATATTCAGAATCAAGAATGGCTCCCACCCTAACTTTTAGCTCAATTTCGCAGAGGAAACTCTTCCTGTTGCAGACCTAATTCCATAAACTTCTGCATTTTTCATTGAAGGCCCTCTGGTCTGTTTTTTTCCCTAAGTTTATTCCTTATAGGAGAGCAAAAAGGCCAAAAGTCTCCTCTTCTTGCTATCAGCTCTCTGGCCAAACGAGTTTTCTGACCGTTTTCTTTTTTATGCTCCTTCTACCAGCAGTTCCTGTACCAGTAGTAGATTCTGGTCCAGTGACTTTCTGCATTGAAATCTGTTGTCAGAGTTAGTCTAGAGAATGTCCTTTATCTATGAATTACTGGTAGTATTTCTTCTGGGTATTCTTCTTTGACTTCTCTCTCTCTCTTTAACTGCTTTTGTCTTTAGAGTTATTTTCTCCTTGCATCTATGGGGTTTTTTTCTGTCCTTTCATGTCTTCTCCTGTTCTATTCTGGACAGATAGAAGTTCTTGGTCCTCCAAGTTCTCTACTCACTAGAGGAAGTGATGTATCTAGTGAGCTTGGACCCTTCAGTCAAAATGACCCAATACTCTCCAACCTGTACTACTCACAAGTGTGTTGTCTAAAGGCAACCTTATCATTGTCGTGTATTCAGAACCCTAAGAAGTACCTTTGACACACAGCCACCAATTCTCTCCGTTACACTTTTTTTTATTGTGCTCTTGCATAGTTTAGCATTTAATAGAACATTTATTTTGCAGCCTTACAGACAGTAGTTTTAGGTATCAGTTCTGGATTTCACTGGTGTTGGGAACAGGAAAAAGGAAAAAGAGTCAAGGAAAATAAAAGGAATAATAAATTTTTGGTGAAATAATAATAAAAAAAGTAGAGATATTTATTGGATCAGTAGTTTGAGCAAAAGGATCTGTTGGATGTAATTGTGGTCCCCTCTGTGTTCACCTCTCTGGATTTTCTCATGTGCTGGTGTTTCTTCCAGTGGGACTAGGGCACAGAGGAACTCAGGGGATGATGTGTGCATGCCCCTTGTCCTAACAGGTATGCGTATGTTTTTTGTCCAAAGCCAAGATGCAGTTTTTCTCCCCTTGAGTGATAAATTTGATGAGATAAGCAGCTTTTCCAGGACATCTTTTCCTCAGCACTCTCTAACAGGATTTGTCCACTAAGATATTTCTTAGGTCTCTGGGAAAAGCTTAAAATTACAGGCTGAAAAATTAGGGCAGATTAGCAGCATCAGTATTTTGTGAATGATTTAGATACTTCTAACGTAAGTGATGATTCCTTTGTGTGGAGAGCTGAAGTCTTTTACTCTGGATACTATTTTGTTTTCTGTTTCTTTTCCATTGTCTGACTTGGAGGAGAAATGGAATTACCATTACAAGACCACACAGACATAGCACTTTCAAACTGATAAGACTTCATTAAAACTTCAGATTTAATCTGAACATTTGGAAAGTACCCCTGGTAGACATTAATTTTGGCTATGACACTTCTGGATATGAGACACCGAGGTAAACATAGATACACTCTAACACAAATAATTTTGTTTTTTCTTTTCTTTTTAATAATAAATTACCATCTATAGAAGATTGGTGTAAAAACAATTCCCCAACTTCTTGCTTCCTTACTCAATCTGTTCTCTTGAAGAAGAGTACAAGGGCTTGACTTGCCTTGAGGTGTGATGCAGTTTTTTTCAGTTTGCTCCAATGAGCTTTATGAACTATATTTCTTTCTCACATGTTAAAGGGAACTACAAGTGAGAAGCTGCTATATGAAGAGACTCTTTTATGCATAACTTTCTGAGATGATGATATAGTACAACTTTTTTTTGGTACTCCATAACAGACAGAAATCTAGAAACACAAGCTCACACTCATAAAATCTTTCTGGATCAAGAGCAAGGATCTTATTGGGGAGCAGGGGGAGGGGAGATAAAAAAAGAAAGAAAAATGTTAGGCAGTAATAAGACCTGTGTTTTTTTTAAAAACCCCTGCTTTTTAAAATGAATAATTTTTATTTAATTCAAATGCCCAATTTTGAATAATTTGAAAATGAATTAGTATTTACTTTTTACCTTGGAATAATTTTGAATCCTTTGAAGGATTCAAACCACAACAAAGCTATACTTTCATGGTACTTTTAAAAAATCAAAATCTCCTTTATTCATATAACTCTAGCTATTTTAAAGTTTTTTGGATAATTTCAAGACCAATACATTTAATTTGTTTAAGGAGACTTTTTCTGGACAACTTATTTTGCAGTCTAATTTAGCAAAACAGTTTTCTGGAAAAAAAATGAATAAGAATATTGATGTGTAATCAGCATTTACACAGTAGAAAGGCAGTTGTAGGTTGTAAGTGAGGGTGTAAGGCAAGATTAGTACTAAGCCAGCTGATCTTTAGAGAAAATGAGGACTTCCAACCTCCTTGAAATAAATCTCTTTGTAGCAAAATAGTTAATATTTTCTTCAACCAAGATAAACACTGTTCAAGGGACAGCATTCATCAAGACAGGAGAAAACAAAGAAAAAAGAGAACTCTAGATCTAAGCAGTCTTATTAAATTTGGCCCTTAAAACATTTTCTTTTTCAATTATTTTTTCATCTTGCTTCTTTGTTTCTTCTTCAGTCCCTTATTCTCTCTGCTCTGTGTAAAAAATACTGGTTTTGTAGGTTTCTGCACTGAAAGAATTTGAGATTCTTGTGTAGAGTGGGTTATACATAAGTGTATTTGCTGTATACACAGCAGATTTACATATTTTCCATTAATGCTATTGTGCTGAGCATAGCAATTTTCATATGAGCAAGCTGAATTTATACTGTATTCCAGTTCCTTATCACTGACACAGTTAACCCTAAACAGGCAGTGGGGTATGAAAAAAACAAAGCAAGGCACACAACAACCAAACAGTAAAGAAGAGAAGGAAAGAGAGAACAAAGGGAAAGAAAAAAAATAGTGAACAGAAGACGTTGTACAAAAAACATTTTTCAAACAATGTAACATGTTTAACAACAACAAAACAGGTTGAAAATTCTGCATTTCTTTATGAAAACTCTTGGTGTTTTTAACAGAATTCACCCAAATTTGTCTACAATGCTGTACTGTCCAGAGTACAGGGGAGAGGATGGGACAATCTGTTTCTGCCCTTTCACAGAATACTGGACAGACAAGTTGGGGCTTGGACATTTTGTTTCTTCTACCTTTTTTCTGTCACAGGCTATGTATTTGGGGAGTATAAAGCTGCCCTACTACATCAGGTGCTCTCCCTTTCCAAAGTAATTTCTTTATTCTGTCCTTGCTCAAGCAGTTTGCATCATCAGGAAGACAAGACTGAGTTCAAGCTCTGTGAGGCACTGCAACTGAATTACCTTCCCTAGAAGGCTGATATGAGCTTCCAATCTTCGCCCATAAAGCTTTCACCAGTTATATAACTATGAAATATTATCACAAGAGTAGTTTCAAACAATTACCTGTCCTGGAATACCTGGGGAGATTTTGCATAACATAGCTGGTTATCTGACCAAGAGAAATGTTGTGCAGCATACCAATAATTAACACAATCAATGAATTATTGCTTTGTGCTAAGATAACACAAAGGTGTGTTTATCTTGCATACCACATCTGGACTGATAAGCTTAATTGATACAAAACACAGCTTTTTTTTAATCTCATTATCATGCATGTGGGCTGTGCTTTTCAAATTCACTTATATCAGTAGCTCTCCTCGGAATCTTTTGGAAACTGACTGGCATTTCTGACTCCGTATTAATAAATAATTAATAAATTTAACAAAACCTCAAGTTTTTCAATTAAACAAATAAACAAAATACAACAAGAAAAAAGTCACGTGTCATATCAGTGAGAAAGAAAAATCTTGAAAGCTCACTTGAAAAGATACAAAGCATAACACTGAATATCATCTTTGGTATAATCAAAAGAACACAACTCCAAATATAGAGGTGTCCTTTTACTTTAAAAAAAAATTGTATTGTAGTGGCCAAGAACCTTTTAATGAACAATTGGGTCCTCCAAACTCTGGCAGGTATTCTCTAAAATCCTTGGTAGAAGCTTAGTCTCACTGGTCTCATGATCTGTTTTCTGATTGCTGCCTTTTTTTTGCAATATTTCATTGGCCTTGGGAAAAAACTTCAGAGATAAAATAATTCAAGCCATGCATGTAGGTTTATTTTTTCAAGAAAGAAAATAATCTTGTTCATTGGAATGCAAAAATCATTCCTATTCATAAAAAATGAAGTAGAAGATAGATTTTTTTAAGTATGTTCATAAAAAAGGCCTAATAACAGAAGTTCCACCATATCCCTGGGTTGCTTTTTCCAGTACTTAAATATCCATACAGTTTAAGAAATATTCTTTGTCCCAGTAACTGATATAAATCTTAATTTTTGAAAATTAAGACAATTATGATTTATTTGATCCTCATGTAAAGTGGAGATCCTGAATTGCCTTTCCAATAATCTTCAACATATTTGAAGACTATTTTAATGACCTCTCTTGGTCTTTTCTAAACTAAACCAAATGGTGCTTTCAGCCTTTCTTCACAGATCTTCCTTCACAAACCCCTCATCATTATTTTTCTACTTCAATTTTGTTCCAGTATTCCTACAACTTCAACTTCAGTGGGTAGATCTCAGCATAATAACTCTTGTGAAGCCTTACCAATGCTAAACGGATCAGAATAATTTAAGTAATTACTTCCCTTCAAAAATATATATTTTTCTCTATAATTGTGAAGAAATCTTGTCACTATTTGTTCACATTTAATTCAGGCTTGCATCTTAGGAACTTGATAAAAAACATACACATGACATTTGAGCCACAATTCTCTTTAATATAACCATAGAAAATATATTGTCCAGACTTGCAGAATCAATATATTTTTCTTTTTATTCCTATACCTCTTCAGTGATATATAGTGATATAAAGAAATACTGTCCTATATCACAACCTACTTCACAGTAATTTAATTCAATCTGCATCAACTTCTGAGAATGCTATGTACAGAAGACTCGCCTAAATTAAAGAAATATCACATCTCTTGCCTCCTTTCTTTCCATCAGGCCTGTTACCTTCTATATTCCTCACATTTCACAGTTCATTAACTTGCCTTCCTTGAGCTCTTGAAGATCAACATAATTAACTCATACTATGAGTTTCAGATGTTTATCACTTTAGAAATAATATTCATACTGATATAGACACATATGCACACATATATATTTTAATTGGCCATGAAGAAGTATTTTCTGCTAATCTTGAAGATAGTCATATGATTTAAAGTCAGTTATATGGCAGCTTATGGTAGTCAAATTCTGCATTCACTACAGTACTTTAATAATAAATTGCATGATTGTTGAACTGAGTTTATTTTTTTCACAATGTTTTTATCTTATTTATGTACTTATTCCATAGCCAGAGAGGAAAATTGTCTTGACAGCTCTTTCTTCTATATGGAGACTGATTTTTGTTTTAAGACACAGCTATGAGACTCGACATTGCTGTTACTATTGATCACTTCCTCATTTGTGACAGATTCTTGCACATTATTACATGGAAAAAAAATAATTTTCACTTGCTTGCTTAAAAGAAAAAAAAGCATGTGTATTTTTCTTATATCTAATAATGAAGACAAAAGAACACTTAATTCTTTGAATGAAAATTCCTAAAAGAAAATTATATAATCTTCATAGAAATAGAGTTCTGAAACTTCTCCAAGCCTCTCAGCTTTTTTCACTCTTTTTCAGTTTTATTGGCACATATTTTGTGCCCTTCATTTTTTGTCTCAAAAATGTCTTAACTTTATCATTAGCCTTTAGCCACATGAAGCTTCCTGAAACTAAGTATAGATGACTTCTGGGGAGCTGAGAATTAACTAACTCTCTTTTTATGCAGCTGCTTTGCAACACAAAGTAGCCTCCGACAGGTTTGACATTCTCCACTGGAGTCAGCTCCTTTGCCAGACCTTATCCAAGTGAAAGAAAGGACTTAACCCCCAGAGCTCCCCATTCAAGGGACCATTCAAGCAGGATTCCTCTGGCCAGTCCACCTGGGGACTTCTGTGTGCATAACCTTTTCACTCGAGAGTTTCATATTGAGGATCCACGTTAAATAATACATTTGCTTAGCACTTTTTCATGTGACATTTTTGACTCTCTTTATGGTCACAGAAGTAACACCTGAAGACACACCAGCTTAGTTGGCAATCTGTTTTAACTGCTATGCATAGTGAAAGCAAAATCAGCTGTGCCTTATGGAAGTATTCACCCTGCACTTCACAGACAATAGAAGGCATGCTCTGTCATTAAGTGGCTGAAAAAAACAAAACAAAACAAAGCAAAGCAAAGTATATAGGTCTGAGATTTGCTATAAAAGCTCAGTTTTCAGTATGTCTGGGGACATTATTTGATGAAAATGACTTAGAAAATAAGTATACATCAGAAATTACAACACATGTACAAGCAATACACAGGAAATTTAGGGAAACAATGAAAAAATATTTTTCCTTTTCTTGTAGAGGAAGGGTTGTAGATCTAATAATGTTAAATGAAACACTAGTGTTGACATTTTATTAAAAATGAGAAAGGAATGTGAGGGAAGGGAAGGTGCAGGGGGAGGGGAGGTGCAGGGAGGGG